>VIGQ01001521.1:0-10000 GCA_009663005.1 Actinidia chinensis
TATAGTGGTTATATTGGTTTGAGCAATGTGGAAACTTAGCATGGAATCAGAGTGCCCTAAACTTGTGCTTGGGCTCATCGGTGCACGGAAAAGACAAGTGTGTCCGAGTGTAATCCTGACCAGTACAAGGTCCATGACATCCTCAGGGAGTTTAAAAAGAAGATTGCTGCAAACTAAATCAAAATTGGTAAATTATACTTTTGCATTGCTGTACTTTTACTATATTTTCACTTTTGAAGTACCCTTCACTTTTGATTGTACGTCAATTAACATGTTATACTTTTAGTTTAAGTGTTAATATGGCTCTTTATCTCTTCTTGTCCAACAAATGTTGGAAAGAGATTATGTGACCCCTCACGAAAAGAAAAACAATTGATCCTTAATTAATTGAACGTAAGATAGATAAAATGGTCAAATTGACCCGTGGCCTAGTTTTGTGGATATCCACAATCGAAAGTGAAGGTGAAAAATGATATATTAGTGAAAGTGAAAGGGCACAACGTGCCATTTACGGAATTAAAAACTCTACAAAAGGGTTTGCTTGGTAGAGACATGGTGCCACAGATGCTATGATACGAAGACTATGGAAATTAATAGTTGTATCACGGTCTGCACTTGGTTAGCTTAATTAGTGGTCTGATTAAAATGTTTGTTAGATTAAAGCATCCTAGAAAATTCGTTTAGCATTTCTTGGAATTAGGAGCAACCGCTCCCAAGGTTTCTAAAAAAAACTTCAGTTTTATATTTAACTTGTAATTGAATTGTATTTTATGTGTAGACTACAAATTCTATAGTATGTATGCATGGGCTGAGCCGCTGGTCAAATGAATTCATTGAAATTTCAAAAACTTGTATGTCTATTTGATATATATTTAAAATATTGGCACTAATATATTTTGAGCCCACAAATGTTTTTTTAAAATTTAGTAAAAATGGATGGGGTCAATTTCTTATAATAACAAGTATAATTCAATTAAAAAGTTAAGTTCTTACTTTAAAAAAAAATCAAAAATAATATTGCAAGGAGTTATTTTTGTACTAAAAAAGTTATTCATTTAGATTCGATAATTTTTCTAAAAAAAATTGCTCAATTACCCTACAAGTAAAAAATCTGGCTCGCCATTGTTAAGATTTACATTTGTCTTCTCAAATTAAAATTGTGTCATACACTTCAGGGTCAGTGCATGCCACATGATGAAATTTTTTTTCAGTCCAACAAATTATTCTTAAGCCAACATATTTTCTTTCTATAATCTTGTCATACTTGTGTGTCATATATATCCTTTATATCTATTTTAATTTCAGGTCCAGTAATTATGCTTTGAAGTTGAACCATGTAAAAACCGGAAACATTTAGTGGGTGGAATTGAACTGTTAACAATTTAGAGAGATATGGAAAGAATTATTTATAAGTGTATATATGAATGAATACAAATACCCTTTACATTGGGCTAGCGGACCTATCTAAGTAAGGTAATGACAATAATAAGAGAAAGAGAATATTAATTATTAATACAAAATATATCCAAATTATATGGAAAAATATGTCTAAAATATTTTAGTGATATTTAGAATATTCTATAATATAGACTAATATCCCCTTAAATTCAAGGGGGTAAGGCATGCACCAACTTGAGTTTGTTTGAAAACTAAAATAGAGAAGTTACTGGATAGATGAGCCTTGATGAAGATATCCACAGTCTCATCAGCAGAAGAGATAGAGTTAGTGAAGTAGAATATCCACAGCCTTGGTGAGCAACATGTTGGCGCATTGGCGCACAAACTAACAATCAATCTAATATATTGGTACTGTAGTGGTTGGAACACATCATGTGAGCGATCTATATAGCACTCCAATGTCACAAAACAATATGGTGGAAGAAGACTAAAGAACACCCATATCTTCAAGTAACCATCGAAGCCAGAGGACTTCTTGAGTAGTATCAGTTTGGCATGATATCCAACCTCGGTATTAGATCATGCAGTGACAATTACTTCTTAGTATGCTAAGAGATGTGAGAGTCAACTAGAAAGAAGCAATAACCTAAAGTAGAACGACAACAGTAAGATCATAACCCAATCAGAATTCGAATAGGCACGCAAATTAGGAGAGGAGGAGGCTGAATAATGAAGACCATGAAAGAGGTTCCTTTAACATAGTGAAAAATGTGGAGAACTTTTGCATAATGAGTAGATCGAAGGGCAGCCAAGAATTGACTAATTAAATGAATAGCATAGGCGATGTCAAATCGAGTAACTGTGAGATAGACAAGGCTTCCAACAAAACTGGCGCTAAAGAGTTGCATTAGACAATAATGTGCCATCTAAAGGAGTTGGATGAGCATTAAGCTTGAGAGATTGAGAGGAGTAGAGGTTGTCTTGTTGTCAATGAGGCAAGCATGTGCTAGAAGATCATACGCATACTTGGCTTACGCATACTTGGCTTGAGAGAGATAATATCCATTTGAATTATATGAGATTTCAAGTCCCAAGAAATAACTGAGACAACTGAAATCCTTCATCTCAAAGTGATCACTGGAAAAAATGTTCGAGCTATGTAATCCCAAACCAGTTCGTCTCAATCTGTCATCAATATATAAGAGAAGAAAATAGTGTCTTGCTCAATCTTGCGGATGAAGAGAGCAGAGTCATGAGGACGGGAAGAAAAGCCAAAATTCTTAATGGAAGCACTGAATTTGTCAAACCATGTGCGAGGAGCTTGTTAGAAATCATAGAGGGCACAATGAAACTTGCAAACCTTGTGGGGAAGATTTGGATACCCTAGAGGAGGCATCATATAAACTCCTTGGTAAGATCATCATTAAGAAAGGCATTTTGACATCCATTTGATATAATTGCCATTTATGAATGGCAACAACAACAATTAAACTTCGAATAGAGGTTATGCAAGTGACTGGAGCAAATGCTTCCTCTTAGTCAATACCATACTATTGGGTAAAGCCTTTTGCAACCAGGCAAGCTTTATAGTGTTCGATGGAACCATCAATTTTTGAAGGGGGGGAGCTTGTGTCTTATAGACCATTTGCACCCATTTACAATTTTGCTAGGTGGAAGATCAACAAGATCCCAAGTGTGAGTTTTAGCCAATGCCTGCAATTCTTCTATCGTTGCTTGATGTCAAACAGAATTTGTATTGTCCTCATGATAAGAATGTGGCTCATGTTGAGGATGAATAGTAGAAAAACAATGGTAATCACAAAGATAAGAAGGTAATTTAGTTACCTGACGAGAGAAGGGATTGGTGATGGTTATGAGACTCAGAGATACGAAAGGCGTAATTGGAGAAAAGTCAGAAGGCGTAGGAATAAAATCAACAAATGGGGTTGGTTCCTCAGGAGAGACCATAGGAGGATGTGTGGGGACAGAGCCTATATCAAGGTCAATAGAGAATAAACTCAAAAGAGGGATTAGCGAAAAATAAGGTAATATGTGTCGAAGGTACGAAATTCAGACATAGAAGATAGTATTTTGTGTTCCCAAAAAATGACATGATGAGATATACAAAGGGGTTAAGAAAGAGGATCCCAACAACGATAGCCGTTGTGTTCATTCTTATATCCCGAAAAACTGCAAAGACGAGCACAAGGTTCTAACTTGATGTGTTCATGTGGCTAGAGTAAGACAAAATATGCCAAACCGAAAACCAAAGCCTGACTATAGTCAGGGGGAACACCACATAGTTGTTCAAACGAGGATTGGTTGTTGATAATCGGAGAGGGCATACAGTTAATGGTACAGACATTAGTGAGAGTAGCTTCACCCAAAAATTGCTCAGGACAAGAAGCAGAAAGAAGAAGGGCATGGACAGTGGTTAATGTCTATGTTTGCGTTCTTCACGATCATTTTGTTTGGAAATGCCAAGGCAAGAACGATGAGGAAGAGTACCATTACGATGAAGGAATTTTAGAAATTTTGTTTCTTTGTACTCTATGGCATTGTTGGATCAAAAACTTTTGATTTAGAATACCAAATATGTTGGAAACCCAGCATTGAAGTCATAATATTTTGGGGTAACTCAGAACGATGTTCAAAAGGTAAATCCAAGTAAAATCGGTGTAATCATTTTCAAAAACGGACAAAGTACTTCGATCCCCCATAGTAGTATTAGGAGAAGCACCCCAACATTAAAATGAATAAATCAAGGGCTCGTGTGAAACAAAATCATTTTACTGAATGGTAGTTACAATGTTGTTAGCAAGTTAACAAGATAAGCAATGACTAGTTTCATTTTTGACAGAATCCAACTGACCACAAAACATAAAGAGACATGACCGAAGTGAGAATGCCAAAGACTGAAAGGTAGTGGGGACTTGACGTGGAGCCAATAGATGGAACTAAAGGGTATGCATGCAAGGAATGTGGAGATTGAAGAGCTCAAATAGGCATCTAGTCTTGCTGCCCATCCCAAGGATCTGTCCTATATATAGGTCCTACAACTGACAACCAGAGGAAGAAAAAAGAACCATTAAGACTAAAATTCGCAAGGTTGACAACAGAAATTAGATTTAAGGTAAGAGCATGGATAAGATTAACTATCTGAAAGAGACATATTAGAGGGAAAAAACTTGTCATATGTGACCTAATGTGCATGTGAGAGCCGTTATGTTAAAATCCCAAAAATTTAAAATATTTCATTCTCTAAGTAAAAATATATGATAGGCTGAAAATATGAACAAATATGTATGTTCCAAGTATTAAGTAGAATTCTTCAGAATTTTTACAAAAAATATGAATTATTAGATTTAATTATTTGGGGTTCATTACAAGATTCAATAACTTTGGGGGAAAAAAAAATTAAAGAGGATATTTAAGTTGAAGGATTTGAAGTGTAATTTTATAAAATATTTTGATATGCGTCATGGGTTATGAACCATCAGCCGCCTGTGGTTGTTTTTGTTGCCTACAAAAGTCTATTTTGTAGTCTATAAAGAAGAAGAAAGAAAGAGCACGGATGAGAAGGAAAAAAAAAGAAAATTTACTTTCTATTAAAGAAAGAAAAAAGAAGAAAAAAAGGGATATATATATATATATATATATATATATATATATATGTACGGGTGTGTAAAGAAATAGAGGGAGAGTAGTTGGAAAAAAAAAGAAAAAAGAAAAAATAATGATGTTTAAGTAATGATTATATTTATATATATAAATATGTTTGTATAATATATATATATATATATATGTATAGAAGAAGAGAGAAAATTGTGTGAGAGAGAGAAGGCAAGGAAGGACAGGAGAAGAAAGAAAGAAAGAAAATTGTGAGAGTGAGAGAGAAGGAGTGTTACCGAAAGAGAGAGAGAGAGGGGGGAATATCTCCAAAGTTCTCTTTTCTTCTGCCCAAACACATCCTACAAAACACACCATATATTTTGATAAAAAGAAATATATAGTGTGGTTACCATGATCATAGGTGATCAGATATTAAAAGCAGTAGTTGAGATGAGATCCGATCGAGATGGAATTCAGTATGATGTTTAATGAGTTGACCGATCTTCCATATTTAAGGGTGTCGATTTTAATTTGAAGTAAGTAACCCTACTCTCTAAGGTAGTGTAAGTAACCTAATTTTAAAGTCGAATAAATTACTTGTATGATATGATATATGCCAGAAATTAGGTTATGCTATGCAAATCAAAATCCATGGAATAGATATAAATTTTTTGAAAAGATTTTTATGTATAGGCCTAGGCAACTATCAAAGCTTTCTGCTTTCGAGAAGGTAACTCGGCCGCATACCCCGACTCAAGGGGGTGTGAAAATCATGTATAAGCTTGTCTAAGTACGGGAGGTCATAGTGCATAATGTATGTTTAAAGAATTATGTTGACTTAAATATAGTCAAACTACAAGTATAAGTATCAATTTTGAACAAGTTATTGCGAAAAATTAAATATTTTATATTTCTCCAAGTACAAGAATAAATTTTGAACAAGTTATTGCGAAAAATTAAATATTTTATCTTCTTCACGCTATGTATATTATATGCATTCTACCATGGTATTTTCATGTTTTGATATGTATGATAAATCTATGTTAGAGATTATGGTTATACGCTAAGCAAATGTGTTTAGGAATATTGTTTTTGGACAATATTTCAGGTGATAAAGGAAAGTAAGTGGAGTAGTAAATGTTTAGAACCATGTTATGCTAATACGAACACGAATTTATGTAGTATAGTCCGGACTAGAAAGTCCGATGGTTTTTGAATATCTAATGTATTGAAGTATGTATGAATGTTAAGACAGGTACAATCCTCTACCCGTCATGGGCACACTGTATTTCAAATGACATGAATTAACATATTAAATTTTATTGACTTCCGGAAAAAATAAATTTATATGTTCGCTTCAGCACACGAAGTTTTTAAAGAAAGAAGCAAAAATTTTAAAGAAATTTTACGAAGGAAAAATCGGAGGTGACGATACTCGATGCCGCGTGGAGTCATGTGGGCGTCGAGGGGTCGTTACACGTTAGCCGTGTGAATATGAAGTATATGAAAACTAGATGACTTCGAAGAAAATTTGGTGGAATCAGAAGGAACGTGGGTGTGGTTATTGCAAACATGCAGAATCAAATAACGAGATTAGATGACATGGGTGGTGACTTTAAATATAGTAGCAAGAGAAGGTGTACTAGAGTTGGACATAACTATATTTAACAGGGCCCTCAATGTCACTCCTAAAGAATGAGAGAGTGGAAGTATCAACAGTGGAAGAATCAGGGAGTGAAGGCAACCAACAGCGCAAAGCCAGAACGAGGTGGCAGACTCGGGATTGTAGTGATGGACTATGAATTTGGTTGGCCTAATTTGGACCAATGACTACGTGATTGTTTATAAGGATTCTTCCAATCTTATTGCAATGCTTGCACATTCTGGTTAGACAATAGAACAACAAATGATTGGTCCAATAATAGTAAGTACAAGAGCTTGGAGGTGGAGTTGGGTCCCTTATTTGAGGGGTGTCAAGAGCAACATCAATATGGTGAGTCCTCAAGGTGCCCCAAACGTGTCTTTTTGGAAAAAAAAGCTCTGAAAATAGCAGTTCTAAGGCAGATATGGACGACGGTGGAGGAGAGAAGACAGAATTGGCTCAAAAGTGTTAGTTAAAGTATCAAGAAGAGAGTAAGGCACTGTTCATACTCAGTTCGGCTATAAACTTTTAGAATTTGATCCCAGAAACCTGCATCTAGGAGAGAAAATCATTGATGGATTGTTCGGGATCCTTCGAATACGATGGAGGCTTGTTTAGCTGTTGGTATGATGAGCTAGAGCCTGGTGTTTTTTTGTTCGCGTGTTTCTAAGAAGTCCCAAATAGGTTTTTTAGAGTCGGAATTACCAAATTGAAGGTTGATGGAGATGATTAGAAGGTTCCGAAACCAAGTGATAATCTAGTGATCTCGATTATCCTAATCAGTAAGGCAAGGATCAAAATTTCGTTCGAGGGGGCGTTTCGGTTGCCTCGGAAACGAAACATTCGAAAATATTCGAAAATAGTTCGAAATATTTCGAAAATATTTTAAAAAGTGACAATATCAAAATAAAAAAATACCATCTCTCGTATGAAAATGTTACAACATTTATAAAAAATTTAAATTTGTGGGGTAATACAACTTATTGTTATAGGTATATAGTGTTGTGTTTTGGGTGTATATTTTCTATATTCAACTTGTTTGAATCGCATTAATAGTGGTTTCGTTATTCACTAATGTTCATTCGGTCTCTTAGGAACAGAAACGTTTCGGACCGTTTCGGATTGGAAACAAAAGGAAATTTTGTTCCTTGATTAAGGCTACTCCTCATACTATGCTTGATATCGACGTCGATCTTATTTTGTTGGTCAACCAATGTTACAATAATAATGCGCCAAAGGTTTCTTCCCTTTAGTGCCATAAAGGATGAGGAAAGAAAAAATAGGTTGAGAGCATTCAGGATAGCTCCATAAGAAGGCAAAAATAAAATGGATATGAAATGAAGACAAAATGATGATTTAATAGGCATTTAAAAACCAAAAACTAGGGATGAACAGGGGGTTTAGAGAGAGGCAAAACCAGTTAGGGACCGATCTGAACCAAGAAAAAAAGAAAGAAATGAAAAATTGCTGAACAGTCTAATAAGAAAGGTACAGCACCAATAGGATTACCGAATTTGTTACTGATGGCACCAAAACAACATCATTTTGGTGGCTGGAAAACAAATAAGAAGTCGTTCAACTAAAAAGTTGCGTTTCTTTTTAAAAAAATGAATAAATGACGTAGTTTTTTTTGTTTTTTCTCACCAAAACAACGTCGTTTTTTTGATGCCAATCAGTACCAAATTCGGTAACACTATCCGTGACTGTAGCCTTTGGTCTAATAAGGAAAGCATCCGTTGTTTGCTGAACCGATGGAAACAGTTTGGCTGGGGCACAGATCAGGTTAAAACTGGACAGGTCGAACATGCGGATAAGGAATATTAGTCAGTATGCACTCGGGTTGGGCGCCACAGGTCAAAGCGGACAAGACGAGTCGCGCAGACATTGTAAGACGAGAGGGCGCGAGAAGCATGAGAGATACAGGCACAGGGAGTGGACGCGTGGTTGTGCGTGCAGTTGAAGTGAGGGAAAATGAGCGGGCGCATGGGAGACCGTCTATTTTACACGAGATACGGTTTTTGGAGTGTGATAGCAGTGAAGGCTGGGACAATACGAATAGTTATCTCGAAAAATAATGGTTTGGAGAGGGTATGAGATGTAAGTAAGAGGTGTAGAAGTATAGTGTGTGGTGTGGGATGTGGATGTATGATGTTGTTGGGTGTGGATGTGGAGGCTGCGGAAGGTATGGTGGTTGTGGAGATAGGCGATAGTGGTGAGAGTTAGGTTTGAAGTCTAAGCTCAGATTCCATGTTACAATATGGAGAGAGAGAGAAACTATAGTTTATATTTCTGAGTGTGTATATGAATGAATACATGCCTTTTAAATGGGGTTAGTTTAGATATCATGGGGTTAGTTTAGATATCTATGTAAGGTAATGACAAGGAGAAGTTTATGGTATATACTATTCAATTTATATGTACATATATACATGTTACGCATATTGTTGTAAAATTACGAAATATTGTGGTTATAATTATGAATTTTAATATGCCCATTATGATTAGTTACTACACTAACACCACAACTTAATTAACTAGCCACAATAATTTGTAATAACCATAAAACGTTTCGTAACTAACCATATTAATTTGTAACTCATATCACACAATTTTATAAAAGCTACAATAATTCGTAACTAACACTTAAGGGTCATCAAAAAGCCCGCGGCCTATGGTCCAACTCAATGGGCTTTGACCCGGCTCATGGCATAGAGAGCCCAAGCCCGACCCAAACCCAGGATAGTATGAGCTGAACCTGAGTCTAATTTTTAAATCCTGGATCGGCCCGTGACCCATCCTGAAGGCCCGATCCGAGACCCATCCCAAAGCCCGGTGTGAGGCTCGTACTTATTTTTTATCATTTTTATTTTAATTATACAAATTTTTGAGTAGAGTAACTTAGGCCTAGAAATGGGTCAAGCTTAAGCAATTTCCATGGGCTTTTAGGAAAGTTTAAATGAATTATAGGGCTTTAGAAGGTCGGGCCCTATCCTTGCCCAACTCCTTTTAGTCTCTTCTTTAAGGTTCATTATTTGGTAACTCATAAAAAAAAAACTAGTAAATATTTTTATAGTAATATAATTAGTTTTTTGGGGTGTCATTAGTCTGTGGATAAGGCACCTACCAAAACTCTCAAAACAATTAGAACAGCTAGATTAGTAGATTTTTAAAAAAATAAAATTATTCGCTAAATCCCCTTAATTCAAATACATCTAAAAAAAAATAAAAAATTGCCCTAAATTTTTTATGAAGCCATAATTTATTCTCGGAGAATATAAGATGATGGGCTATGATTGAATACATTATTTTTTAAATAAGTACAAATGGTTTGCGATATGTATTGTAATA
>VIGQ01001521.1:17500-50000 GCA_009663005.1 Actinidia chinensis
AGAGGATTTGGAGTGGGGATAATTTTCCCACCGGATAACTTTTTTTCCCAGGGAGTTTGGCAAAGCGATATGGCCCCCGGATAAGTTATGCCCCGGATAATTATGCCTCGAGGTGGATAAGTTTGGGTGGCCTAAAACCCCAACTAAAAAGTTATCCGGAGATAAGGGGTGGGGGACTACAAAAAAATATATAAAGAGAAAAAAAAACAAAATGTATAATTTATATTACATATATATACATATAGAAATAAAAAAAAATGTTAATAACTAAATATTTTATATTTTGTTCTCATATTATATTTTTCCTTATCCTCCACCATGATCCAACCATTTTAAAAAGTATCCAAACAAAGTAAAAGTTATCCCCCTCTAAAAGTTATCTCCCTCTAAAATTTATCATCCTCTAAAAGTTATCTCCCTCCCATATCCTCTAGCCAAACGGACCCTAGTTTCAAATTTCTCTAGTTTAGATTCAAACTCTGATTGAATTTAGATTAAAACTTCTAATTAAATTTAGTTGTCAAAATCTCAATATAAAAGGATTTCTAATGAAAGTCTCATATAACATAATATAAGAAGAGAAGTGGTGGTTGCCTTGCCACCAACAGTGTGAGAGTGAGAGAAAAGATGTCTTGTACTTTGTTAATCTTTCTCAAATTGTGAATCTGTTGCATATGAGGACATAGCCAATTTTGCCGAACCTCATAAATCATTGTGTATATGTGTCAGTTTTATGAAGCGTGTGGTGGTGTGAATCGATTTCTTCTAGCACAACAATTGATATTAAAAAAAGAAAGTTTTAGGTTGATTTTAGACCTCCACAAAAGTGCTCCAAATCAATTTCTGATCGCACCGAAGTGTTCATATCCTCAAGATAAATCCAGTGCATCCAACACCGTCGATAAATAATGGCGCATGCTCCCTCACATGCCTTTTGAGTTTAGGCGAGTCATGTCTACTCGCACACGCTCCCACACACGCCCGCTTGTCTGTCCCGTGCGTAATTCCAGTCTCAGTCACGTTGTCACACTCTCACGTTTTGACGCGCTCCTGTTTCACTTGCGACCCTAGGTCCACGCACAACCTCGCTACGTCATCATGATATCATTGCCTCGCAAGGGATCTATTTATGCCTCATCAGTGCCACATCAGTGCCCCTATCAATGCCGTCGTCCAATACCCAATCAGCAATCCGGTTAGCGCTCTATCAGTGGCCTAGTCACCTCGTAGCCTCTATTAGCAATGGATATTTCCTCTGTTTCAATTGAATTACACTTCCAGTCCAAAAAAAATTTAAAAATTATAATTTGGTCCCCAAAGTTTTAAAAATTATAATTTAGTCCATAAAGTTTAAAATTTTAAAAAAATTATAGTTTGGTCCCCAAAGTTTTTAAAATTATAGTTTGGTCCCCAAAGTTTTAAAATTATAGTTCATTCCTAAATTTTGAAAATCTTATAATTTAGTCCCTGAAAATCTTATAATTCATTCCAATTCAGTCCCTATTTTGGAAAAATTACATTATTCGTCCAGAAGTTTGTAAAAATTTGAAGTTGGACCCTTGATGTTTTGATAATTGCAGTTTTGTCACTAGACTTTTTAAAATTTTTAATTTAGTCTCTCCTTAGATTTTTCCTGCATTTCGATCTATCTGAAGAGGTTCGAATTTTATGTATTATGACCCATATCAGTTTTTGTAGAGTTTATCAGCTTTGGTGGAATTTATCATTTTGGTAGAGCTTGTTTTCTTCTTCTAGAAGAGGGAGATATAGAACAAAAATCTGCATTGTGGTTTGTCCCCCATATTGGGCCAAAGTGGTAAAGTTTGTTGAAGACATCTGCCATATGTGAGAAGGCTTTCTAAGTAGGGGATCACGTGGGAAAAGACCTCTCATAATAGGGAGCTCATTATCTAATACCTGCATTATGGCACAACAAATCAGCATGATGGTTCTCCCCACATTGGGCGAAGGATATTTTTGTTGAAGACGTCTGTCATATGTGATACGACTTTTCTAAGTAGGGATCTCATGTGTGAGAAGATTCTTAAATAGGATTTCATTATTTGGTTACGTCTTTATGGCACAACGTCATCATGGTGCTCTCCGTCAAACACATTAGGCGAAGGGGTAAAGTTTTGTTAAAGACATCTTGCCATATGTGATAGGCATTTTTTAATAGTAATCTCATATGTAAGGGCGATAATTTCTCAAACATTTGTGTATTCAGCTATTGGTTATCTCAGTTTATTTGGATCACTTGATTTTGAATTCGTGTCTCGAACAGTTGTGATTCATTAAGTCAAAAATCTCAATAAGGTGGAGCTTCACAAATGTCATGAAATCAGTGACTTCTAAGCAAAGTTTCTACTAACTGCTTGAAACTTGACTAGGTGGCACCGAAAGGTGCCTTGTATCCACCGTTACTCTGTTTGGGGAGAAATTTTTTTTGCCAATGTGAAAATTGTTTTTTTTAGATTTGCTTTAAACTTCCTGTTGGATTATGGATTCAAACTCTTGTTAATTTTGAATTCATACTCCTAAGTTGGGGATTTGGTTTCAAACTCTCAGTCTATAAAAAGGATTTCCTAGTGAAAGTCCAAATACACAATAAAAGAAAATATATGTAGAGAAAGGCAATGAGAGTGCGAAGGATGTGATGAGTGGTCCTGCGCAACCATCAGACAATTGTCTTGTGTAATTTTGTAAATCTTTCAAATAGTGAATCTGGTTTGCATCCCCGAAGACGTAAACAATTTTGCCAAAACTCGTAATCAATTGTGTCTGTGTGTTCGTTATTTCTGGCGGTGTGATGATGTGAATCGTGTCAAACCAACACAAAATGGAAACACATTTCTATAAAAAACAGAACTTAAAAGTAAAACAGAAACTATTCTGTTCGTTTTAAAAAAGTAATTAAAAAAAGTGAGGGGGGAACATTTTTTTTTTCCCCCCCCCCTCTGAAAAGAGCAGTGTTTAAAACAATTATGTCTAGACTACTTCTTCTCCCGAGCCACGGTAGTATGTTTCTTAAACGGGTCGGAGCTCCTAAGACATGACAATCTGCATGCACACATAAACAACACTTTATTGTGCGTACAAGGACCAAGGCAATGGATAAACCTAAGTGCAGAGTATACACTGTGTAATGTACGTAAATGGTTTGGTTTGGCGAGCCAACCTATATCCAATAAGTTAAAAATTAAAAACTTATTTATTTTTTTGTTTTTAAAACAAAACGGTTCAAATACGATATGTCATCACACAAACTCGAACCACCATACACGGATTTTAATTCGATTTTTTGCCTATGCAGGCACGTATAGTAGAAGGAGTAAAATATCCGATGTGATCAATATGGTTTGACTACATCCATATCTACATACCTGAACATAACAATAATATTAACAAAAGTGAGTTAGATAGTGAAGAATATATGTATAAACTTGGTTAAATTGATATTCTTTATTAGTAATATATATATATATGTATACCCTAAAGTGAGTTAGATGTTGAAGAATGTGATTGTATAAACTTGGTTAAATTGGTATTCTTTTATAATAATATCTCTTGTACAAACTAGATAAAGAATAGTTTGTAATAGAATGTATTTAAAATGTTTTCTACGAAGTAGTTGGATAGTGATATATGAATAGATTAAATTTGCAATTTTTGATGATGAGATTGATTTTTTTTTTTAAATATGGTTGGGTATACCTGAATACTCGATATTGATCAATTGGGTTTGAATTTGTATCAAACAATACCCCATCAGGTATAAGTATGAAAACGATATAAAAAAAATTTCATAGATATAGCGAAATTATATAATTTAAAATATAACTCCCTCATTCCAGTCATCGCTGATAATTACGGAGAGGGAAGATTTCGACCTACTCGATCCACTGCCATCCCCTAACAAAAAGTCGCTGATTTTTGTAGGTGTGAGCTCACAGTCACTGCTAAAGAAAGGGATTTTTTTAATCGTAGAAAAAATGCACCAGTAAAATATGGAAAAACATTAGTGTAGTGCAATTTATTCTTTTTATTTTTTATTTTTTTTCAAGCGGCATACATTATTTGAAATACAAATATATTGCACTCGATTCTTTTTATTTTTATCGCTTACCTTCAAAATTAATTTTGTTCCACCTACTTAACGGGATATGATCTAATTCTCTCATGATATAGTTAAACATGAGTTATTCGGCCTTATTCTAAGCAAGGTACTATACTATTTGCCACAAATCAAGAGCAAGGCCTAGTTTGGCCTTGTTTTTATGAGTTTTAAACGATTTATATTTATTTTTTAGTGATTTTTTTTAATTATTTAAGTAAATTTGGATATATTTTGTATTTCTCTTAAAGAGATAAAATATAACGGAGATAAAAAATATTAATTTGAAAAAAAATTTATTAAAAAAAAAATATATTTTTGACTCGACAAATTAACTAATTTTTTTGGGTTAATGATTTTTTTTCAAACTTGAAAACACAAAAAATTATATTTTTCAACTCCTCTAGTAAGAAAAATAAAAAAAGATATATTAAGTATTAAACAGTAAAAAAATTCACGATGTAAAATATACTAAAAAATCAAAGCAAGATAAAAAGTTTTATAAAAAAAATATGCTTAAAAACACAGTTAGGCCCAACTGGCCCCAAGATTTATTCATCAACTTTTTCTACTGGTGAATGAAAAATCACCTTATAGCCAAATACACTTGGTCATCTCAATACATGTCAAACATTTTCTTAATTTAAGAAGCTGCAACATTCTGATCTGAGTTAGGGCAGGACTGGACACACTCTCCTCTCCTGGCACGATTTCCCCATTTCACAGCTTGGACACTCTGCTTCATGTTGAAGTCTGCAAAGTCTGAAAAAGTGAACCAGTTATAAGAAAGGAAACCAGTGCAATGCCACAAAACCAAAAAATTCTCACCCCCAAAGTAGGGTTATCTCAAGCTCAACCTCTAACAATGCACCATCAATCAGTTCCCCTTCCCAGTTTCTTGGTCCCCACCCTTTGTCACCACACTTTCCTGCCAGATTCATGTACCTGCATCCAATTGGGTGGGGTCCTGATACAAATAAGGAGCGTGGAACCTATAACCATAGGTGATATGTTCGATAGCACGCAGAGGTGAAGAAGAGATGGGCCGATCTAGACTCTGATACATTTTCGTAATTGGTGGCGGCCAACATAAATTAATAAGCAATAAGTGAGAATAGCTTTTAAATTGTATATATATCAGATTTGGTGGATGGCTTAGATAGGCGATTTGGAACAAACTAACAAGTCCATGAATAAGATACCATGGTTGGTCATTACATGTTCGTTATGGTCTTCATTTTTTCATTTTCCTTCTATTTTTTTTATAAACCACTGAAAACGTTCACAAAATGTTTTCATAAATCTATTTTTTTTTTCTCAGGAAAACGCCAAAAAGATGTTCTCGAAATTCTGACAACTTTTTGGCACGCAAATGAAAACCTCGTGTGTTTCAAAACGTTGGTGAGGTTGTTTTCTGAAACTGAAATATGAAAATGGAAACAAAAATCACAAGGAATGCAAAACAGCATAGAAATGTGGAGTCTGTGATGGCTTATGCCTATAGGAAAATTGCAATGTCTAAACCTAGCTAAATCCTATTTCATGCTTCGAAATCTCAAATCCAACACAGTTGTGGTGGTGACCGTGCAAAAAAGTGCACATATATACATGTACATTACATTCGTGTTGATGAAGCTGGTCCAGAACCTTGCTTTGCTTTAGGTAGGAAATCAGAGGGCAACAGAGGAGATTCAACCTCCAAACATCATCGATGTATTGGATATATCTCGATTCCACAAAGGGGTTTCCATGATGAAATCAAAAAGGGCACTTTCGTGGTGTTTGGGTTATTATGTTTCATGCGCACTGGGCTTTTATTGGCAAGTCAATCTTCATTGCACTCATATTCCATCCTCTCTGCCAGGCCAATTCCTCACTTTGCGGCAAATGGGTTGGCCAGTAAGCGAAAAGAATAATCATTTGCCATTCCTATGGTCATGAAAGGCTCAATGAAATAGCGCAACATCTAATGATGAGGCGTGATCCGCCCACCCCATGACCACCACCCCCTCCCCTGTCTCATTCGAAAGTACCAAAATGCCGCTTCTCTCTCTCTCTCTTCAATTTTTGTATTTTTTTTAATTTTTATTTAGTTTTGTAATTTTATTTGATTTTTTGCTATTAATTTTTTTTCCGCTTTTTCCACAGGTTTTTTGTTTATTTTTTTCATTCTTTTTTTTCTTTTTAATGTTTTGTATTAAATGTATTTTTTTTTCAATTTTTTTTGGATAAATTAATTTTTTTTTATATGTTTGTAATTCTTTTTTTATTTAGTTGTATTTATTTTGAGAGAATTATTGTCACAATTTTAAAAAGTATAAAAAAAAATGGGTTGTGGGATAATTACAGGTAGAAGGCAGGTTACGACTGGTCAAGGGTGTGGGGGTAATTTAAAGGGAGGAGGAGATGGTAACGACATGTGTCATGAGTTTGTGGGGTAATTTAACAGGGGATGAGGTTATGACATGTGTCAACTTGTGGTTTGTGGGGTAGGTAATTTTAACGGGAGGAGGAGGAAGTTACGAAAATGTCAATGGTGATTTGTGGGGTTAATGTAAATGAGGAGGAGATAATGAAAGTGTCAATGATTGTGGGGAATTTAAAGGGAAGAGGAGATAAGGAACATGTGTCAAGAGTTTGTGAGATAATTAAATGGAGGAGTCATCGTTTACGGAAGGTGTCAATGGTGGTTTGGGAGATAATTAAAGGGAGAAGGAGGTTACGACATGTGTAAGGTAAGATTTTTAGATATATATATATATATAGATATATATATTATAAATGAAGAACACGTTCTTAGAGTTCTCATATCTTCATATTATCACCCTTCAATCATATCAAAATTTTGTCAACAACTTTTTTTTAAAATTATAGTTAGAGCAGTGGGATGACTCAATTTCAAATAGTTGAAACCACGGAGAGTGATATTCCAAGTGAGAAAACGTCTCTCATACAGGTCGTGACTATACACTTGAATAAAGGCCATTGAAACATGTTTTTTAACGGCACGTCACATGCTCTGTATCTGGCACATAAACCAGAATATGGTGAAGTATTGCAGCTCTATTCTTGGTTCAGAGATGAAACGATTTCTCGTGTCATGACAATCGCTAATTATGTCATCAACACCATAAGCTTACCAACAGAAGTGGCACATCCTTGTAGGAGAGTTTAAATCCTACCCACGTACGACAAAATACATCTGGGAAACATGGTTGAGACCATACAAAGAGCGATTTGTAGTTACGTGGACAGATATGTCATGCACTTGGAAGCAATTTGAGTCAAAGGTATATTATTTAACAAGTGAAAGTACCTGTCTGTTTTTTTTTTATATTTTAAACACAGTGCATTTTTCTAGTACATGGCGGAGTTGCCATGCCATGGCTAAAACTGGATCTGGGGAATACCATGTCATCGCTAGATACATACTTTGAGGCAAAATTCAACAAGATAATACGAATTCCATGTTCAGCACCATAAGAAGTCATCCAAGAGACATGTCAAATTTTATTAAAGGCGTTAGAGTTGATGATGAACAGTCTGCAATACACTTATACCGCCTTCCCCCTTCATTGCCGAGTTTTGCGGATTGTACAATCAAACAGAGAGTAAACGCATGGACTACTCATGTATGCACGACCTCATAACTTACCGTTCGACCTTGTATCCCAATTCCACTAGGGATTGACTCTCATTGGACTATGTTATGGATGCATGCTGATGAACCACAATTAATAGGACATCTGAGAATTTTGAACTATTACAAGGAATGGATTTATCTACGCGAGATAATAGATAAAACAGGATGTCGAAATGGTTTTAGATCCATCTTAAGTAAAATTCATCCCCGGCCGTAAATACGGAACACAAAGGGGTCGATCGCAGGCAGAAATGAGCAAAGTAGACGCCGCATACCTTCTATCTAAGTAATATTACCAGGATCTAGGGGGCATCTAACTCAATTCCGATACACGGTCAACTCTACCGGCTGCAACTTGAGAGGAGTTCGTTAAAAAACAACTTCCAACCTATCCATCTTTGATCCCTTTATGAAGAAATTAATGAGGACTTATCAGGATTTAATTAGTTACACTGTTAACGTCAAAAATGCAGGGTCATTGTGGATTTAGCGCAGATAGCAGCGCACGTAGGGTAGGGCGAAGATAAGTGGGCATATGTACGAATGGACCTGATATGAAAGAGATTTAAAAAATATAAAATTATTATACAATGTGCTTTATCCGGAGTACACATTATGGAAACACTTTTTTAATTCACTTACATGGTTCGCCACCCTACTTCAACCAATGCATATTTGATGGACTTTATGGCATTGAGAGCCTGTCATCGCATCAAGGCGATAACCTTGTACAGCATACGTTTGACAAATAATATCATTTGATGTTAGTTGTACTCTATACTTGTCGGTTGAGGATCACCCCCAGGTTCGGGTCAAGGAGCGCCAAGAGAAAGAAATAGCTATGCTCGATTAGAGACAATCACTTCGTCTAATTTTCTTACGCCCTCATTATGTACTACCAACCCAATTGTGGTGGCGGCAACATGCATCAATCGAAGTGAAGATAGGAAATGGTTTGTTGAAAGTTAAGAGTACGAATGAATTTGTGGTCAGAAAAATAAATGGGAGGAGGAGGATCGGGGGCCCCAGAGGAAAGTTGGGAAAAGATATTAATTATAAATTATGTTTTTATATAATGTTGAATTTACTACTGTATTGATATTTTAAAAGTTATTATTTTTATTTGTATTTTATGGAAAATCACTCAAATTAAAAGAAAAATATAATTAAAAGTGAAAAAGGAAAAAATGATACAGGGTATTAAAAGGAAAAAAAGAATAATAAAAAAAAAAGAGAAAAAAAGTGTGTTAAAAAGGAAAAAAAAAGATAAAAAATATAAAAAGAATTAAAAGGTTTATAAACGAAAAGAAAGGAAAAAAAAAAGAATAAAAATGTAAAAAAAGAATATAAAAAGAATAAAAGGGTTATTAAAAGAAAAGAGAAGGATAAAATAGTTGAAATGGCCAAAAATGGTTTAATTTGGAGTAAGCACCAAGGAGGCAAAAGTGGAAAATAAACACCCCCCCCCCCCCCCCCCCCCCCCCACTAAATATTAGTCAAATCAAAGGGTGTGGGGGTGGGGTTCAGCGTGGGTGGAGGATAAATTTCCTACAATGATACAAGTAACACATCGCTCAATTGGCTTTTGTGTCTGCAGACATTAGAAAGTGGTCAGCAAAAACCATGAATCTGGTCGAAAAAACTCATGTTCTAGAGCTCCCAGTCTCCTCCACACCCACGAATATAAGGCTAATCACAGTGACGCCTTGCACTTCCATCTAAGGTTCAATTTGCACCTTTCACTAAAATAATTATACTAGTCACCCTTTACATTTCAAGTTAAGTGTTAATGTGGCCCTTTGTCTATATGTTGTCAAAATTAAGTAATGAAAAAAAGAGACTATGGCTTGTAAGTTGAACGAAAGATGAAAAGAGAAAAGCACATTTAATTACTTGATCTAACGTATAAGAGGTTACTTAACACAATTAGAAAGTGTCGACAAAAACTGTGAATCTAAAAATACAACAAAGTACATTAGACATGGCAGAAAAACCAGAATCTAGTCCCAAAAGCATGTTCTCGAGGTCTCGCTCAATCTACAAACCCCCTAATATATAGGCTAATCACATGTTGCCACCTGTTGCACTTCTATCTAAGTTTTATTTTGCAACAGTTAATAATAATTGGTGCTAGAATCCTTTACATTTTAAGAGTGTAAGTGTTAATGTGCCCATCTTCTTAATGTTATACTTAAATAATGAAAAAGCCCATGATGTTGTTGTGACTTATAAAAAAGGCCACGTGGACTCCTTAATTAAATTGAAAGGGCGAGCAAAAAAAAAATCACATGAGACTTAACCAAAGTATAAGATGTTGATTGGAAAATCATAGTCAAAGGTGCAAAAGTCAATCAGGATGAAAGTATAGGGTGCATAGTATGATTTAACCTCCTAGAAGCATACTTAGAAAAATATCTGATGTTGTTGATTTGTTATATTTGGTGAAGAAACACGCTTTGAAAGTGGGAAAGTGATTAACAACGAGGGAGCATGCGAATTGTTTTCACACCTCCCGGTCGGGGCAGGGGTTTGCTGTGGATGTTGACTGGTTTTGGCCTCCTGGCCAAAAATGCCCTTCATCTTCTTCTCTCTCTCACCCATTCATTCTTTTCTCTCTCTTCTCGCACCCATTTTGTTTTTAAATACCATTGCGGAGTATTTAGGAAAAAAAAGAATGTAAAATGTGATAATTTGTTTTTACTTCACCGTGCGAGTTTATTAAAATAAATGAATCAAAATTTTAGAATTTTTTTTTACTTTCACCTTTTGAATGTTTAATAAAATTTTGTTAACAAATAGTAATTTATTTATTAAATTTTTTTAATTACCATCTCTCCTTCCGAATTTTTTTTCCATTCACTCCTTTCTTATTTTTTTTTCTTTTAATACCCCTTTATTCTATTTTTTTTTCTGTTTACTTTAATTTCGAATTTTTATAAAAATTAAATTTTATGATAAAAATTTTATAATTTCTTGTCTCCCACCTTATGTGTTGATAAAGATGAAAAATTTAAAATTGTCACATAAATTTGAATTTAAAACACTAAAGCACTAAATCTGAATTTTTTAGCTTTAGTTTTGTTTAAAAAAAAATTATGTAATTAGTTTTGTATTTAAATTTTATAAAATTGAGAGAGGAATTTTAAAAAAAAAAATATATTCAAATTTTGATTCATATTGGGTTTCGTTTATAAAAAAATAAATAAAAAGATTAGAAACATAGAATAAAAAAAATAGTTTATCCAAAAAAAAATAAAAATGACAAAGAAAAGAAATAAATTTAATAAAAAAAACAAAAACACTATAAAAAAATAATGGAAAAAAAAATTGGAAAAAAAGGGGGCGGCTAGGGAGGGGGGAAAAGGGGTGGGTTGGTCAGTAAATGTGCAAGCATTGGGGGTGGGGGCCGGGGTTTGTCTTTGGGGTGTTGTGAGAAACAGCCCTGGGAAACATTGGATTGCCTGTGCAAAGAATCCACAGATATATAAATGAAGGAACGACCCATAAATATGCCTCATGATTGCTTAGCAATTTGATTTGTGTCAAACTAGACAAAACGTTCAATGGATTTTTCAGTAAACGCAAACTGTGTAGCGATCAGACATGCAAACTGTTAAAGAATGGCAACAAAAGCGATGAATTTGGTCATGGTTGAGGTGGACAGTCAGGGAATTGTAAGAAGAGTTCAATCGGAGTTTATGATTGTTCCCGTAGGTCATTCCGCGTCGACGTAAGAATGAAGATAAAGTTATTAGGAATACAATAATTCGCGTTTGTTTTGGTAGGCTTTGGGCGTGGTGTTAAAATAACGAAGGAAAAATGGACACATTTCCTAAAGCAGAACTCTTAAAAAGTAAAAAACAGAAACATATTCTGTTTTGTTGTAGAAATTAATTACAAAAAAAAAGTAATTCTGAAAAAAGCAGTGTTTAACAACTTATTTTTAAGTTGTAACATCAAACAAAAAATTTTGATGTAACATAATATATGCATCTCAACTCCGATTCTAACAAAACACCCATATTTTCATTTATAAAAGTATTATTGTCAAATCATTCTTGTGTTGTTTACAAAACCATTGTACCAACTTATTTAGAGAATCTTCAATTGACTCATTAAACACAATGCTAACCTTTACTTATTAGATGACATGTAAAATTAAAATATTTTTCTCACTTTTTGACCTCCAATAAAATGGCTAAAGTGACCCATAACTTTAACAATTAAGCCAATATATTAAAATTCTATATTCATTACCACAACACCTATGAAATGGACACCACTTTTGCCACGGGGTATCCATCTACTCAGTACTAGCAACTCTTCAACTACTTTATTAGAGTGTCTATTTAATCATTAAACTAGTAATTATGTAAAACATAATAAGTAGACTCTATTTTTATCACTTGTGCACTTTAATATATTCACTAAAAATATAAAGTTACTCCATTGGAGATGCTTATTTCCTAAATGCATATTGAAGTTTGTTTTAAAAAAATTAACTTTTTAAAAGAACACAATTATCATATTTAATTTTTATAAAACGTGTGAGTAATTTTTTAATTTTACCAATGTATCATTTACATTGATTACAGTTGACTGCTTTCATTAGTGAATGTCACTTAATGATACATAAGAACAGGGTTATAGTAAAAAGGAAAATTGTTGACTTTTTAATTCGATACATTTTTAGGGATAACTTAAAATAGAATAAAAAAGTTGGGGGTTTTAAAATTATGGATTCAAGATATCTCAGATTATAAAATAAGAAAATAATAATACGGACTCGTGCGAGTAGTGATTAAGTTATAAAAAATACATAAATAGTGTAAAATTACAATTGTATTGAAAAGAGAAATGTATAAAACAAAAAAATTTATACATACATTTTTGTTATAAAAATATATAATAGAAGATGGGCACCCAACTCCTAAAAAAACGTTCCATATTTTTATTTATCAAAATATAATTGTCAAATCATTCTTATACTGTTTCTTACGGATATTTGCGGTATATAAGGACATCTTACTTTATAAAAACTATTTTTTTGGGTTGTAACCAATGTCTTGTTTTAGCATCAATGACACTATAAAATTAATCTCGCAAAATTGTGATTTATGTAAGTCCACCTAGAGTTCATTTTGGTTGACCCAAAACCGTTATTCTTTCTTATTTTTAGTGATAAGATTATCTCAAATAAAAAAATAAATTGATTCGAACAGGTCATAGTCTGTGTATGAGAAACTTTGAAAATCATTGCCTTTTGATCTGACAAAATTATTCGATAGTCTTGTAGCATGACCAATCAACTTATTTTTTTGCAAATGAAAAAACGTATAAATATATTCTAGAAAAGTATTCATAATCACGTGTAGTTTTATGCTATATTGGATCTAGGATATGTCTAGAGAAAGGAAATAAATACCTCACACCCTTAATTTTCATAAGTAATTAAAAATTAAAGATATTTTGTTTTACAGGCCATCTATCTATTCAATTCTTTTTTCACGATTAGTGTTATTGAAAACCACGGGGCATTACGCAAAAAAAAAATACTTTAGGCGTACCGTTAAAGTTTTACAACTATTAAAATAGATATAAAAGATAAATATCAGATAAGAATATATTGAATGCATATACGAAGAGATGCATTCTAATGAAAATAAATTAAAAAGTTTAATAGCTTTGAAAAAGTGTTGGGGCTTTAGTTTTTGTGGAGAAGGAAGTGGAGGGAGAAATATTTTTTTTTTAGGTGTGGTCTACTAAAAATAATCAAATGGGTAAAAAATTATATTTTTAACTTTAAAGATTTTTTATACATTTGGATCAACAAATTTATGGGCCTCATACTATTGATGAATAAAGAAGTGATATTTTTTTAGGAAAAACACATAGTCTCAGGTAAAATCTCGGTTATTGGATTAATTCCAATAAAGTTTGACTATAAATAGTGAGAGCTAGTTTAAAAATTTAAAAAACAGTTGTCTCCTATACTATAAAATATATTTGATTGTGGGAAGAGAAAAGAAAACTGCTTTTACAGGGGGAAATTCATTAATGTTTACATGAACATTGGTATTGTTATTCAAAGAATCTTGCCCATGCATTTGCTATCACTTGGTAGTTAGCAATTTGATCCTGTTCAACCCTATTCAATAAATGAACAGAATATTCAAGGAAAAATTATTAAAAAAAATATGATTTGTCCCTTTTATAACAAATTAAACTCTATAATTTTAATATATCCAATTAAACAGTTACAGTTTTAATTTAGTTACAATTAAAAACCACGCGGTCTCTATAGCCCTCTAGTCTCTATTTCATGAGGGTTGATAAAACCAAACTAATCTTGTAAAACAAATTGAGAAAAATAAAATCTTCAAAAGTTATTACCCCTTAAAGCCTTAATCGAATTTTTTGCAATTTGGGTTTATATATTTTCAAGTTTTAAATATTAAAGTTATTTTTTAGAGTTTTACTTTGAAAAACGAGCCAATTGCATGATTAAAAAGTAATTTTTAATGTTGCAAGACGTCATTTTTCAAAAAACTTTTGGCAAAAATTAGTTGGTTCTGTCAATATTAATAAAATAAAGAATAAGAATGGTTTTAATTGTGATCGGATTAAAATTCTAGGAATAAAGAAGAGAAAAGATGGCTCATCATTAGCGAGACCTAGTTAGAAACACTAGAAATTGTCTAACCAAAAAACATTTAGATAAGCAACTGCATTTGCTTAGGGTTTAGGGGTTTTATTTTTTAGGAAAAAGTTTTTGGTTGATTTTAGTAAATTAATTGAGAGCTAGATGATATGATATGAAAATAGGATAAAGGTAGAATGTCTTCTTTGGGTCTTTTAGTTGATTGGGTTTGGATTAGGGTAGCGGGGTTTATTGACTAAAGAACAAAGTCTCTTCTTATTTTTAAGTAAAGCCAAGAGGAACATTCCACCTTGCTAAAAACATACAATGATGATTGAAAGATACAAATCAAAAATAGCAAAAAAAAAAAAATTTTTTTCCCCCCAAAAACAGACAAAAGACAAACTGTTTCACAAAACGTAATAATCTTTATTTCATGGCATCTAAGGCCCATAGATGCCGTCTGTCAAAGCATTACTCTTCTAGGAGCGTGTCTAGAGCTTTACTTAGCCAAAAAACTTCGATTGATCTCCATGAGGAAGTCAGAGACCTTGTGTTGGTCAGGAAGGAGACCTTGGACCACACTTCCTTTCCATGCACCTCTGACCCCAAGAAACCAATTAGGGCACTGCTGCCTCTATGCTCAGTTTCCAAATTCTCCAACATGATAGACACCGCTTTATAGAATGGGACCAGTAACAATCCACAATCCCAAATGTTCTCCCCAAAGTAACCTTGTCTCCAAGCTCCCTCCAACAGTTTTTTTAAAGCACCCCATAAGCTATTCTTTGGCTGCTTGCTCTTCACCATGGATAACCATAACCTTCTTCCAAGGGGTAATATCTGCACAATACACCATATGTAAAGGTGGTTAATCATTTGTCCATGAATATCTTTGTCGTCTTGTCGGTCCACTGAAATCAAAGCTACTTGAGACAGATTGAAGCTCACAATTACACAAATCTTAAGTATGGTTGTGAAAATACATGAATCTTGGAGACAAATTTTACAGCTTTTGAATTATTTTTTATACGAATAACTACAAGTAAAATTGATATAAGAATAATGGGGCAACATTTGATTTTATGTAATTTAAATTTGTATATAAGCAAAAGGTCCACCATGACTTAAAAGTTGAGTTGTAATTATTATTCAGTCAATCACTGGGTTGGATTGTATCCTCATTGTGAAGGTTGTTATTGAAACATAAATCTTAGTAATTTAAAACGGAACTCACTTTTATTTAAGAGCCATCGTCTCTACGCGGCCCCCTAGCATTTGGTTCTCTTACTCTGTCTATTTTTAATTTCGGGTTATTGTTTTCAGTTACTCCAACAACTTGCCATTTTGTTTATGAACATTTAAAATATTATTTCTCTAAAAATATTTTAAAAATAATTCATATAATCCAAAATTAATTGTGGATCCATTTTTGCACTTCACTTTTTACCTAATGCCCTGTATTTTTTTATTCTTATTATAATTTTTTTGAATATAAATGCCCTAAAAACTACTCCAATAAGAAGAAAAAAAAAACTATAAAATAATGGTATTGGAAAGGCCACTTTATTTAATGGTAAAAGGTTAGAATTTTATTATAATTTTGTACATATATACAAAAAGTAGGGGAACATTTGATAAAAAAAAAGGTTGCCAAGGCAAAGAGCAAGCAAAGTGAAAAATTCTTCTCTAGATGTGGCCTCCCCTCATTGAACAAGGTAAAAAAAGGAGCCAAAAAAAAGGAGTAAATTTTCAAGGCAACCGGATACACGAAGTTAAAGACAGGAATCAGAATATCACCCACACTAATAAGACTAACAAATATGATGAGTAAAATCCTAATAGATAAATATACTACCATTTTAAAAGTTAAAATATCACATCAACATTAAATAGGTTTAAAAAATGTCATCCGTAAACATCGTTTTGTGTCAAACATAATTTTAGCTACATTACTAACATGTTAGTATTAGTAAATTTACATGGGTTAATCGCTATATAAACATAATAAATATAGACAAATCGTCTGCCCATATAAATACCCTCGTCCAAATATATGACAGTCACATGAGGGTTATAGTATTGAAACAAACAAATGTCGAAAACATGGATTTTCGACCGTCAATGGGCATTAGGCAAAAAAAAAAAACATCTAGATACTCCTAGGAGAAAGTGCCGGGCTTGTGGCATTAAATTGTAGTTTACAGGCATTACATGGAAGAGTTGGGATGCTCACCTCTTGTCCACAAGTCAGCCAAGAACATGCATGGGCTCGCTGGTCAGGATTAAGAGGGCAACAGAGGAGATTTGTGCTTTCCAATTCATCAATTAGTGGATAAGGACGAGGGACTCGCCATACGGGCTTTCCGTTATGGATCAAAATCACCGGGATTGCTTTAAACCGGGTTCATTCACCAGTAGTAAGGGCTCTGGTCGTACGGAAAATTCTCTTCCGGTACTCGTACTCATCCTTTCTCGGCCAAGGCTATTTTTCCGCTCTCATCCCCAATACGGGCTGGGCCAAAAGGAAAACAGAATTACTTGGTCGACATTGTTGACAGAAGGAAACGCAGTTGTTAATATGCCGAGAGAGGGGCTCGGGGAGAGAGGGGCTCGGGTGAGCATTGATTGGGAGAGAGTGCGGTGGTGAAGACTGGAGGTGTGAATCGTGTGATCCCAGACCTTCATCAGGAGGTGTCATTGGGTGGCGTCACGATCGGACCATTTCTCTAACCTCTAGACCTCTGCTCTAAGCCCTGTTGGGATTGATTGTCATTGCCTGCGTCACCAAAAAAAATACAAAAATTG
The DNA here is from genome assembly GCA_009663005.1 of Actinidia chinensis. Classification (NCBI taxonomy): domain Eukaryota; kingdom Viridiplantae; phylum Streptophyta; class Magnoliopsida; order Ericales; family Actinidiaceae; genus Actinidia; species Actinidia chinensis. The sequence goes on from VIGQ01001521.1 coordinate 34,706, forward strand.
AATTTTAACTTGGTCATGGCCCATTAGATCATACTAAGTCCAAACTAAATTTTAATTAAATGAATTAAACTTGTCAATATTATGATGGACTCATGGCCCATAATAAGTAAAAAATAAATTTTAATTAAATAAATGGACTTGCTAATTGCATAATAAGAAAAAAATAAGAAAAAAATAAGAAAAAATAAAAACAATTTTTTAAATAAAAAAATAAGTTTAGAGATTGGGAAGATGCGCGTCTTGGAATTTAAGCAAATGAGAAGTGCTGCTTGTTACACATTTTGTTCTTGATAAAAAGGTCAATTATATTAATTGAATGTAAATTAATTTTTATTTCTCGATACGCAATTTGCTTCAATTATATATTGAATCATTTAACTTCGATATTTAAAATAATTTTTTTAATTATTCCTTGATTTCTCCATATATTTATTAATTTATAATTAACTAATTTAAATAAAATAACATTAGTGAATAAAAAAAGAATATTAAATTATCTTAAAATTCTAAAAGAGAATTTTTTCATAAGAATATATGCTTCAAAACATGCCTTTAGTCATTTATGAAAACTAAGAAAAAGAGCACTCCGTAGATGGTCACAACATGGCATGACACGATTAAGTAGAAGACCACGGCTGCATGAACGAGTCCACGACTAAATTATCTGGCGCGGCACGACACGACACGATTAAGGAAGTGGGCCGGCACGGCACACACGATAGAAATGAGCCGGCACTGCAATACAGTTACAAAATGGCACGACACGACACGGCACGAATAAAGAAAAAATGGCATGGGGGGGGGGGGGGGGGGGGGGGAACGTCACGATTAAAAATGGCACGACACGATTAAGGCATGACACGACAAGGCACGGTAAGTAAATGGGCACAACACGACACACATCGAAGCACGTTGACACAAAAAAAAGTGGTGCGGCACCACGGCGGCATGTTGGACCCCTCTAATGGAACGTAGTTATGAGAGAACTTTAAAATGAAATATGTTAATTCATATTAGACTAGGATCGTTTGGCTGTCGGATACATAGGATGATAACTTTTGAGGGGATACTTTTAACTTTATTTGAATACTTTTTTAGAATGGGTGGATAGGGTGGGGAATAAGGAAAAACATATAGAGAGAAACAAAATATAAAAATATCTATCTATCTTCTATCTATCTATCTATCTATCTATATATCATACACACATAATATAAATATCTATTATATATTATGTATGTAATTCTTTATATAGATACTTATAAGGTATATATTGTATTTTTAAATATCTCGAATTTATATTTTACTTTTTTTTTTCTTAGATATATTTTTCTTCCTTATACTCCACCCTTATCCTCCCGGATAACTTTTAAATAGGGTGAGGGCCACCCATAAATTTCCGCCTCCATCCTCTCGTTGAGAAAAAGTTTCGCTGGGTCGGGTTTCCCATCCAACGCCGTATATGAAAAAGTTATCTAGGAAAAAAAGTTATCCGCCCCTATATCCTCCAGCCAAACAGGCCCTAAGAGTGTACAAATTAATGTTCAAGCACATCTAGGTTTATAAAATAATCTTAATTCAAATCACTCTCTAAATTAATCGCTTTTATTACTTTCACTTCCATATCTAAAAAGGGATCATATTGACCCATTTAAACTATTTAATTATATCATCTTACCCTTTTTCATTACTAATCTGTTTTTAAATAGTGATAAAAATCATCACGTGTGTCCATGTGCTTAATTAAATGTTTCATGCCTAAAATACCATTATATTTTTTTAAAAAAAATTAATACTCCATACAGGGTTATTCACTATTATGCGAACAAAATAACATGTATTAATAAGCCTTAAATAGGGCCGTTGAATTAATTTTTTATAAAAAAAGTAGAATATTTACGCATAGAACTTTAATTTAAACACGTAGATAATACGTGATCGATTTCATCACTATTTCAACAGATAGTATAAAGGTGTAAGTAATAAAATTAAAAGTTAAAAGGGTCATTCATTCCTTTAGATAAATGGGTGAAGTGATAAAAAATAATTATTTTAAAAAGGTATTTTTTGTAAATAAAGCCTATAAAATAAAAAATGTATTCGTGGTCGATGGGAGGTGGTTAGCTATAAAAAATACATTTAAATGTTTAAAATTAATTGAAATATATAAAATGTGCATTGAAAACAAATAGAAAATTGAATATTTTTTGCTCCAATCCAAATATCCCAATTTAAGACATATAAACCACGTTCTTAACTTATATTTTTATAAAGTCCCAATATTGAGAACGTTATTTGAATACCCTTCGTTTCACTTGAAGTTATTATATGAAATTCTAACACTAAAAGGAGATAATCATTAATTGTTAAACAACTGAAAATACTTAGCAAATTATTAATATTTATTTTTTTTAACGATAAAAGAAAAATTTTATTGATAAAAAAAAATTATGTTTTTTGCTCCCCCTATTCTAGTAGCTTGTATGCATAAAATTCGAATCTAAACTTATTTTACAAAAATTATCTAGTATTTAAAGTTGATTGTCTCATTAGTTATGAATTAATTATATTAACAAAAAATCTGTGGTATTTTCACATTTGCATAAGTACATCTTTTAAAAACTTTCATATACATCATGGAAATTTTGATTTGATATTTTTTTTTAATATTTTTGTTTCCAATTGGAATGCTAATGTATATGTCAATTTGCCACTAAGTGAATATTTGAGAATTTTTTTTATTTATCACGTAGAGTAAATATTGAGAACTTCTCTTATTTACTCATACTTCTCTGTGACGACGCCGACCCTCCCGGGCGTTATTAATCCATTCTTTCGCCATATTTTTTCTCAAATACAAACAAGCACTATTTTCTTCAAATATTCAATATCTCGAAATGTTTATTTTTGCAATGTCTTCAAATATACTTAATACAAAGATCAAATCTTCAGTATTTCCTCGACCCATCTCCGTACTACCTAACTTCCACGTCCTCCACTGAAAAAATTATTTAACAGAGAATAGACAATACGCGGAAAATACTCAACGAATTAATCCATGGCTCACAACAAATGTTTCAGAGTAGCACAACGAATTTATTGTCATCAAAGACTCATACCATCTTTCCCTGATACATTACTAGTGACGGCCGCATCCACGTCTCCTAGCTCATATGGCTTTTTCGGTCCTTAGTGGAACTATTGTCGGGTCCACCAGTACATGTACCAATCCATTCTATAGCTTTAGCCATCAAACAATACTCATACTATCATATGCCAACAAAATACCATAAATTTCAACAGATGCAACACCTGCTCCAGAGGAATACAAATCAATATTTTGAAAAACACTCCGGAGTTAGAAAGCATATTGATACCTCCTGCTTACCTCAAATTCACACCACTAGATATAAGATCTGGCTTCCCATTGATATCATACTAAAATTCCTCCTTAATCTTATATCATCCACGTTGATCTACATCCATGTCTTTCATTATCAAAGAACTAACCCACTAAATAATTTCTCTTTCCATTTCTCGTTCTTTTCCTCTGTTCGTGCTCTCTCTCCCTCTCTAACTTCTTTCACTCTTCTTTCTCTATTATCTCTCTTGTTTAGCGCTTGCCAGCAGCTTTTATACCTCAAACTACACACCCACACTACACACTCACCCCACACAATCATTTCCTTTTCTTTTTTTTTTCTTACTTTTGCTTTTGCCTTTCTATCTTTCGGTGAATGGCTTTCGGCTGAGTGGGACAAATTACACCTTTTAACCCTTCTAACTTTTAAGTATTAAAATTTTATCTCAAATTATAAATCTTTTAATAACCCCAATATATAAAATCAGTTATTACAATCTTCCCCTCTTAAAAAAATTTTGTCCTCGAAATTTAAAAAAATCTTTTTGTGTCAATATCAAAATAAACGCTTCCACTGCTCCACTCTGATACCAAATTTGTATCTACCACACAATCTCATAACGATCTAACATCAAACCTCCCACACGTCCATGTAAGACTTAAAGCCTAAGCTCGTATACATTTTGTGACGACCCGACCCTCTCTGGCCTTATTAATCCATTCTTTGTCGGCCTTATTTTTTCTCAAATACAAATCAGAGCACTATTTTTTCTTTAAATATTCAATAGTCTCCAATTTTTATTTTTCCAATGTCTCCAATATTAATAATACAAAAGAATCAAAATCTCAAGTCCTTTCACTCGACCCATCTCGTACTATCCGAACTCCACGTCCTCCTAAAAATTATTTTAAACAGAGAATTATATAATCCGACGGAAATATACTCACGAATTAAATCATGGCTCACAACAAATGTCAGAGTAAGCACACGAATTTATAATTCATCAAAGACCTCATACCAGGTCCTTTCCTGATAATTACTAGTGACCGGTCCTCATCCATGTCTCCTAGCTCATATGGCTTTTTTCGTCCTTAGTGGAACTATTGGCGTGTCCACTCCGTACATTTACCAATTCCATTCTATAGCATTAGCCATCAAACACTAACATCATACATATCATGATGGCCAACAAAATACCATGGATTTCAACAGATAGCACACCTGCTCAAGAGTAATACAAAACAGATATTTTATAAAAACCTCCGGAGTTAGAAATCATATGTATACCTCCTGCTTACCGCAAATTCACACCACTAGATATTAGATCTGGCTCCCATGATCAATCATACTAATTCCTCCTTGATCTTATATCTCCCAACGTTGATCTACATCCTGTCTTTCATTCATCAAAGACTAACCACACTAAATAATTTCTCTTCTCCCATTTCTCTTTTGTCCTCGTTCGTGCTCTCGTCTCCCTCTCTAACTTCTTTTACTCTTCTTTCTCTATTATCTCTCGTTGTTTAGCTGCTGCCAGCAGCTTTTTATCACTCAAACTACAAACCCACACTACACACGTGCACCCCACACAATTCATTTCCCTTTTCTTTTTTTTTTCTTTACTTTTGCTTTTGCCTTTATATCTTTCGGCTGAATGCCTTTGGCTGAGTGGGACCAATTACACTTTTAACCCTTTTAACTTTTAAGTATTAAATTTTATCTCAAAGTTAATAATCTTTTAATTAAACCGCCAATATATAAATCAGGTTATTACAATCTTCCCCTCTTAAAGACTTTTGTCCTCGAAATTTAAAAAAATCATATTTTGTGTCAAGTACAAATAAACGCTTCCACTGCTCACGCTGATACCAAATTTTGTACTACCCCAATCTCATATACGAATCTAACATTCTCAACCTCCACAGATCCCATGTAAGACTTAAAGCCTAAGCTCGGATAACCATTGTGCCGACCCGACCTCTTGGGCCGTTCATTAATCCATTCTTTTCGCCTTATTTTTTCCTCAAATTACAAATCAGAGCACATTTTCTTCAAATATTCAATATCTCCAATGTTTATTTTTACAATTCTCCAAATATAATTAAACAAAAAGATCAAAAATCCTTCAAGTCTTTCACTCGACCCATCTCGTACTATCCGAACTTCCACGTCTCCTGAAAACTTATTTTAAACAAGAATTATATATACGACGGAAATATACTAACGATAATCATGGCTCACAACCATTCAGAGTAGCACAACGAATTTATTTCATCAAAGACCCTCAACCAGGTCTTTCCTGATACATTACTAGTGACCGGCCTCATCATGTCTTCCTAGCTCATATTGCTTTTCGTTCCTTAGTGGAACTATTGGCGGGTCCACTCAGTAATGTTACAACCATTCTATAGCATTTTAGGCCATCAAACAATAACAATTCATACATATCATGATGCAACAAATACCATGGATTTCAACATATAGCACACCTCTCAGAGGGAATAAAAATCAGATATTTTAGAAAAACACTCCGGAGTTAGAAAGCATTTGTATACTCCTGCTTACCGCTCAATTCACACCACTAGATATGAAGATCTGGCTCCATGATCATCATACTAAAATTCCTCCTATAAGTCTTATATCATCCCAACGTTGATCTACATCTCTGTCCTTTCATTTCAAAGACTAACCCACTAATATTTCTTTCTCTTCTCAACATTTCTCTTTCTTTTCCTCTGTTCGTGTCCTCTCTCACCTCTTAACTTCTTTCACCTTCTTTCTCTATTATCTCTCCTTTGTTAGCTGCTGCCAGCAGTTTTATACACTCAAAGCTACAAACCCACACTACACACGTGCACCCCACACAATCATTTCCCTTTTCTTTTTTTTTTCTTTACTTTTGCTTTTGCCTTTAATATCTTTCGGCTGAATGCTTTCGGCTTAGTGGGACAAATTACCTTTTAACCTTTTAACTTTTAAGTAATTAAAATTTTATCTCAAAAGTTATAAATCTTGTATTAACCCCAATATATAAAAGCAGGTTTTACCATCTTCCCCTCTTAAAGACATTTTGTCTCTCAAAATTTAGCAAAAAATCATATTTTGTGTCATATCTAAATAAACGCTTCCACTGCTCACTCTGATACCAATTTGTATCTACCACACAATCTCATATCCGATCTACACTAAACCTCCCACACATCCCATTTTTGGTAAGTACTTAAAGCCTAGCTCGGATACCATTTTGACGACCCGACCCTCTCGGGCCGTTAATTAATCCATTCTCTTTCGCCTTATTTTTTCCAAATACAAATCAGAGCACTATTTTCTTCAAATATTCCATATTCTCCAAATGTTTATTTTTACAATGTCTCCACATATAATTAATATAAAAAGTCAAAAATCTTCAAGTCTTTCCACTCGACCCATCTCGTACTATCCGAACTCCCTCGTCCCTCTTGAAAAATTATTTTAAACAGGAATTATACAATATGACGGAAATATACTTAACGAATCAATCAGGCTCAACACAAATGTCCAGAGTAGCACAACGAATCATATTTCGTCAAGACCTGTACCAGGTCTTCCTGATACATTAACAGTGACCGGCCTCATCCACGTCTCCTAGCTCATCTGGCTTTTCTGGTCCTTAGTGGAACTATTGCGGGTCCACTCATACATGTACCAATCCATTCTATAGCATTTAGCCATCAAACAATAACATCATACATATCACGATGCCAACACAATACCATGATTTGCAACAGATAAACACCTGCTCAGAGGAATACAAATCAGATCTTTTTAGAAAAACACTCGCGGAGTTTAGAAAGGGCATATTGTATACCTCCTGCTTACCTCAAATTCACACCAAATATGAAGATCTGGCTCCCATGGTCATCATACTAAAATTCTCCTTGATTTTTTTCTGATATCATCCCAACGTTGATTTCTACCCATGTCTTTCATTATCAAAGAACTAACCACACTAAATAATTTCTCTTCTCCCATTTCTCCTTTTCTTTTCGGCTCTGTACGTGCTCTCTCTCCTTCTCTAACTCTTTCACTCTTCTTTCTTCTATTATCTCTCTTTGTTTAGCTATGCTGGCCAACAACTTTTTATACACTCAAACTACACACCCACACGACACACGGCACCCCACACAATCATTTCCCTTTTCTTTTTTTTTTTACTTTTGCTTTTTTGCCTTATATCTTTCGGCTTTAATGCTTTCGGCGAGTGGACAAATTATACTTTTAACCCTTCTAACTTTTAAGTATGAAAATTTTTATCTCAAACGTTATAAATCTTTAATTAAACCCGCAAATATATAAAATCGGGTTATTACACTCTTCCCCTCTTAAAGAAATTTGTCTCGAATTAAAAAAATCATATTTTGTGTTAGTAATCAAAATTAAACTCTTCCACTGCTCCTCTGGATACCAAATTTTGTATCTCCCACTAATCTCTATACGATCTAACTCTAAACCTCCCACTGATCCCATTTAAGACTAAAGCCTAGCCCGTATCCATTTGTGACGACCCGACCCTCCCGGGCCGTTATTAAATCCATCTTTTCCCTTATTTTTCCTCAATACAAATCAGAGCACTATTTTCTTCAAATATTCAATAGTCTCCAAATTTTATTTTTACAATGTCTCCAATATAATAATACAAAAAGATCAAATCTTCAAGTCCTTTCACGTCGACCCATCTCGTACTATCCGACTCCCATGTCCTCCTGAAAAATCATTTTAAACAGGGAATATACGATACACGGAAATATACCTCAATGACATCAATCATTGCTCAACAATCAATGTCAAGTAGCACAACGAATCATATTTCGTCAAAGACCTCATACCAGGGTTTCCTGAGACAAATTGCTAGTGACCGGCCTTATCCACGTCTCCTATCTCATCTGGCTTTTTTGGTCCTTATGGAACTATTGCGGGTCCCTCAGTAACTGTAACCAATCCATTCTATAGCATTTAAGCCATCAAACAATAACATCATACATATCACGATGCCAACAAAATACCATGGATTTTCAAACAGATCACACACCTGTCTCAAAGAATACAAAATCAGATATTTTAGAAAAACACTCGGAGTTTAGAAAGCATATGTATACCTCCTGCTTACAAATTCACACCACTAGATATGAAGATCTGGCTCCATGGTCCATCATACTAAAATCCTCTTGATCTGATATCATCCTCAACGTTGATTTATACCATGTCTTTCATTATCAAATCTAACCAACTAATAATTTCTCTTCTCCCATTTCTCTTTCTTTCCTCTGTCCCTTTGTGGTTCTCTCTCTCCTTCTCTCCCTTTTCACAGTCTTCTTTCTCTATTATCTCTCTTTGTTTAGCTGCTGCCAGCACCTTTTATACATCTCACTCACACCCCTACACACTGCACCCACACAATCATTCCCTTTCTTTTTTTTTTTCTTTATCTTTGCTTTTGGCCTTTATCTCTTTCGGCTGATGCCTTTCGCGAGTGGGCCAAATTATACTTTTAACCCTTCTAACATTTTTAAGTAATTATAATTTATCTCAAAAGTTTAATCTTTTAATTAAACCCCAATATATCAATCGTTATTACAATCCTCCCCCTTTAAAGAAATTTTGTCTCTCTAAATTTAAAAAAATCATTTTTGTGTTAGGATCAAAATAAACCGCTTCACTCTCACTCTGATACCAAATTTGTATCTCCCACATATCTCATAACGATCTAACATCTAACCTCCCACATGATCCCTGTAAGACCTAAAGCCTAAGCCCGGATACCGTTGTGACGACCCTACCCTTCCGGGGCCGTTAATTAATCCATTCTTTTCGGCCTTATTTTTCCTCAAAATACAAATCAAGCACTATTTTCTTCACAATATTCAATAGTCCTCCAAATGTTTATTTTTACAATGTCTCCAATATAATATACAAAAATCAAAAATCTTCACGTCTTTCACTCGACCCATCTCGTCCTATCCGAACTCCCATGTCCCCTGAAAAATTTCATTTTAAACAGGGTGAAGTATACAATCCACGGAAATTACTCAATGAATCATCATTGTCAACAACAAATGTCAGATTAGCACAACGAATTCATATTTCGTCAAGACCTCATACCAGGTGTTTCCTGATACATTGCTAGTGACCGGCCTTACCACTCTCCTACTCATCTGGCTTTTTTGGTCCTTAGTGGAACTATTGGCGGGTCCACTCAGTACATGTACCAATCCATTCTTAGCCATTTAGCCATCAGAACAATAACATCATACATCTCATGATGCCAACAAATACCATAAATTTCAACAATATGCACACCTTCTCCAGAGATACAACTCAATATTTTAGCAAAACACTCCGAAGTTTATAAAGTTATATTGTAATACCTCCTGCTTACCCTCAAATTCCCCAACTAGGATATGAAGATCTGGTCTCCCAGATCATGTACTAAATTCGTTCCTTGATCTGTATCAATCCCCACGTTGAGCACACCCTGTCTTTCATTATCAAAGACTAACCACACTAAATAATTCTCTTCTCCCATTTCTCTTTCTTTTTTCCTCTGTAGTGCTCTCTCTCCCTCTCTAACTTCTTTCACTATTCCTTTCTCTATTATCTCTCTTTGTTTAGCTGCTGCCATCAACTTTTAACACTCAACTACACACCCACACACACACGTGCACCCCTCACAATCAATTTCCTTTTCTTTTTTTTTTCTTTACTTTTGCTTTTGCCTTGTATAATCTTTCGGCGAATGCTTTCGGTTGAGTGGGACAAATTACACTTTAACCCTTCTAACTTTAAGTATTAAAATTTTCTCTTAAAATTTATAAATCTTTTAATTAAACTCATAATAAAATCGGTTATTACTTCGCATTTTCTCTTTAAAATTTGTTTGATATTTCTTATGTATTATCTCGGTAGTTGTAATCTTGTCCAAACGATAATTTAGAAGTTAATTATTTTTCTCATGTGAAAATCATATTGATCATTTATTGTTAGTTTTGTCTATTTAAATTTTATATTGAGGTTGATGGTTATTCGAATGAAATTTTGGGCAATAATTTCTTGCTATTGTTTTTTCATATAAACGTATTTTAAAAGGATCTTTGTTACTAAAAAAAACTAGAAGGGGTGAAATATGTTGCTACATCATGATGACTCAATAAGTTTTGGATTGACAATAATTTAATATCACCAAGATATGTAGAACAATAAGAGAAGAGGAAGAGAGTGCGCAACGATTTTTAGTCGGTTCGGTCCAATCTTCCTACGCCCACTCTTCAGTTCTCCTTGGGATTTCACTATCTTCAAACTTGCAGGTGTTTGAAAAACCTTTACATCCACTAGGTCCCTCTAGTTTTTCAGAGAATGTCCTCTCTTATAATACAACTACAGTACTCCAGTGATCCTCTAAATGATAAATAATTGTAGCAATTAAAACTCTAACCCAATTTGAATCTGAAATACATGAAAGTTCTCTCTATAGTAGTTTTTATCTCTTTGTTTTACAAATCAAACTCACAATAAATGATTAGGGATTGAATTATTGAACACAACTATAGTATATTTATGGCACTTCAATATGATCCTTAACAACGCAAGGGTTGAATTTAATAGCCCGAAACCTTTATTAAAACCTATCCGTTTCACGCATTAAATGGCTCTGAACTAGCCATTCTGATTTAATCTCACCCATTGCATCTATATCTGGACCCTCAAGATCAGAGTTTAAACTTCGTTGCAACTTCAATCAACCGCACTTCAACTCGCTCATGTCTTCTTGGATTTTTGAGAGAGTTTAAAACTTCAGTTGAAGGTTTGTCCAATTCGGTCTACCGAATTACAACTTCATGTCAATGCTTCATAATTCCAAAGGCACACAAATCGTCTGTCGAAGCCTTGCCTAACTTCGATCGACCATTTTACTTTCGGCCAAGGCTTCAATATTCCTAGATGCCTTCTAATCTTTGGGTCAGGTTTCTTCACTTCGTTCGACCGATTTTATTTTCGTATCATGGCTTCATTATTTTCTAGAGAGGGACCTTAACTTTGGTCGAAATTTCTTTAACTTCGGTCGATCAAGTATCACCCGAACTTTTGACAGTACAGCAATTATTTGTATTAAGTTTTCACGATTTCTTCGAAACCAAGAGCCGTTACATCCCAAAATTAGTTTAAGTTAGACTTTAACACTTCTACCAGTTCCATTAGTATGCGTCATTGATTATGACTTATAAAGACTTCAGGGATTGTATTTTGAAACATGTCTAGATCTTATAAGTTCGGATATTATTTTTATTTAAAAAATAAGAACGAGTTATTTGATTCAATTCAATTACCAAGTTATGTTTTCAAAGTATACATGGTGGATAGTTCAAAACAAACTTGCGTAATGTGTTCGAGCTAAATAAATGATTGATTTACTTTATAAACATGTGAGTTAGTTAACTTTTAATTTAGTCTTTAAAAATGATTCGAAGTGTATTTTAACATTAATAATTCTAATTATCAAATCATTATGACATATGGTTAAACAATCTCCGCCTTTTTATGATGGCACATCTACTTTTGAAAAATTAATATATGTTTTGAATTACAGCCCCCTATTTCAAGATTATCAAGTTTTTCTTAGTTTTCATGTCATGAAGTAGGTTTAAGTGTTTATAGATATATATTCATACTTTGACAATTAACAGGGAAAAGTATATGTATTGAGTTTTGTCAATCATTTTCTTCAATTTTTTTTATACCTTCAAGTTAGCTCAAGACAATTTGAATAACAAATAGTATATGTTAAAACAATCCATGCAAAAACCATTCATAGCATAAACGAAAATTATCCAAAAATACACAAAAACTAAGAAAGGTTAGCATTCAATTATATATCAAAAAAAAATTATGTAACTTCAAAAACTTCTTGCTTCTTTTCTTCTCCCCCTTGGGACATTATCAAAATGTGGAGAAGTGGGAGATGACGGATTAACATTCGATAATGAGAATCTGTAGGCTCATGGATGTGTAAGGAAGGTAAGCTAGCTAGCTCTAAATGGTTTAGTTGACCTGATTTGCTCAACGGTTCCTTTTGTTGTCGCTCGATCGACCCCATTATTGAGTTCAATTGTCCAAAATACTCCATGAAACCAAGCAAGAGGGCCTTATTGCGGTGGAGGATGTGAAGAACTTGGACTAGGAGGCTGCTCGGAGTTAGAGGAAGCTCATCGGTGTTGGAACGGTTATCTATCTTCTAGAGGTTGTTGATTTATTTCCTCACCTCCTTTTTCATCTCCCTCATTGTTTGTGGAATCAACGTTATACCATGACTACATGTAGTGCGCAGTGAAAACCTCATCAATGAAGTGATTAGTTGATCTAGAAAACTAACGTTAAAATGCTCAAAAAATTCTTTTTATCAGAAGTGAGCACCCACTTTAATGGAGGGAAGGAGCGAGGTATCTGTGATTCCTCCACAGCCCTTCTTTAGGATTAGTAGTTGAGTTTTCAAGGGCATTACCCATTTCACTTCAAAGATAACGAACTTATCCATGGTGTGATTTGATTGTATTCCCTCTTTTTAGGATTACATTATAAGCTATAAAATGATGAAATAGCTTAAACCTTTCTAAGTTCTTAGTTTGTGGCCCCTATCAATTCATTATTGTGATCGCCTCAGTTTATGTTCGCTGTGCTCAGCTAAATCCATGTTACTGATGTGTCTATCAAATATTTTCTCCCACATTTGGAACTCCAATGATTTCAGAAAAAAGGACAATACTCAGTTGAGTAAATGTTTTCCCTCGAACCCTTTTAACTATGGTGAATTCAATCATTTTCTAGAGCTCATACTTCTAGATGATAGTATAAGAGTGTCACTTAGAGTGAGTATACATCGGTGAAGATTGCCTTAACCCTTCCCATCCTGAGTTCTACCGGTTCTATCATTTACACCGATATTTCTCAAGAAACTCAAGATAAATATTCCACCCAGTAATAAGTGCTCGTTCTTTGAAATCTGAGACCCATGTGCTTAATCTCCAAATTCTTGAAAAGCGGGGTTTGAATATGAGATGAGGTGGATTGCTAGAAACAGCACCATCACCTTTGGATCATTAGATGCATATTTTATTCTTGGCCTCTTCATGGTTGATGGGGATTGATTGGGGGTTTTGGGATCTAGAGTTTGTAGAGAGAAAAAGAGAGAGAGGAGTACTCCACTGCAGGAGGAGGGATGGGAGGGTGGACGGGTGGGTTGTTTTGATAGGAAGAAGGGAGATTAGAAAAGAGCTTTTAAGAGGAGAAGAACTAGGGTTTCTAGAGAGAGAACGCCGAGACGAGAATAATTTGTAGAGAAAAGAGAAAAAGAAAAGAGAAAAAGGGATTTTAAACATAGCAATGCGGGAATTTTTTTGAATGCTCTAATTGCACAACTGCGGTAATCGAAGTACCTTTTGGTCGATCGAAGTTTGCCTTTCGGTTAAGTTCGTCTGGATGAAACTTTCAGCAGTGTTGAGAAAAGTTGACAGATAGGATATTTATGTTTTAGCTCTTAAAGTTTCATTTTCTTGATACCTATTAAGTCAAAAGACTAAGAAGGCATATTAGAGTGGGGTTTTGATTTTAGGTAAGTGCATACTTCAAAATTTATGTGTCCTACCAATTTTATGCAAATATATGATACATAACTACATTTTTTGCACGTGAAAGTAAGTAATTGTGATGGCAATGGTCGTGATTATAAATCATGGGGTTCTATGTCAAAAGGCACTGGTTCCTATAAGATTAGCAATTTATTCATCTCATGAAAGCACATAGCAATTAAAGTGTGAGACTTTGGAATTTTTTTTTGTCAGAAATAAAATATATATAAAATTACATTTTAATCTAAACTATTCATTTTCAAAAATTGAACTCAACTCACATCTATAGTTTATTAAGGAATCTAAAAAATATTACATTGATTGGGACACTCTAAGTCACATCAAATAAAAATAAAAATTTATCATCACGGGTTTTTGTGAAAATATTCGCCAATGTTGTCGGTATGAATAATATTGAAACCCAATATCCCCTTTTGGACGTGACTCTAAAAAGTGATATCGAATCTCAACGTTTTTAGTTCTTGAATGTTGTATGTGAGTCTTAGATAAATTTATAATTACTAGTGTTATCATATTGATGCAATATAATCAAAAAGTAAACCATGATCCTCCATTTGTTGCTTATTCATAACATTTGAGCACAAAAACTTTCAGCGGCCAATATTAGGCCGGTAGGTGATAGCACAGAATTTTATTCTTGCTAACCAAGACACTAATGTGTGTCCTAGAATTGGCAAGTGCCATTTGTTCTCTTCCGATTATCTTCATCGGCCCATAATTGGTATAGATATCCACTTAGTTGTTAATTACCCCAAACCCTGAATGTCATTTATTCATAAATTAATATTTTAAGTTAATTAATATGAATGTTCTATTTTATTTTAGAAAGCCAAGGTCAAAGTGAACAATGCGGAGTAAGGTGACACCAAGACGCCATGGAGGTGGGCACAGGGATTAAATCCCATATGTTCTTCAAAAGAAAAAAAAAAAAAAAAAAAAAAAAAAAGGAGAAGGAGATGAGACGAGAAGAGCGAGGAGGAAAAGGAAAGAAGAGAAGAAGAAAGGAGACAGAGAAGGAAGAGGAATAAGGAGAGTTTGGAGAGATAGTCAAATCTAAGCATGAAGACTTCATCAAGCTCCAAAGAGAGAGAAATTTGATATATGTATATGTATGTGTATGTGAGTTGAAGAATTCTTGGGTTTTGCTTAGTGCCCTAGGAGGTTTAAAATGTTGAGTTTGAAAGACTTTTTTGAGTCCCAATTGATGTTACATTGAAGCCTACAAACCCCCATTGAAAGGAATTGAGTGTTTTGTTA
>VIGQ01001521.1:57500-90000 GCA_009663005.1 Actinidia chinensis
CTAAATCATCGAACTGCACAATTAATATTTTTATTTTTTTTAATTTTGAAACATAAGTAGGGATTTTGTTAGGATTGCATTGTAGTATTTTAGTTTCTTGTCGTCACCTTGGTATTGTTCTCGTGGGATTGTAATCATACTTGAGATTATAACTAGGACACTTGCGGTAAATAATTCACTTTTGGAGCCAATCAAAAAAATCACCCTAGGAAGAATCCACTTGGGAATGAGAAGACAAAATCCGAGAGCGTTATCCGTTTCTATTTGATGAACGTTGAATAAGTTAAGATACGCTTTTTGAAGGAACTCAACTATTCTATTACAAAGTATCAGTATTATATTCAAATTCATTTTACCCCTTCGGTAGTTCCATCTACCCGAGCATCTCGAGAATGGCTGATTTGTCCTGGATAGTGATCAACCAAAGTACCATGTTGTAGGCATGCCCAACTGAGAGGGCAGTAGAGGCAGTACAACAAAGGGGTTAACCCCACAATCAAAACAACATTAACGATCATGAATTAAACATTCGATTGCGGCGAAGGAACATTATCAAGTGCGCGACGGGAAGCGTGATGAACTTAAGGAACTAGTCGAATATGGAGTATGTATGAGTAGACAATGTTAATTACGATGTTATTAAGTTCTGAGGACCAAATGACTTTTATAAAAAGGAGGGGAGAATGTAACACACTCGAACCCCAATGAGAATGTCATTTATTCTAAATTAAGACTTTTAAGTTAATTAAATGGATTCTTCTATTTTATTTTAGAATCCAATGAGGTTAAAGTCACAATTTTTAGAGCAAAAGTTACACCAAGAAGCCATAGGGTGGGTACATGGATTAAATTCCATGTGTTTCTTCAAAATACACGAAACACACCCACCACACACACAAATTCGAAAGAGACAGGGAGGAAAAGAGGGAAAAAGAACGAGAAGAAGAAAAGGAAGAGAGGAGACAGGGAATAGGAAAGGAAGAACTAGTGGAGAGAAAAGCTTAAATCTAAAGCTATTGAAGACTTCATCAAGCTCCAAAGAGGTTGAGAAATTTGATATACAGTATATTATATGTGTATGCGAGTTTTAGGAATTCTTGGGAATTTTGCCTTAAACCTTAAATACCCTAGAAGGAAATGTGTGAGTTTAAAATACTCCCTTTAGTCCCAATTGATTGTACATTGATAGCCTAAAAACCCCCATTGAAAGGAGATTGAGTATTTTATTACAAAAACCCCAAATTCTCCATGTTAGAATTTTTGATTAGGTTCAATCTTTGATCCCTCTTGTTCCCTTATGTATTTTCTCTCCACTTTAAGTCGTATGAGGTCTTTTTAGTGTGTATTTGAATCATAGAAACTTTGATGAAGTTAGTTTGCTTTGGAGTTGAAAATGAGATGGGGAAGGAGGAAAGACAAAAAAACAAAAATTGAACCAAAGAAAACACCCTCCGTTTGAACGCCCGTTCAAAGTGAAAAAGTTTAGTCTCTAGAAATTCAATACCTGTTCGATGGATCAAGCTATTGTGAATAAAGAAAAAATTAGTCTTCTGGAAATTCAAATGCCTCATTTGAACATTCGAATGGCTAGACATAGTTTGGTAAGCTTGAGCAAGTTTCAATATTGAAATAATGGGGTTGTCCAGATATGTCCTTCACCTTATCCAATGTGACCTTTAGCCATGGATGATCAACTTAGGATCGTCCGACAGTAATCATGGGGGTGGTGTCGTCCTAGGGCAAAGGTTTTCCTTGAGAGGATGATCCCTTTAGTCGGGTTGGAAGTCCACGTTTACCTTAAATTCTTGTAAGCCTTATGTTAATTAATCGATTCTCATATTGATGGTACGTACATTATAGGTAGGAACGTGTGTCTGGCACCTAATCAAGGGAATTGAGGTGCGTAATACGATGCCATAACAAAATTATGTATTTTCAAAATGGTTTTAATACCTACTGTATTTTATAGTTAACTGTTTCCATGCTTTTAATGCATTAATGATATGTTCACAATTAAATGTTCATGTCTTCAAAGGCATATGCTATGGTTATTATGTTTGAATGAAAACCCATGGATGGTGCGTTACAGGTGAATTGAATATGTTCAAAGTATATATATGCATAGTGACACTTCGGGGGGTCCCCGTTGGTGGTGTTGGTCGTTGGGTAGAGACCTTAATCTAGCCCCTATGGTCCTAGAAGGTAGATTAGGGACGTGAAATAAAACCATCGACAATTGAATATCTATTTTTTGCCTAAAGAGCACCCGATATCTATATGGTCAGCATGTTATGTTACACTGAGTTATTACGTTTTCATGATATGTTATGTATGTTGGGAATGCCCTGTTGTGTGAACTTCAAGTTTCATGAATAAAGTCTGTTTAAAAAAAAGTTAGTGTATATCAAATACTTTATATGAAATTGATATTAGGGGGTAGATTACAAAAATGATAATGGTTTTCTTTTGTGTTCATGTATTGATATTATTCACTAAGTGTTAGCTGAAATTTTCGAAAAAACCTTTTTAGGAAGGCCAAAGCGAGAACCAGAGAAGGAGAGTTGGACAGGCGGATAGTAGTTTGTGGTCCTTAGGGCCTTATTATGTATTTTGTGAGCTAGACCCTATTCCCTATTTTGAAAGTGATGGATAATTAAGTTTAGCTTGGGAATGTTGTATGTAAAGTTTAATACTTAGGGCACGACTTTTGTATTATAGTGTACGCACATCACTTATTTTTATTTATTTTTAGTTATTATGACGTTTCCACGAAAAAAGAAAGCGAAATTAACGTTTTAAATGAGTATGCACAGGTGTTTGGTTAAAGGATGTAGGCTTGATGGGGCCAGTCACCGGCCATCACGCAACCATGATCAGCCTAGGGTGGGTTTGCAGGTGCGTGACATAAATCAAAAGCCAACTCCCTAGGAATAAAATATTCCTAAATTATGCGTTTTTTTTATAAGATATCTATAAATATGCATTTTACGACAAATTAGATGTGATTCCTTAGGACATGATTGAAATATAGTACATATAAAATACGCTAAACATGATATCAGTCTACTTCTATTAAGGTAAAGCAAAGAGCAATAATACCCTCGGTTAGAGATTTCATCAATATTTTTATTTTTTCTTCTTGTCCAAGCTTTATTGATGCCATTGGAGTGACTAAAAGCTTTGCTCCTATCAGGTCGATATCTCTGAGAACTTTTTGTGGTATTCTGACTTATTTATGATGTCCTCTCGCTTGACGGCTGATTTGTAATGCCTAGTAAGAAATCTGGGTGCGCCCATCATGCTCATTTTAAATTCCTGTTGCATACATTTAGCAAATTATTGCACAATTTTCATTTGTATCACCGCAATAGATATTATCTGATATATTATTTGTACAAATGAGCCAGCAGTTCATGATTTTTAATTTTTGTGGTGAAGATTATGTCTATTTTTACCACGGAGAAAAATCATATCTTTTAGAAATTTGCTTAGCCTATCGTTACCAAAACTCTTGGTGTTTGTTTTTCATGCCGTTAAGAAAGTGCTTTGGAAGTTAACACGTGGTTTGAAAATTCATGATTTTCAAAACTGGGAGGGAGGTCTGGGAGGTTTGTGTAATATATGCTTCCTATTAATGTGTACATTTTTTAGAATACACTTTTAACTCCATGTAAAGTTTAAAGTCCCATTATAGCATGCCAAATGCAAACAAAATTTGGATGGCTTTTTATAGAATTGCTACGGTTGAGCAAATGATTCATCAAAATTACGTCTTCCTCTGTTATATCCTTGTACAACAAGTCTAGTTTTTGAGTCTTAACAATGATTCCAATTTGCCTCGTTTGTTTTAAATACCCATTAGACACCTATTATAGAGTGATTAGGTAGTATAGCACTAGGTCTGAAACTTTATTTGTTTAGATGATTAAGTTATTCGTACATGCTAATAGTCAATGTTCATCAAATTTGATTTATAAAAATTCTTGGCTTATTTGTGATAAACATGTAAAAAAAAAAAAGAGACACATATATTCTATTAAAGGATCTAGTGGTGTTACCAACTTTGAAGGATAGCAAAATATCATGAGATCTGTTGGATGGTTGTGAACGACCTGTCATTCTTTTGGAAGTGGAGTTGTCACACCTTGCCTCTGAGTGATCCAAGTTGAGATAAAACTATTCTAGTGAAGCTCTTTCTCAAAACATTCCTTCTCGAGACTCTTCACTCTTTAGTTAATTTCAAGTTGTCCATTACTTTCATCAAAATCCTAATCCTTGAAACATCTTGAAAGAGAGATCATAGATTCATTAAAAGCCACAAAATCGATCTTCAACTACTAAAGTATGTTTGTTAAAAACTCAAAATGATTTGTTGTAGTTGAATAACTAAGAAAATAGCTCCATTCGCTTTTGGAATCGAACTTGCCTAAGTTATCGTTGACGGTAATATTTAGAAACAAAATATTTGCAGACAAATTGCATGGATAATATCAATTAATCTTTCTCTTTTCATAGTTCATAAGCGTTTCTTTCAAATTGGCCTAATCATGACAAGATTTATGATAAAAAATGTGGTGTTGTTACAGCTTCGGTCTAAAAATATGTTGTAGAGAGTAGAGAGTTTTTGCAAAGTATGGTCCTAGCCATCATCTTCTAGAGTCATATTCTTCCTCTCCCAAACAACTCCCATTTTCTTGAGGGATTCTAGGAGGCGAGAAGTGATGTCCGATACCATGGTCATCACAAAATTAGCAAACGGACAATTTTTAAGTTCTCTACCATAATTGGTCTAATATTTATTTGAAAATAGGCAAAATCCTACCATTTTTGAATGATGACAACATAATTTTGAAAAACGAAGGGAATGTCATCCTTATGAGATGGGAATAGACCCATTAAATCTTGAGAAATCATCAACTACTACAGTAACGATAATTTATCACCAAGGAATCATCATCCTAAAAGTACCAATTAATCATATTGTATAAATGTAAGGCCTAAAGTGAAAACAATATTTTTAGTTTAAAGATTTTTTTTCTTTGTTGTCATGCTCCAAAAAAGTTATCTTTTCGAACAAGACATTTTCGGTAGGTTAAACCAATAAATATAACTAATTTCTTTTTGAAAAGTTTTGAAAATAAGGTCCATTGAGCAGCATGTCCAAATCTTTATGCCATAGTCAACATTATCATTCATGGCTTATGCAAAATTAAGTTCATCAAGGAGGCAACATCGTCAAGTTTAAAGATATACACATTTGAATTTTTGGCCAATAAATAATATTTGTGGTCATTTATGTTTTATATGGTGCATGAATATTTATAAAGATAACTCGTATTTCGTTATTTACATAATTGACTTAGTTAAGTAAATTATGCTTCAACCATTAACAAGCAAGACATTTTCAAGATAAGAGGAAAGGTTCCTTTAAAAACATTACCTATACCGATGGAATTTTTGCCCGTGCTATTATTCCAAATGTGGTTTACATACGCACCATCCTTTGAAGATAGAGATGGTCAAAAATGAATTATTTCCGGTCATATGTCTTGAGCATCCATATCCAAAGAACATCCTAACCTCTCTGATTACATAACACGGAGAGTTTTAGCCATTGTCTTTGGTACTCAAATCTTATTGGATCCTTGGATGTTTAAGTTCCAATTTTTTAGGGACCCAAATTATTTTATTCCCTTTTCAGCATACTTTCTTTGGCTGACAATAATTAGTATTGCCATCTATTGCAATATGTGCACTGAAATTTTTGGTGCCGTGGGTGGAGATGCTCTACAAAATATTTTTGTAAAATTTTTGTTTCTTTAGGGGGTTGTATCCAATCCCGACACGTCATACACACATCTTTAAGATCCGAGAAGTAGATTTAGAGCCTTTGAGTGAATTTTTCAAGGCATAAGTTAAATCTAAAACTTTTGGCAATTCCGGTGATCATTTTTATTTTATAATCTATTAGCATGCTTCTTTTATTCATCTATTTCAAGAGTAAAAGATGCAACTTGTTTATTTACAAGCCATTTTTTGATGTTATTTTTAATGTTTCTTCATACACGTCATCATATCATTTTGTAATTCATCAATGAGTTGGGATTCGTAGAATACCTAATCGACTTATTCTTCCATTTTTAAAAGAATTATTTTTTGTTTTTATTTAGCAACGAGAAAAGATTTGCCACTCTTGATCTCTTGATTCATATCGAACTTATCAGGTCACTTTTTTCCCACCCTCAAATATTTTTATTGAATTTTTAAAATTTTTTGTTTGACATTCCCTCTTGTCTCTTCTTAGTCCTTTTTGAGCTTAGCGCAATCAATTTGATATGTCCCGGCTCCCTGGCACTCCAAACAAATGATACGATATTTTTTTGATTTTTCTTCTTTGTCCGAAATTCCCTTCTTCTTGTCTTCTGGAAAATTGACTCTCTTGAACATTTTGTTAATCTTCTTTTCAAGAGAGCCTATCTGCATCGCTATTATCATCATCTTTGATTCTTCATTGGCTTGTGATGATGAAATCTAGAAAGCAATTTACTTTTTTTTCTTGCTTTCATTATTTTTTTCATTTCTTTTCAAAGTGATCTCATGTGTCAGAGGATCCGAGCAATCAAGACTCATTTTTGTCATAAGATTTTTTTTTCTCTTCAATGGCATCACTCTGTGGCCTAAAAGACAAATCAAGAGGGGTTTGAATTGGGTTTTTCTAAATTAATAGAAATTATGATTAATTAAAACTAATCTCGTTCAATCCAGCAAAGATCAATTATATGCAATGCAATATAAAACAATAATCAAATAAAAAGCCCAAAGGCATAATAAGAAAAACAAAGATTACCCAGATTCGATACACGTGTGATCTATGTGTAAAATTTCAAACTTTAAGATATTTAAAATTTTTCTTTAAAATTAATATATATATTATTATATATATATATATATATATATATATATATATATAGATACTAGTAAGTACCCGTGCCACGGGGCACTACACAAAAAAAAATAAATTTTTTTTATTAATTTTGATGATTCTTCTAGAAGAATAATAAAAAAATAAATAAAAAAAAATATCATAAATAAAGTAGCTCTCAGTAATTTCTTAGAAAATTAACTAATGTAAAACTAACTAATCTACTCTATAAAACTAAATAAGAGAACTGTTTTTCGACCCATGACATCCCCCAACCCCCTCGTCGATGTCAATTTGTTACCTTCTATTCTCAAACGACAAATTTTATATTTCAATTATTTTATTCTTTTTTTCAATACCCTTTATTATTTTATTTTACTTTTACTACTGAATTTTTATATCTAAAAAAAAATATGATAAAATTTTATAACTCCTTTATTTTTTTTCTTTTAATATCCTTAATTTTTGTTTTTTTTCTTTTTACTTTCATTCTAAAAGTTTATAACCACTTTATTTATAACTTTTTTACTCTCACCTTAAGGGTTTTTTATAAAAGAAAAAAAAAATTATGGATCAAAATTTTTATATTTTTTTAAAAATTTGATGATGATAGTTATATGTTATTGTTATTGAGACCTATTCTTGAAAAATTAATAATGTATTTTTAGATTTTATTTATCATAAAAATATATAAAAAAAATAATAATTTTTTTAACGTATCAATACAGTAGTAATTTCAAACATTGCATAAGATTCAGAACATAATTTCTCATCATATCCCTCCAAAAGAAAGAAATTAATTTTTTATAATTTTTTTTATTAAAAATAAAAAGTGAAAGTAAAAATAAAAAAATAAAAGAACAGGGGTTATTAATAGAAAAGAAATAAAGAGTTATAAAATTTATATAAAAAAATTATATAAAAATTCAAAAGTAAAAGTAAAAAAAATAAAAATAAAGGATATTAAAAAAAGTATTAATAAAATGATTGAATGTGAAAGTGATGGGAGGAAACGAGAGTGAGAGGTTATGAGGGAGAGAGAAAGTGAAATAATGGGAGGAGAGAGAGTTGAAAGTAATATTTTTGGGCGGAAAAAATAATTTGAGGTGAAATCTAGCCGTTAGATCCCAATTCAATTGATTTCGCCGTTAGATAGTGAGAAATAGATTTTGGATTCAAACGAATTATGATTTGTATTGTTTAGAAATTTAAAATATGTGTGTTTTATATTATAGATTTTTTTTCCCTATTATGAAAATTTATTTAAATATGTTATTTTTTACCAAATATTTTTACAATATTCATGGGCAAATTAATTTAATAATATAAAAAAAGTAATTAAATAAAATTGACTGACTTTCCTTCTATTTGAAGTAATTTTTTTTTTTGCTTATTTTTAAATTTTATCGTTGTAGTAAAGTTTTTTACCAATTAATCAATATTGATATACTTTTCTCCTTTCCTTAATAAAAAAGGAAATATAAAAATTATAAATATTATCAAATTAAGAGAAAATTCATTACAAAAAAAAATTATTTATTTTATCTTTAAATAAAATATTTTTTTATATTTTTAGGCTCCTTATCGTCAAAATAATTATAATATATTAAAAATTTTAACAAATAATAAAAAAATTTATTAAATAAAAAATTAAAAATGAGAAAAAAATAAAGTTGTGTAGGTCCACTCAAAAGAGGAAAGTTATAATGAGAGATAGAGATAAAGTGAGAGTGATAGAGGAGAGAGAAAGAGTGAAAGTGATAGTTTTGAGAGGGAACAAAAATAATTTCAAGTAAAATCGAGCCGTTGAGATCAACTCAAAATGAATTCAGCCGTAGATCGCGAGAGATAGAGTTTGGATTCAAACTAAAGTCCTGATTTATAATATATATAATATATATATATATATATATATATATATATATATTATATATATATATATTATTATATAGTATAGACATGACAGATACAAAGTAGTAAAATATATGTCATTTAGTGAAAATAATACATGTTATGTTCCATATATTATTTATAATTCTCAGAAATTTTACGAAAATAGAACAATTTCTGTTAAAGCGTAACAGAAAAAAAACACATGTCAAAGGATGTATGAATAAAATTATGTGCGGTCAAAGGGACCAAAATAGTGGTGTAACTTATCCGTGTGTCCTTATGAACCAAGCCCCCAAATAGTCAAATCCCACAAATTATCCAACCACTCCATCCAATCCCCCAACAATCCCCATCCAATCCCTCACCCCATCACTGTCCCAGCATTTCTTGTTACGGACTGAACACGCAAGAGAGGGAGGGAAATAAGACGAAGAAAAAGAAAAGAAAATGGAAGAGAAAAGGAGAAAGATAGAAAGAGAAGAGAATTTACTTTGAGCAAGAGAGGGAGGAGGGAGGAAGAATAAGAAAGAAAATCAGAAAATAAAAGGATAAAGAGAAGGAAAAAGTTAGGAAATTCACCACGAACTTCACAAGTTAATCTCAGGTATTTTCTTTGTTCATACGTATCTTTTTGATTAAGAAGTATTTAAAGGCTATACGATGGAGAGTTATACTTGATCATAGTAAAGTTCATAAATATCATGAAAATATGGCACGGGGTGCCATTTTTAGATCAAGAATCCAACCATATTATGCTATGTTTTGTTGCAAAAAACTACTGTTCGTATTTTTGCCTAATTTCTTTATACAAAAACATTTTGAGTCGATTCAAGTGCTTCGATAGATATTTCAAGACTTACAATGTTTGCATAAAGTATATTTCAAATTTCAACGTTAGATAGCCCAAAATAGGATTCGAAGTTTGGATAGAAAATTGAGTTTCCGTTTTTCACGTTCAAACCGGTGGAACTTTGTTTTTCTCAATCGGTGAACATTTTTTTAAGTTACTGATCAGCCCAAAAAGGTTGAACTTATTTTTCTTAACCGGTTGACTATTTTTTTTAACACTAACTGATCAATTCCAACCAGGTTGACTTTTCTCAAACCGATGAGAAAAATGGTCAAAACGGTTGTGGTTGAAAAGTTTACAGAAAACTAAAGAAGAACACTAATCTATGAACAACCAAAACATTCATGGTTAGACTAGTACTTAGTAAATAAACTTAATTACATTATAAACACGTAAGCAAAGGGGTCTAATACTAATCATCTGTCAATAAATGAAATGTATAGAAATTCATCCAAATAGCCTAGAGATCACGGACAACACGAGAGTAGCGCCAACACAAACGCAAAAAGTAAGACCCTACTCTCTAAGGCTAGGTATAAATTACTCTTTATACTATGATAATGTTATTTTTAAAATTATTTTTACATTATGCAATTCAAATCCATAGCTTAGATGAGAATATTTCGAAAAGATTTGTATATATACGCCTATATTACCATCATGTTTTACCTTTTGAGAAGGTAACTCGGCCCGATATACCCTGACTCAGGGGGTGTGGAAATCAAGTTATCAAAACCGATAAGGACGGGAGGGTCATTAATGCAAAGTATATTCAATTTTTTTTTTAATTTGTTGACTATCCAGATAGTCATTTGTAACGATATGATTTTACCCGATAAAGGCGGGGACGTGGTTTTTCAAGCACGAATTTTGATTCAATTTATTTCGAAAGAAACCAATATTTTCTATTATGCTATGCTATGTTATGTTATGTTATACGCATTTACCATGGTATTTTGTATGTTTTGATATGTAGGCAAAACCTATATTAGAGATTATGGTTACACGGCTAAACAACCTTGCTTAGGGAATATTGTTCTAATATGTTTCAGGAAACAAAGACAAGAAAAGTGGAGTAGATCGAGAGGAGGAGAAGAGAACACGCTTCGAAATCTGTTTTGAATGATGTAATATTTAAAAATAGATTAGGTCAATGATATGTATCGAGAATAACGAATTATGTAGTATAGCCCGGTCTAGAGTACTTGAGGCCTTTTGAATATGTAATGTATGTACTTATGTTATGAATGTTTTAGAACAGGTATAGTCTCTCTATCGTTAGGGGACACGTGTTTTGAATGGATGAATTTAATATTGAATTTTCATTTGGCCCCCGAAAACAATATACAGTTTCGCTTCCGCACACGAAAAGAAAAGTTTAAGGAAGAAAAGAATTTTAACGGGCATGAAAATGGTGTGAAGCCACCCGGCGACGCGGTGAGCCTGCGAGCGTCCGGTCGGTCGTTACAAATGTCCTCCCAAGGACTTCGCAAGATCTTCGTTCATATTTGCAATCAACAATTATAAAGTGGGAAGCTAATTCTAGTGACTCAGCTCACTTTTTACATAGTGATTTGTCCAAACTTCACTCAAACTTACAACTGGTTTTTGTTCAAGTTCCACTTAAACTTCCACGGTTTGGCTTTTACAGAGGAAAAACTCAAACTCTCACAAGTGTTTGCTTTACGAGAAAAACACTCAAAACTCCCACAAGGATTAAGTGTACGAAGATGATACAAGTTGAATTAAACTCGCCTATGAAGAGTAGATAGGAGTGGAATAGCTCAACATGGGAAAAGAGGAATTTGAGAGAATAAGCAAATTGAAAATATTTGATGATCAATCCAAATTATAGTTATTGTTGTTCAAGACCCATAAATGTTGGTGAGATATGTATTTATGGCCTTGAAGTAGATATAGCGTTGAAGGTAGTTGGGATCAATTATGCCAAATTTGTATCTCTCAACATTTTCAAAAATAAGCGTAGCCAAAGGGTGGCGACCTTATTCAGTGTCCAACACTTTTCAATAGATTCATTTTTGATGGATTCTTTATAAATTAGCATTACTTCTTCGTTACTTGGAAATTAAAACACCTTTGTTTGCGTTGGGAAGGTTCAAAAATTTTTTCATTTGGTCCTTCTAAGATGAGATATTGCATCTGAAGTTGGCTACAAATTTTCCAAAAATATAGCTCGTTTTTTGTCTTTTGATCATAACTTCTTCAATACTTCGAGTTTGGTCATGAATTTAGTCTCATTGGAAATATGACTTCAAGATCTTGAAGTAACTCAAATGTTTCCATATTTAGATCTCTATATACCAATATATTTGCATCTACATTCGAATGCAGTTTCTCATAAATTTTATTTAGTTTCTATCTTTAGGTGTCCACACTTTTCATTAGTTTTTAAAAGTTTTGGCTACTGTCTTTATGTGTTGACACTTAAATATCATGTGACTCGCCACTTGATCATCCATTTCTCAATTTTAGCTTCTGTTTTCATGTCTCGAACACTCATAACTATGTGTGTCGACACTTTCTCAAGTTTGGGCATGTCTTCATGTGTCGACACTTCCACTACTGTGTCGATCTCCACATTCAATTTGCTGTTGTCTTGAAGTGTCATACTCATAAAATATGTGTCAACACTTCTTATTTCAGAATTTGTTTTTTTGGCTACGGTTTTCGGTATCGACACTTTAACTACGATGTGTCAACCCTTTGAACCCATGTGTCGACACTCTCGCCAGCATTGTTTTTCTCTTGATTTCCTTGCTTTTTGAGTCCACCAATACCTTCAGGGAGTTCCTTAAGATGTCTCCTCTGGAAATGTGGATAACTTCAATGACCTTAATCTAGTGTTATTCACGATGTTCTCCATTTTTTAGACTTTTTATTTTGATTTAACAATTCGGCTTCCAAGTCTTCAAGTGTCGACACCTTGTGACCAATTGTCGACACTTTTGGGGAAGAAAGTTTTTTGCAATTTGTTTTCATAATCAAAAGTAAGCTTCGAAAACATAATACTCATGAAACTGCACGCTAAGTTAACACTTTATCACTAATATAATTATTTTGTTATCATCAACATCGAGGTATTTGACTCATAATCTTCCCCTCCTTTAATGATGAAAAAACTTATCAAGTTATGAATAATGAACTTTCAACAATAATGATCACAAGTGGCAATATATCAATTTAGAGCACATACCATGTATTGCCCCCCTTTAATTTATAATGAGGCACTTCTCATTTAATAATCTTTCAAGTTTATATACACATCTATTGAAACATATTTATTTTTCCTCATTCATAGTTTCATCATAGTATTCATATCATTTTTTCTTCCCTTTTTGTCATCCATCGAAAAGGGTGGACAATCATCATATTGTTGGCCCAAATAATATAGAATATGGAAGCCACGATAAGCAACTTACATTTTCATATGATTAGAAAATAATGTGTAAAAAGTAAAGTTGGCAATAATGAATACCATAGCATAAAATATAAAAAAATTATATTTGTATCAAAAGAGTTTAAATCAATAGAAATGAAATTGGATCCCTCTTTCTTGTGTACTTAGAGCACTTCTCTTATTGCACGAATATATAGATCATGTACATTATTTTCCATTCACAATCCATCCATATTCTATTTCTCCTCTATCAACATGCACTTTTTTAAATTATAGGCCATGGATCCATATATAATATATCTAAGCCAAAACACTTGATAATCAACAATGTCCATGACCATAGAGTCTTAAAAATATAGCAATTTCTTTACTCCCCCTTTCTCATACAATTCTATATTTGTTATAAATAAGATTACCAATAAGATTTAATAAAGTCATACAAAGGTAATGCTTAAATTCAGTAGTTTATTTCTCTCCTTATTATTTTTTCCTCATTCACAATCCATTTATATCTTATCATAGCCTAGTTCAATATTCCATTCAATATGATCAATCGTCATTTAGCTATTCATACATTTGCTCTCCATTTATCAAAGTATTTTGGTTCAATATGTCATGCATGTTTGAGTATGGCAATAGTTTTGAATTTGATTCATTGAACTCAATAACTATATTCATACAATTTTTATAGTTTTAGCTTTTAAATCCCATAGCAATCCATATAACTATTCCATTAATGTGTTTCAATTACTCAATCATATTTTAAATTCATATTCATTTTTCTCCTTCTTTTTTGTTAAAAATAAGTGTATAATAGTGATAAAATATAGTAAGATATTACCCAAAATAAAAGTATAGATTAGAGAAAAATTCATATAATTCATCAAGGGTAATGAACATATCAAGGCAAATCATTTAGAACATATAAACGTATCAGAGCAGGAATGAAGTAAAGATATTATATTCATTGAAATCCTATATTGAGGATTATCCTTCATTTTCTTTTCTTATTTCTCCCTTTTATTGTGACATGAACTCTCATACTCTCTTTTAAAACCATTAATGATTCGGAATAGCAAATCTATACACAATATATGTTGTGATTTATAAAAAGGTGTTGATACTTATTATACTATTAACGCATGAACAAAACTTCAAATAATTTTCATTTGTTTTTCACTTTTCAAATAGCAAATGTCAACTTTAATAAAAAGTTTGACTTATGTATTTATGAAATACAATTATAGTCCTCTAAATAAATAAAATTGTAGAAGAGAAAAGAAGAGATGGGCATATAATGTGAATTACACAAATAATTTGAATAATATTATATATCATCAAAATCAATTTAAGTGACAATAATTTCGCATGCTCAATATTCTTAATGTAGCCACTATGTGACATTTAGGATTAGCAAGATATCAGCCACCACATGCATACCAAACATAATATCTAATATTCTTGCAATTAAGTAAAGATTCAATATGCTTCTATAAGTTCTATTATCAAAAGAGTATCTATCACCATCTTGCTTGGTTATATGGACAAGGAGTTGCTTCAATCTTTGAGTTCCTCATATCAAACCAATCATATATCTTAAGTATCCCATTGATAAGTACAAACCTCATTATTTAATGTTAATTGTGGGAGACCTATCAGTCAATAATTCAATTTTGATCTTTGGTAACCCACATCAGCTTGAGTTCTTGGGGGTTAGTATTCAAAGTCTTTTGAAACTCCAAATTTCTTAAACATTTGAGACTAGAAAGTAATCAAAATAACTCACTACTTGTATAATGTAATCATCTATCATATGAGAGTCCCAACATGCAAATTGTGAGTGTATGAAGGTTTTAATTCCTATTCATGGCAATATGAAAGCATCTAAAATACTTAATTTAACTTTTTCGAAACACAATTTCAGTCGCAATGTAATTTTTATGCAAAAAATGTGTATAAATGGACTTGAAGACATGATCCTATTCTTAAAGAATTAGACACATATATGTGCGAAACTGTTCAGAAGTGCACCAAATTCTCTAATAATATAATCATTTAGCAGAGAAAGAACTTGTGTAATACTAGAGGGAATCTCAAACAAATATGTAAGCGATGTAGTATATAGACATCCTCAGCAATGTGTTGTAAGTTTAAACAATCAAAATGTGACAAGTGTAATAACTATGGCTAACTTGAGAACAATGAGTTCAAGTCACTAATAATATTATGCAAGATTAACATATTGTTTGAATATGATAAAACATATTGTCATGATAATGAATCATATAAGTTAAAAATAGTTTTCCATGAATGTGTTTAAGTTCTCCAAAAAAATACAATACGTAGCATATGAGAACTTGTACAATGTAAAACCCATATCAAATAATATACACAATATCAGTATAATAAACCTAGTTCCAAACTAATGTGTTAATGATTGATATTTATTTAATATCAAGTAAACATGCAATTGATGATCATGATACATATCATATCAATCATGTATATAGATAAATACTTATATGAGTACGATATATTCAGAGATGATGTGTGCAGTAAGTTCTCTGAGAAATACTCTATTTAGCATGTAAGAGAACTGATTCAGCTATAAGTAGGTCTATTATAAAATAGACAAGCTAAGGCATGTAGATCACTTCTAATAATATATTCATTGAGTTGAAATTGATAATCACCATGTTAGACATGCAACTCCATGATAAGCACATACCAAATACTCTAAGTAAAATCCATATAGGCAATATAAATCGCTTAATTAGAAGGATGGTAATTTGAAGATGCAAGATAAAATAAAAATACTATTTAAAATATATGTAATCATGTCATGGATCTGTAATATCTCTATTATAAATCAGGACTTAGTTTGAATCCAAAATCTAATCTCTCGCTATCTACGCTCAAATTCATTTGAGTTGATCTAACGGCTAAAGATTTTCACCACTTCAAATTATTTTTTTTCGCCCAAAAATATCACTTCTTTCATCGAACGACTGAGATTAGTTTTGGTTTTAAGTAAACGGTCAGATTGAAACTCTCTCTCCCACGCCACTCTCCTCCCACTCACACGCAACCTATCCTTTCCCTCCACCTCTCTCCTCTCTTGTCACACACACGGTCACCCCACTACAAACCCCCACACCCCACTTCCCCATCAACAAATCTCTCTCTCTCTCTAACCCATCACAAAACGAGGCCAACCCTTTCCCACCCCCATCGGCCGCACTTGGAGGACTCTACAGGAAGGAGAACACAAAGGCCTCTCAAAACCTAAAAAACCAAAGTGTCCTCGCAGAAGCCAACAGCCGAAGCAATCGCCGTCTTTCGAGAGCAAAACAGAGGCCTGTTGAAGGGTCGGAGCAAAGAGAAGTTTCAATGGATCTCAAGAAGTTGCAAACAGATGAGGAGTTCAAAGTTCAAACCCACCATGGGTTGTGTTTTTCTGATTCTTTCTTTCTTTCCTTTCTTTTTCTTTTTTTGCTGTTTTGTTTGTTTGAGAAAGAGTGGATCTTCTTCATAAACAATCCAAAAAAATGTCACTGCTTAATGATGTACGAGAATCAACCTAAAAAAATGATAAACAAATAAATGGTTGTATTATGAACTATGTCAGATCTTGGAAGAAATATGACTCAAACACTTGGAATATATTGTTGTCAAAGCAATTCTCTACTATTATGTGGCTGATTAACCCAGCTGATTCTCTTTCCTTTTTTGGGGACTTGGTGCTTTTACTTTCGCAGTGACTTTCTGCTTTAAATCAGTAATTTTTTGGTTGGCTAGAAAATTGGGGAAGAAAAAAGACCAGAGTCGTGGGATATTTTTCTCGGCCACCAAACAGACATTATGCTACACGCTGAGATTGATTGATTTAATGCGTGTTTAATACTGAAAATTCAGGAAATCAAACTCTCTATTGGGTTAGACAGCAACGCTGCTTCCCTCTCCACCTCCGGCCTCGGCACCGCGTCTCTTCTTCTTCGTCGTGTTCTTCTTCCACTCTCATCACCAACATCCGATTCGCGAAGATCTCGCGAGGTCAGTGTTATTTTTCTGTGCTATGTTGCCTGAATTGAGTTTTTATGGCGCTTTTGCTTGAATCCTCCTGTTTGGTGGCTGAAAAATTGGGGTTGGGGGGGGGGGGGGGGGGCAGAGTCCAATGAAATATTTTCTCGGTCACCAAACAAGACCGTTATGGCTTACACTGATATTGATTGATTTTCTCCGTCGGGCAATATGGGGAACTTTTCTCTTTGTTGACATGAATAGACCATTTGGGCATTGGGAAGGCAGCTGCAATACCTTTCTTATAACAAATTATGAATGGCAGACATAACTTAAAAGTTAAAACCATTCAAACTCTTTCTTAACCTTTATTCTGACCTGATCCCCTCATTGCTTATCTGTTTGCATAAAACAGGAATGGACTCAGCATTGATGCAACTGAAAACAACACCATCAAGAAAGAACGAAAGACTAGCTGAATTTCCAATGATATTTAGTTTGAAATTTACAGTCGTGATCGTAACAACCTTTGGTTTGTGCTTAGAATCATCAACCAGGATTGCCAAGATTTGGTAATCCCGAGAGAAACCTTGGTTTTTTCTACTTTTTTTTATAGGATTTCTGTTATACAAAAGGCGATGGGTGATCAAAGAGCATATGTGCCTTACTCTCCTCATATTTAGTAATGACTGCGGTTTCGTTTTCCTGTGAGCATGTCACAAAAAAAAAAAAAACAAAAATTTAACGTGAAATCGTTAGAAAAAAACAAACCGACTATATAACTTGAGACTCCATTAGGTTCAGTTTATTAACAAACTTGATTTCATAAACCTTGATTGTTGTTGTCAAACTCATTAGGTTCAGCTATTTTTTTTAATGGGTTTTTGTTCCATTATCTCTACATAGTGTTATTGCAAGAAGCTTTTGCTGGGCTTGCATTTATGGGAAATAAAAAAGTTATGTTATAATGGCTCTTTCAATGTTTTTAATTATTTTAACTATAATCGAATTGGCCTAAAGTGTGTTTTGCACCATTAAGCCTATAACTTTTTGGGATTTGGATATTAATCACAACATATATAACATCCGTAATTTTTGGACATTAGTTTCCTTTCTTTATGATGTAAATTAGTTTTGATTCTTATTGGCTTGGTTGTCACGGTATCCCAATTTTATTGGAAGGCGTTACCTTGGTGATGATTTGTGCTCTTGTGTTGGCCATATTTAAATGTGGAGTTGATTACAGCCAAGATACCAATTGGATGTCAGTTTTCATTAACGAAAACATTAAATGGCCACATTTGAAATTGGCGTTCTCTCTCTTTTTTTAGGGGTGGGGGATTTTGTTTCATTGAGACAATTGGTCATTAGGCAGAGAAAGGAAAAAACTATTTATTTATTTGATATAGAAGATTGTTTCTAGAGAGTTTGATGGAAAAATACTGGTGTTATTATTTATTATTCTATAACTGTTTATTATGTTTTTAGCAAAGCGAAAAATTGCTGATCTTATTTTTAGTTTAGCAGCACAGCATTTAATTTTTTTTCTTAGTTTATTTAATACCATGTTAGTTTGGTTTTATGCAATGGTTGCACTTTGAGTGTGTTTGGTACCCATAGTGCAATTTAATGATTTTTGATTCAAATTTAAGTTGGATTTATATTTTATCTGTTTTTTAAGTTCTAAAACTCAACGTCATATTTTAAGATCTTTTTTTTTTTAGTGCCCATGGCCCGGGTAATTACTAGTACATTAAATAATATAGATAATACTATTAGAGTATAATGCAATATATACATTTATATGAAATAACATCATGTTAAGATATTAATATTAAGCATACACCTGATGCAACATTGATAAACATCAAATAATCATCAAAATCAATATTAAACACCAATAATCAAAAGATTGATACTACTACTCCTTTTGTTGCAAAGATTTACGTAAAAGCAATACTCTCTCATATTACCAATTAATAATATATCCATATAGACAATCTTAATAAAAATAACATGCATATTTTTAATGCAAATTTTTTCCTACGTGTGAGTTCCTTCTCCACTATACATTATACAAATGGGGTTCAAGAGAAAATTCAAATTTTAAATTTTCTCACCCTAAAACATATCAAATTGTAAATAACTTATGTAAGCACAAATAATGTGTAAGAGACAAGTTATTCTATGAATGCAATCCGAATAGCTTCTTATATTTTCAAGGGTTGATAGCACAATATGATACTCATCGTTCTGATACCATTTTATTCTGAACAAGTATGATACCAATTGTTTACCAATCATAAACCGGCGTTTATGTGTCACCAAATATGGTACCAACTCACTAATACCAATTAGTGCTCCCCTAAACTTGGCTTCTTATTTCAAATGTGCGATGATATGCATGTAATCCCAGCCAATCACACATGAAAACATAATGAATATTTTTTAAGCAATTATTTTTTTAACCCAAACATAACGTCTCCTCTTTTTCAATATCGTACACTAATGATATATAACAATATACTAATTAATAAGGTCAATAGGTAAGAAATCAACAGCTAGTATAGATATCGTTAAAACATATAACATGTTAATAGACGATGTGTTAAAAGAATTTTTATCGAAACACAAGTCTATATTTCTTTATAAAAAAATAAAATTTTTTTTATAAAGGTTTAACTAAAAATAGTATATCCTCCTCTTTTGAAGACAATATCCATCGACTAGTGATTATTTATTTTTTAAAAAAATTACAATAGAGATAGACACTGGCGATAGATAGCAAAAAATAATCAATCATCTAGATAAATTATAATTACAACACATAGCATGTTTTACAAATAATTTTAAGGTGGGTGAATTAAATTTAAAGATTTAGCATAAAATCTCAAGTTTTTTAAATTCCTTTCACTATAGAGGGATTTTGAATTTATCCAACCAAGGGATAATTTATCAAAATAGAGCATAACTCCCTCTTGACATATACCATTCAACAAAGTAAATAGATACCAATTGAAATCAAGTAGAATAGGTCTGAATGCCGCTCAATCATCATGATGTACATCAACCATTCCATGAAATATTGTCATAATGATACAATGTCTAATTAATCTCAGATAAATTTAACATTGTTCATCAAGCGTGTTCCTCATGCCATAAAAATATTTTCATTAAAACTTTAATATTGTATGGAGGAGTTATTAGATGCACACATATTCATTTCTTTATTTTATCTATTGTGAAGTGACTCACTTATCATAGAAATATAAAACACGATATATCTCAATAAAACACGTTGTATTTCTAAAGAGTATGCTAATCATCAAAACATACTAGACTCTAGGATTGTCAAGAAGGCATTGATCATACATCTAGTTAGCTCACGTGATGACTAGAAGGATGGGATTCCAGAAGATAAATACCATGAGTGCAATCTAATCATCCTTCTTTTAGAAACTTTTATGATGAATAAGCAGTATAAATTAAATAATCAATGCATCATCATGAAATTACTAACAATAAGTACAACATAACTGTCACAAAATCATGTATTTTAAAAACATTTATTACATGTACTAAGTAATGGATATCATAAAATGAATATCACAAAAACGCATGATAGATACCTGAATCTCCTTGAAGCAATTTTATGGCACAAGATATAGTCTAGAAAAGTAAATCCATGAATTGCTCATATTGATTGATTCAAAAGGCAATGATAACACATGATAATGTATACTCCTCTACATCCACATAAAATCTATTATAAATCCAAATAAATTTATAAAGGCATGATGATAGATCCACATATTCATGAATGATAAAAGAAGATAATTTAAGCTAATCATGACATAATAGATGCATAATGTAATGACTTAAAAACCATATTGAAACTAACACATTATGCATCAAATTTTTAATACACCACTTAATTTTATTCAAGATAAGTACAAGGGTGTGTTAGAGGGTATACTTCACCTACCTTTTAGGGCTTGAACCTAGTGATTTTTCCACTGTACTCTTGTATGTGAAGAATATTTCTTCTCAAATTTTTCTTGTTAAAGTGAGAGTGATGGATATACCACTTGATTTTCCTTCTCTCCTCATCTTTAAGATAATGATTGCAATAATGCCTCCGTACCTTATCTTTTTTGTAGACACTTCTCCCTTCCTCTTATGAAGAACACTTGTGGGATTTCCCCTTTCAAGCTCTTGGTGTTCTTCCTTTTTGTATTTTCAACCACCCTACCAAATATTATATAATTTTTTGGGTACCTTTTTATATGGTTCCTTGTGTGTTAGCCTAATATCATTAACATGTAGATTTTTCTTAGACATCCACACTTGTTTTCACATAATTTTTAGATTTTCTCTATAGGACATGTGTGTGAAATATGTCCATTATTTCACATCTAGGCATGTACAAAGAAATGAGATTTTAGTAAGATTTTTTAATTTTATCTTTTACGATCTCATTTTTGTTCAAAGCACACTATGAGGGGGGGTGAAATAGGTTTGCTGACTCCTTAATAGCCATTAAATTTTCTTGACAAACAATAAATCTAATATGCACTTCACTCAAATATTGTAAGCAATAATAAAATAAAAGAGAAGAGAGGCAAACGATTTATCGTGGTTCGGCGAATTTTTGCCTACGTCCACTCTCTCCAAGTTCTCCTTGGGTTTTCACTATCAACAATAAGCTTGCTGTTTGCTTATCAAACCTTTACACACTAGAATACCTCTAGTCTTCAAGAAATCCTCTTTCTTGGAATGCACCACTAAAGAAAAAATTCTAGTCTTCAGAGCAAGCTCTCTTTGAGTCAATATATCACCCATGTGCCCATCTCTCTCAATGATGGAGTAAATGTCTGTATCAATCATGATAACCAATTCTAGACGAAAAAATATATACAATAATAGCTCCCTTCTAGGTGATTTTTTTCTTTTTAACTCTTTTAACAAATAAATCTCACAATGAATGATCAAGAGTTGAGTATTTTTCAAGAGTAAGATGAATTTTATGGGAACTTCCTTCAATATCTTCTTACCAACCCCAAGTGTTGCATTATAAGCCCAAAATGAGTTTTTGTTAAAATCTTTTCAAGCAGAAATGCTCTCAACCTAGCTCTCACTACCCTATCACTTTTGAACTCAGTCGTTGGGATCTGCAATTGATGCGCAGTATTTAAACTTGGAACTTAGGATGTCACTAGGTCGTTCTAAGTTGACTGAGGTCCGGCCTATTTTGAACTTTAGGACATCTTAACTTTTCTTATGTCGTCCTCAATCTTCTGTCAAACTTAGGTCTTTCAGCTCTTGAAACTTAGGTCGGTCCTATTTTGAACTTTTAGTACGTCCTAACTTTTTAGGCGTCCCCCAATCTTTCTGTTCAAACTTAGGTCTTTTCAGTTCTGAAACTTAGGGGGAAGGCCCGTCCTCTTTTGAAACTTAAGATCGTCCTATTTTTGAACTTAGGCGTCCTTTTTCTTAACTCGTCCCCAAACCTTTCTGATCAAACTTATGTCTTCAACTTAGACTCCTGACGTTAAACTTAGTCGTCAGCCAAATTTTCTATCAAACTTAGGTGTCAACTTTAGGTCGCCTAACTTGAACTTAGGACTCCTATTTTGAAAGTTAGGTCGTCCTAACTTTCTTAGGTTATCATGCCAAAAACTTTCTGTCCAAATTTAGATGTCAACTTCAGATTTAGGATATTCGCTTCAAACTTAGGATGGTCAATTTTCCGGAGTCCAACTTGTGATCTTTTACTGACCCGTTAGTTTGACATTTCTATTTTTTCTTCCAACACTACAATCAATTAATCATATCAAATTCAATGTAAACTTTGTTTGAACCTCTATAAGTTCCATGCGTTATTTGTAACATAGTTTTGACTTGGGAAGGTTATGGATTAAAATTTGACCGAATTGAAGACGTTGTTTTAATGACAAGTATTTCATGATATTTGATAATCTCTCTTTGAAAAATTATTTTCAAAGTATATGAAAATATAGTTTAATATACATAAGTTCAATCATCAAAAACGATTAAAGTTTTATGCTAACATAATTTTATCATTTGAAGAAAACTCTTTTATTTCTCTTTCAAAATAAAGTGTCATTCTTCCAAAAAGTTTTTCATTGATGCAATTTTAAAATAAAATTTTTTATTTTTAATTTTTAAACATCATTTCATCTCTCAAAATAATTGTATCATTTTTCAAATTCTCCAATTCAATTACAAGAGATGGAAATTATTCTTCAAAACTCTTCTTAGATGCAATTTTTTAAATTCAACAAACATCATCCCAATTATATAGAAATGCATTATATGGAACGGTGTTCATCAACAACATCGTATCAAATTCAAAAATCGACTGATATCAAAATTATCATTTGAAAAATATGAGTAAGGATTCCTCATTATAATTAATTCCTTTCATTTGTCATTAAGTGGATTTAGCAAGATCATTTAGAGATTTTTTGAATATTTTCATGAGTAAGTTTTAGATGAAATCCTGTTGCTTATGCTAAACTCTATCTTCTCCGATTCTGATAGTATTACACGTTTCAATACAGGAATTTTCGGACAATTAGAAGTAGCTTAGGTAATAAATTATAATATGCACTCAACGATACATAAACAATTAAGTAAGATAGAAAAGAGTGCAAACGATTATAGTGGTTCAGTCAATCTTGTCTACGTCAATTCTCAAAGGTCTCCTTGGAATTCCACTATCTTCAAGTATGCGGGTGCTTGAAAAACTTTTACATTATAATAGAGTCCCTTAGTCTTATCAATAGTATACCCTATCTTGAAAAACAACCAATCCACTCAATGTGATCCTCTCAAAATGAATAAATATTTAGAAATTAAAGCTCTTAACCTCTAGATGAAAGAATAAATCTAATAAAATTCTCTCTAGAGTAATTTTATTTTGATCTTACAAATCAAACTCACAAAAATGAAATAAGGATTGAAGTATTGAAAAGTGTAAGGTAGAATTAATGACACTTCAATATGTTTCCTACAACTCATAGTTAATTTATAGCCTTTAAGTTTGAAACTAATCGTTTCAGCATTAATGCTTCCGAAGTAAAGCCGTTTTGATTGAATCTCACAGCCGTGGCTCTTGTCTGGACCCTCAAATCAAAGTCCAAACTTTTGTTGCCGCGATTGACCAAACTTCACTTCAGTCGTGCTTCTTAATTTCCAAAGAGAGTTTAAAACTTCGCTCGAAGGGTTTGCCCAACTTCAGTTGACCGAACTATAACTTCGGTCGATGCGTCACAATTCATGAGGCACCCAAAATCTTCAGTTCGAAGCCGGTTGCCTAACTTCGGTCGACCGATTTTAACTTTCGGTTAAGGCTTTCAATATTATAGGAGTCGTTTTAAACTGTTGGTTGAACGTTTCTTCAAATTCGGTGGACCAATTTTTATTTTCGGTAGTGGCTTCAATATTTCCAAAGAAACCTTAAACTTTCGGTCGAGGTTTTCCTTAACTTTGGTATATCGAAGTTCAACTACCAAACTTTTGATAATAGTAGCAATACTATGTAGTTCACTGATTTCTTCAAAACAAGAGTTTGCTAACACCCAAATAGTTTAAGTGATAATTTAATATTTCTAAGCTCGAATGTGGTCTCTAAAAAAATGTGAATGATTCCATTTGATTCATTCTATTCCTAGCCCATGTTTTTTCAAAATATGCATACGTTATAGTTTCAAAATAATTTGTGTATCCTATTTTGAGTTAAAATGAGTGATTGATGCATCTGTTTAACATGTGAGATTATTTGACTTTTAACATATATAAGTTCAATAATCAAAATCGATCATAGCTTATGCTAACAATCTTGTTGTAATTCTCTCAAAAATTTATATATAATTTTTGTATAGAATGGTATGGCAGAATATGAGTCTCTCATTCCTAACAAAACACCCATTGATAAAATTTATTTATTAAAATGTCATTGCCACACCATTCTTCTAGTATTTTACGTATTAGGTGGAAAATCATTGGTTTTCTTAAAATTTACTCATTCCATCCCGTATTGAAGCATATACCATTTTGTAGTGTCCAAAATTATATGTCCAACTCAAAACATCAACGCAGAAAATAAATATATTTTTTTTCTTTGTCCTTTCTTTATGTATCATTTAATTAACATTACAAACCAAAATAAAAAGTCAAATGCAATAATTATAGGGATAAAATAAAAAGTTAGTAAAAACAAAATCCAATGATTGTATTTTTTAAATAGTTTGATTCCAAAAGAGAATTTCAATATAAGATGGAGGGAATAATTTGTTTGGCATTTGTGCTCTTCATTACTGCTTTTGTGATTAGCATGCCCCATAAAAAAAAAAAAAATGGCATACATAGTCCAACCTAGGGTGAATTCTTGGTGATCCAAATCCTTAATCTTCTTGTTTTTGTTGATAAGATTATTCAACACAAAAAAAAATTATTATTTTGATCGGATGTTCATCATAGCTACATCACTCCACATTAGAATCCTTTTTTTTTTTCTTAAAAAGAAATTCACGGTCTATGTTGAAAAAATGTTTCTGTCTAGACAAATATTATACTAATACCCAATCAATCTAATTTTTATAATCATGGTAGTTTTATATTGTATTTGGATTTTGGATTATTATTATTTTTGAAGGCATCTATCCTCGGGAAAAGCTAGCATACACAGCCTAAAAAACGCACATTATTTACTCCACTGTGGCCGAGAATTTCCACATCATCAATTTTAACCGATAGAACTGGTCAATTAGCAGGTCAGCAAAAAATATCTACAAACTAATTTATTCATTTAAAAATTCTAGTCAATTCCATAAGTTTTTATAATGTTATCTGGACATGAGTTTCATAAACTAACCCAAAAATTTATAAAAGCAAGACAATTTGCTAGTTGAATTTATAACAAGCCAATTCATAAAAAAAAATTGTTATAGTTGACCACAATTCTGGTAACAATAGCCACAGAAATTAATAAATTTTATCAAAATTATTCATAAAAGTTTATTAGTAGTCACAAAAATTCATAAAAGCAATGACAAAATATGTTTGTTAGATCCCACTATTGTATTTAATATGTAGATCCTACCATAATTTATAATAATAGCCATAATAATGCACAACTAACGTCAATATGATTCATAACTAAATTTTTGAGCCACAAAATATCATAAATTTTCGATTATTGTTCCTAAGTGAACTCACTTCAATTATTACATAAACTCCACGATATTAATATGTGGACCCCATCTCGATTCAAAACAAGGCCATAACAATTCAGAACGTGAATCATATTAATTCATAAAATATTTTTTTTTGCCATAATATGTCATAAACATTTGACATATTTTAAAAAATGGACCCCTTTAATTAATAGGTGGACCCTATGGTAATTAACTAATTATCAATAATTTCACTTTTGGCCCCCCAATCGTTATATAAATATTTTAATAACTAACTAATTCTCATAAAATAGACATTAAATTATCATAAATAATGGTCAATATTCGTAGTAAATACCAAACTAATTAATAAATTTTTATTTTAACCACATTATACTATCAAAGTATGGGTTACCGATTAGGACGGCAGCCCTTGTTATGGCATAAAAATTCAATGGTTGAGATTAAATTTTAATTTTTTTTTTTTTAACAATTAAAACTATACTGCACCCAGATACAACCCAAATGTTAAAGTGTGTAGTGAAGCATTTCCTATCTATCGATTCATTCTCTTTCCAAAGATCAGTGTTACTTAAAAAATATTTGGCTGTGGAAAGAAACACTGCTTTTACAGGGAAATTCATTGTAACCCAAATCACACGACCAATTGTATTGCTTATTCAAAGGATCCACCCATGCATTTGCGTCACTTGGTACTTAAGAGCATCTCCAACCCAATTGTCACCAAATCTCCATTTTAAAGACACGAAATATTAGTTTTAATTCAAAAAGGTGAGTTTGGAGTTTTTTCCTACTTACATCAACTCTAACCTTAAAACTCTATTTTCATCTCTAACATCTCCCTCTAAAATTCTCTTCAAAACTTCTCTTCTTTTTTACATTTTCTCTTGTAAAACAACCAAAACAATTAACTCACTCTTTTTTTCATTTTCTCTTCTACTTTTTTTTCCTCTTTCCTTTTTCTTTCTATAAGATCTAAAAAAATAAGGTTTTAGCAAAAAAACAAATCTAGCCAAAAATGGTGCATAAATTGGATTTTATTTATTATGAAATGGTGATTTCAAAGTTTTATTAAATATATTGAAAATTATACTCATTTTAAATGTATCGTCATATTTTTTTAATGGTATTAATTAAATAAAAAATGAATTCCAACACGTAAAAGTTATATATATTTATAAGTATATAAGAAAAAAAGTAAAAAAGGACATTAGTGGTATTATAATTTAACATAAAATGATACCAGGGGTAAATAGAAATTT
Organism: Actinidia chinensis; assembly: GCA_009663005.1. NCBI lineage: Eukaryota > Viridiplantae > Streptophyta > Magnoliopsida > Ericales > Actinidiaceae > Actinidia > Actinidia chinensis. The sequence goes on from VIGQ01001521.1 coordinate 85,087, forward strand.
TGGATAAAATGAATAGCAGAGAGAGAAAATGGAGATGAAACTCTATTTTTTGGAAGCTCCAAAATGGAGGTGGGTTGGAGATGGATTGGAGGGGTCTTGACCTCCAAAATGGAGTTTTAGAGATGGGTGGAATGCTTCTAGCAAGTTTTACTCAAGTTAATAATATATTTTCTTGCCGATAAAAAAAAAAAAAAAACTTAGCAATTTGAGCTGTTTGACTTATTCAAAAGCTAAACAAAATATTCTATGATGATTCAATCAAAACACGCCAAAATGGTGTGTATGTATCTGATCGGTAAAATTAGAATAACATTATCCAGCTGATGGACGGTGTTGATCCAATTTTGGGAAAAGAAATAAAGGAAAGTGCTGATCACTTGGACGAGATAAAAGCAGAACCACACTAGGAATTGTCTACCAAAAATTTGTTAATTCCGTTTTTTTCATGTTGTATTTAATTACGTAATTAACGTTAATGCATTATAAAAAGGCTTAAATATTTAATTAAAAATAAATATAAAGATTTGAGTAGAGAATAATCATGTGGTTAGGCTGAGTGAGCGTCTAACACTTTTTCAATCAGTATAATAGCCTACGGAACCATCTTTGGAGATGAAAAATGACTGTCTATATATGAAATTAGTATATTATATTATTTTCTAAGACCTTTTATTAGGTGGCAATTCCAATGACCTCCTATCTATAATTTTTAACTACTTGCTAAACGGGAATGCCGGAAAAAAACTAAGTAATTATAGATCGTTGGGGGTCTTCCGACGTAGATGTATATAGCAAAATCAATTTTCCTCTTCAAGTATGCTTTTTAAATAAAAAAATATTTTTGAGACGTGATGCTCACAAATTCACATAGAACATATATATTTATATAGTATATGGCTAGTCAGGCATATATAGATTCTCATTTATCCTGTAGGATTTGATGTATTTATTTACAAGAAAATATGCAACAATTTACAGTTTTTTGAATTCGCATCGAATCTTATCGCAATGATGCGATATATATTTGAAGGCATACAAGTACCAAGGGAGAAATATGGTATATGTAATTTATTGTACTATTAAAACGTTTTTTATTTTTTCAATCTGATTGATGAGAGTAAGTAGAAAGAGATTGGAATAGATATTGCAGAAAATAGAGAGAGAAAAACTCAGTTTAGAAACATTAAAAAGAAGAATAGAATTTCAGATGAAGAGAAATTGTGTGAAGAAAACGACTGTGTTTTTGGATTAGCTTATCAGGAAATGATGTGGCCTAATCCTAACCTTAATTTACTTCATTAATAAGGTGTCAAAATTCTCTTCATTGGAATGGACCTCTCCATTACTTTCAGATAATGGAGGATTTTAGGAAAGATGGGCACTCTATATAAACTCATATAAACTAAAATATAGTGGTGTCGTAGTTTTGGTAGTTAAAAAAGCGGACATGGAAGTGTTGTCACGTAGACTATGAGATGACATGGAGTGTTGCCATAGTAATGCCTTGAAACCATGGCATGAAATGTTGTTATGACTTAATTCTATTGGTGAATTGACATCTCTTTTATGTCATAACTTACATTGTTATGTTTATTTAATAGAGACTACATGTTGGTTATGAGAGTATTGGGAAATAATTATTAAATCTCCCTTAATATTGTTAATAATACTCGTGTTGTTGATACTTGTTATTTAATGGCAAGAACTTAACCTCACACAATTCGATGTTTCTTTTGGAAGGATTTTGGGGGGAAATGGTATAGAAGGTCCCCTTGCACTAGCTTGCTGTGGTGATCGTCTGTAGATAATGTTTATGTTTTGTAATAACTTTATCCCTGTCAAAAGAGTAGGGCTACTATGTTTTATGTAGTGTTTTTGATGATTTTGTAAATTTTTGTCTTATAGAATTGACGTAATTTCTGTTGGAAGTAAGGAGGAGGATGTCAATGTTGGTTTTATGAAAAGGAATGAATTTTTGAAATTAAAGAGGTAAGGGGACACTCAAGATTTTTTGAACCGTCTCAAACTCCATTTTTAATCTTTTTCTTCTCTTACAACAATTGGCTAGATGCATCCCATTATCCAACTCAAGGATGGTTCTAGTCTTACAAAGATTTTCCTAATAACTTCTAGTTTACAATAGATATTTTCTACATTTGCTAGATTTCTAGATGTCTTCTAACAACATATCTAGAGATTTATTCTAGACTTCTATAGAAGCTTCTAGATACAAAATACTTCTCATTTTTTAGAAGATCATTCTAGAACCTTCTATCAACACAAGTAGCTTCCTAGCTTGGGCTTTCTAAATAATTTTTTTTTTTCTTTCTGGATCAAATCAAGTTATACTTCAACATCCCCCCTTAAACGTGATTTAGTGATCCAAAAAGCTCTTAAGCTTTGAAAAAGACGTCATGCTTGAGCGGCTTAGTTAAGATATCTGCAATTTGATTCTTGTGTCTTGTAAATTTCATTGCCCTCCTTGTTAGCCATGCACTCTCTTATGAAATGATACCTTGGATCTATGTGCTTGGTTCGATCATGGAAGACAATATTCTTTGCCAATGCCTAATTGCCAATTGATTGTCCCCGAATATCTCTGTTGCTTCTTTTGTGCAAATTTAAAGCTCTTTTAAGTAAACCCCTTACCACATTGCAAATGACATACCATCATGCAGCAGCTACAATATTCCCCTCACAAAGTAAAAGGGTGACGATCGGTTTCTTATTCCGAAATCCAAGTAATGCAGTGTTACCCAAATGTAGAATAGAAACCGGTTGTGGCTCTTGTCGGTCATCTAAGTCTCCGGCCAATCACTATCACTATATCCAACAATCAAAAATTGTTTAGATGATGATAAGATAGACCGAAACCAAGTTACTCTTTTATGTAATGGAGAATCCTCTTGGCTGTTTTTAAGTGAGTTGTGGTTGCTCCGCCAGGAACGGCTCACTAGTCCAACGCCGACCGAAAAGTATGCCGGTCTTGTGCAGTCAAGTAACGCAAACTTCCCCAAACTTTGAAATAGGTTGTGATCCAATCCACCTTTCTCCACCATTAAGCCTTGTACAACTTACTCCGCACTTCACACCGGGTCTATTTGTTTAAAATTAGCCATATTGAACCTTTTAAAGGACTTTCCTTTGCATAAACTCTTCTTGGGAAGATGAAGATGCCCTTTTTATTTCTGCTTTACTTTCGATTCCAGATAGTATAATATGAGGCACATGTCTGTCATCTCAAATTCTCGAGTCATTGTTTTCTGACTCTTCACTTCTTGGTTGTTTGCCCAGGAGGGTGAAAAAACTGGAAAGCATTTCTTCCCTCCTCTCCCCCTCCCCCAATACAAGCAAAATATTCCATCTCTATTTTGGTGTAAGGGCATGCTCATGGGCATTCATGAAAAGTGCTTTCTGAAAATACTTGTCAATTCTAGTAATTTCCATTGCCCTTGGAGCTTGTTTTAAACCATATAAGCTTTGTTTAGCTTTAAAAAACCTGATTTTGGGCATTTTCAGCCCTTTCACCTCATAACCCGTAGTTGCTCTATTAACTTCTTCTTCAAGAAAGTCATTCAAGAAAGTGGATTTCACGTTCCCTTTGATAAATATTCCCTTTCATTTGTGCTCCGCTATAAAGAAATAATCATCTTATAGTTTCTAGGCGAGCGACGGGAAGCAAATACCTCATCATAGTCCGATGCCTGGCTCGTTGCTTGTATCCTTTGACGACAAGCCTTGTTTTTGGTATCGCTCCACTCTCCTTTGGCATTCTTCTCGCTTTGTACACCCACTTCACGCCTTGCTTGTGGTCTTGTGGAAGATCATCTAGTCCCAATGTACATTTTTCCTTATTCTTTGAATCTCTTCATCCATGGCATCTCTCCATTTCTACTTTGCATTGCACCGCTTCTTCAAAAACCTATTGGTTCACATCAGCAAAAAGACAAAAAAAGTGAGATTGTCTTGGTTTGTCGTTCCCGGTCATACACTCTTGTAGGTTTCCTTCCTCATGTGGCACGGCCTTTCACTTGAGCTTTCCTCCAAGGATGGATCTTCAACGGTTTGGAGGTGGTGATGAAGTGGTGTCATGGACTCTTTGGCTCGTCCCTTTCTTTGAACCTCTCTTCGAACATGGGAAAGAAATTATTTGCTCATCTTCTTGAGTCTCCAATCCCACGTGCTTTCTTCAATCCAATACCAAATGTCTCGGCTCGAGATCACCTTCCATTGCCTTGGATTGTACAACTTGTAACCAACCTTTGGACGTGAATCATACCCAATGACGACATACTTTTCACTTCTATCATCAAGTTTGAACCTTTTTTTGTGCTCTGGCACTTGTGCATAAGCAATCTCCAAAACTCGCAAGTGTGAATCCCCTACTTTCTTTTCTTCTTCCCGTTTCCATGGCTTCTCTTGCGGAGCTTCCCCCCATACACTTCGTGTGGGAGAGAGATTTGATAAATAAACCGGCACCCTCCACAACTTCGGCTTCGCCCAAAATTCTTCGGTATCCTCTTGCTTTTCACATGCTTTGAGCCGCGGTAAGAATGGATCTATTTTTTTTTTGGTAACACATTTTGTTGCGGGGAGTACGGAAGTGTTAAGGTCGGCGAATTTCCATTTTCTTCACAAAATTCCAATAAATTCATTTGAAGTGGAATTCGCCTCCTCATCGGATTCTCATGGCTTTTTATATCATAGCCACTTTGTTTTTCAACAACGCCTGAATTTTTATGAACACAATTATACACTTACGACTTTTGTTTTAAAAATAGACCCATGTCTTTTTCGGCTAAAATCACATAAAGAGGGAAAAAATATCTATGTTTGCCGAGAAAAAAGATCATTGGTCCACACCATCGATGTGAATAGTTCCAGAGGCTTGGCTTGCTCTTGTTGTTGTCTCTC
>VIGQ01000033.1:0-32500 GCA_009663005.1 Actinidia chinensis
GATTTCATAATTTTTTTAAGCAATTAATTTTTATTTTTGATAGTTTAGTCTTTTAATTAGAATAAATATTTAAAAAAAAATTGTTTAAATGTCGGTACGGGCCAAGGCCAAAGCCTGGCCCCGGCTTTGGGCTCATTTTTTTAGGCCCGTAAACAGGACTGGAGTCTCATCTTTTGGCTAGGAAGGGCTCGCTTAGCACGTTGTGATAGTTAAAGCCCATCAAGTTTCGGCCCAATCCGACCCAACTCGAGCAAAAAACGGACTAAAAGGATACGACATGTCCCATAACACCTTACCAAAGAGCTGTTAATAAAAGAATTATTTACAAAGCGAACATAAAGACTATGAACATAATATGTGAGGGGGGTGTGGAAATAGCAAAATTGACATAGATATTAGTGGTGACCTAGACAAGCTATTTTCGAAGGTTGATCTACAGATAGAGGGTCTTACAAGACAAAAATAGTGCGGAAAAATTATAAAGAGTTGTCATAAACTCTCCGATGGCTTAAAACTAGGGACTGAAAAATAAAAGATCCTCCGGAGAGAAAGCAAAAGAGAAGTTCTTAACTCTGGTCACGAAGATAGAAATCAAGAGAGAAATACTACTTTGCATACGTGAGAGAGAATGTCTGCCACTTTTATGGGCAGCTCGATGGTGTCAAGACGCGCCAGTTATCATATATTTTATCCTCCAACAATAGGCGTCAGATGGAGATATATCTAATAAAAAAAAAGTTACCTCAAGATATGTTTTAAATCACAAAAATGTTAAGAGTGACCATAATAAAATAGTAATTGTATGCCCATGGGCACTACATAAAAAAAAAGATCACCTATTAGGCGTTCAAGTTTTACAATCCGAAAAAAAGATAAGATAAAAGTCAATGAAAGCTATATTAACCATTGTATATACGAAAAGGATATATTGACTATAAAATGAGAAAAATTAAAAACTATAATAATTAAAAAAAAATTATTAGTTGGGGATAAATGATGGGAAAGAAAAAATGTATTTTAGTTTTTTTTGTGTGGGTCCCACTAAAAATAATTTAATGAGTTAAAAAAATACTTAAAGTTCAAAGTTATTGTTGTCCATTGGATCAGAACATATGTGAGGCCACACATTTGAAAAGAAAGAATTATTTTTTTGAAAAGAAAAAAAATTTCTCAAGTAAAAATTTCAATCGTTAGATTAATTCAAATAAACTTCAACAATAATAAAAAATAAATTTTGAAATTAAAAAATATATGTGTTTTATAATACAGACTATTAAAGATTTCATAAGAATATGTTAAAAGTCAGTTCTATTATCACTAGGTACAAAATCTAAGGAACTCTATGGTTGGGGAGTGGGGACCCAGTTGCATCATATGCGGAATCTGGTAACGCTTTTGTCAAATTTTGTCATCTCCTGAAGGACTGTACAAACTACCTTAAGTAGAAGCAATCAATTCTGTGTGTACGAATACTCCGACAAACAACTGATCATTATGGAAAAGTGAATTCACCACTATATATATCACCTCTCGATAATTCAAAATAACAATGACATCTCTCGAAATTATAAAAATGATAATTTATGTTTGTGTGTTAAACTGCCAAAAATACACTATTGGCTCTCTTATTTTAAAATTAATGTCACTCAATTAAAATAAAATAAAAATTCTCTATTTTTTTTTTAAAAAAAATAATAACAAAATTATTTTTTAACTATCTTTAGATTAGGAGCATTAAAAAGTAAATATTTAGATTAATTTTTTAAAATTTTTATCGATAACAAAATTATTTTTTAAGATATTTTTATCATAAAAAGGAAAAAATAAAAATAGTTAGATCAAATTCTTTTTAAAAAAAGTAAAAGATAATGTAAGTAAATATAGTAGTTTATAAATAATTGGTGTCTTGAGAAAAAAAAGTGAATATTTATTTATTTTAACAAAGTGATGTGAATTTTGTTTTGGAATCCCTAAATTAAATGGCAATATTTATTGAATTACATAACTAACTCTAGGTGGAATTTTGACATTAATTTTAAAAGTAAGGGAGATCAATATTATTTTTTGGGTAAGTGACTGTATTTTTTAAAAATCTCAAGGAAAATTTATCCATTATAGAAAAGAAAACTTTTTAATGATAACCACACCTAAAAAATGTTGAAAATAATATAAATAATAAAATTTTCACTCTCTCTAATAGTTAAACTTTTATATCAGTTATTGGTTAACACTTTCACATGATAGTAAAACAGGTAATAAATCTTACGTTCAAACCCCACTACCTACTTAATTAAAATATTTACACGTGTTAAGCTGCTTATACGAAAAAGTAAGCTTACCCCAACTAGACAGCTAGAACTTATTTCAATAGCGGCACTGGGAGAAGAACGAAGAGATCAACAGCGCGAAGGAGGAAGATCGGTTAGGACCTTATTAATAATATTAGTCTTAACTTTCACTAACTCTCCCCGCATTCATCAACTCGATCTCCTACATTATTTGGTACTAAGGACAACTTTGACTTTTGTACTTGAAACTAGTGATTGTAGCGTTCAATTTGTTGTTGGCGATTAATCTGAAGAGCTTACAGGATGAATTATTTGACCCCGTAACAATCTCCCACCAAAGGAACAACGGCCTTGGTGACTCGAGCATGGACCTTAACTCTGATACCACTTAATAGTCCTAATTTTCACCAACTTTCAAATCAATTGGTGCTAGGGATTGTTTTGACTTTTGTACTAACATATATGTCCGTGACGGTCAATTTATTGTTTGGCGATTAGTCCGCAAAGCTTACAATGGTGAATGCCTTGACCAATAAAACCTAAACAGATAATATTCGCAATAACCACAGCAATAATTAATCATTTAGAGAAAAACAAATGCAACAACCATGACTAAAATCATCAAAGATTAACATTACCATTCTACGACTAGAAATGATCTAACTGCGGAAGGTGGGAGATTTGTAACGAAGAATTAAGAGAATCCGGTCTTCGACTTCAAGTGCCTTAGAGCGACAGTCCGAGCACACCCCCCCCTCTTCATGTTTTGTACCATGCTTGGTTCGCGGTCACCCACCGCGGCATATGAGAGGTGGTTCATCTTGAGTTGGAGTCAAAATGTTCCACACTTGAAAGGCGTCGGTCATGCACCGGAGGACAGTTACGGTGACAGCGAACCACCCATCCACGAATAGGCACATGCACGTGTCGCTTATGGAGAGAGCGTAGAACAAGAGAGGGTCCACAAAGAGGCCGGTGGCCACACATGAGGTGAACACACGGTTCCACTCCTGAACCCAGGGGGCTTGAGGGTCCAAGACCCTCCCCAGTGACCACCCACATGGGTTGCCATGCTTGGTGTATATGGATTTGCACTCTTCGGAACGCTCTAATTCCTCTTCTTGATCATCTTCTTCCTCTTCTTCCTCTTCTTCCTCTTCTTCCTCTTCCCGGTGTCGGGATAACCAAGTGAAACTTCTTGGTCACTTGCCATGTTTGATTAGCTTTCGAGTGGGAGAGAGGCTTAGAGTTGGTATTGGGGAGGTGAGGAAGGGGAATATATGCACGGATTAACCAAGTGAAACTTCTTGGTCACTTGCCATGTTTGATTAGCTTTCGCGTGAGAGAGAGGCTTCGCGTTGGAATTGGGGACGGGTGAGGAATGGAATATATGCACGGATTTTGAGGGATTGGATGAGACATATGTTCAAACAAAAACCAATAATTGGAGAGCTAACTGACAATGTAGTCTAAATTACCAGATTCCCCCTTGATTAAGATGAGGTGTGTGCGCGCCTTCTTTTTCTCAGAAAAAAAAAACATTTAAATGAACATTACCATCTATTTTGACAGTAGTCTATATGGATGCTGTTATTTTCTTTTGTGTTTGGCAAAACACACACTAATGTAAATGTCCTTAAAAAATAGTGGACTCCAATGTTTTAGTGGTCGAAACAATAGGTAATTTATCTTTTTATAATTGGATGAACAAAGAAGATACCAGCCATAACTTGGGCTCAATTACTTGTGGAACCAACACTTGTGTTTGTTTATGCACCAATTGACTGCAATATTCTTTCACGTGATTTAACTTTTTAAGGTTCAAGATTTTTATATTTGGATAATTTTGATACATAATTGTATATGATACCAACTATATTATCTGAGGGTACTTGGACTCCGTGTGCGCACCGTAAGATTTAACTCTCTCTTCCAAGTTCCTTCCTACCGATTAAAGAAAAGAAAAGAAAAAAACCAAGTAGGGTAGTGTTTGGGCAATGGAAAGGACGAGGCCACAGAAGCTGCTCTTATCTAATCGCCATATAAGTTTGAACAACCCAGGTTCTGTGCAGCTTTCTCACTTTGTTTTTTATGTTATGTACTTTTTCATATATCTCACATGCTGTTCTCTCTCTCTCTCTCTCTCTCTAAATTAGTTGTTAGAGGCTAAAGCAATTCCTCGTCCATTTTATCAGCTATTGTACATATACATACGTAGGTATCGCTATGTATTAGAAATTTTGGAAGCATCCAATTTTAAAACTAAGGGGAAAGTACCATAAGTAGAAAAAAAAATAAATATTGGCATTATTGATAAATTAATCATACAATTTTAATTATAACAAAATAAATCATGTAATTTCTTTTCGATCACAATTTAAACCTTCCGTTAAATTAGAGCTAACAAAGCCAAGTACAATTCCTAGGCCCAAACTGTTGTGGGACGATGTCATTTCACGTTTTCCCTTCTTTTAGCCCAATTCGACCAAATTAGGATTTATTGCAAGCATAAATTGGGTAAGACAATACAATTTTTCTTTTTCTCCAACAACTTCCCTCACAACAAGCTCTCATTTGGTCACATTACGCATAAAAATGAGGAAGGTGTGGAACGAGGTTGTCCCACAATATTCAAGACGGAAAATTAGAGTTGCTTTTCGTCAGACTTACCTAAACAGAAGCTCACATAGATTTTAAATTGTAGACCTGAAAAAACTACATAATTTATTTTACTACAATTGAAAAAACTATGAGTTTAATTTATTAGCAGGTCAAACTCTGATTTTTTTTTTTTGCACTTTCCCTAAAATTAATTTGCAAATAAATGGTGTAACCTTTCGATTGTATATTTTTTTAATTGATAAGCCAACTCTAAATTATATAATCACACTTAGAGCAACACTGTTCATATATTATTTTTTTATTTACATCAACCCTCTTTATTGGAAAAAACAATAAAAAAAAAGTAATTGATCTCGACTGATTGTCCCTCTTGTATTGTTTTGGTGTTAATCTATAATATCAGATATCTTTATTTTTTTAATCGAAAAAAGATCTCCCACTATGGGCGGTTAAAATTACTTTGGAGTTAATCCAATAACTAAAATTTTACGTAAGACGATTTTTTCTCCCCAAATCACTTGTGTTGTCAATAAGGTCAAGATTGTTTTTACCTAAAATTCGAAGGGCCTATATTTTGTTTCCACTGTGGTTAAGATTTTTTTCCCCCTTTTGTTCTTACTAGGGGTGTCCATGGTCCGGATTGGTCGCGATTCTAAGAAGAATTCAGTACCAATCCATGTTTTACGGTTCTGAACAATGAGAACCGAACCTAACCATTACAAGTATAGAACCAAATCAACACCGATCGGTGCTTAATTCAGTTCGTTCCTGTCTCGTTCCGTTCAATCCAATTAACATTTTAAATATTTTTAAAAATATAAAATCCAAACAAAATTATTTATTTAAAATAAACCTAAAAAAATTAAAAAATTTTATTCATTAATCTTCACAATCAGAACCAATTACGTATAAAATAGTTCATAAATTGACTCTTACATGCTTTACATCACCAAACCAACTCTATACTGCAATTAATAACTCATAAAAACTAGAATTCATAATGGATAATAACCAAAATGATACATGAAAAACTGAAAATTTATAATGGATAACAAAATAAAAATTAATTGATAAAATCTTGATAGAGAAAGAATATGAATGTTTTGATGGAAAATGGATAGAGTATCATAATATCCATGGAAGTACAAATATTTTTGTTGGATGAGAAAACTAAAGTATCACGTGTTAGGGTGAATTAATTGTTCTAGATAATACTGTATCCGCTTAATATATATTATATTATCTAATCGATTTCAGTTCGTTCGTTCGAATCACGATTTGAAAATAAAACGATAACCGAACACTTTACGGTTCTTAATTTTTAAAACCAGAACCTAACCATTAAACCATAGAACCAACCAATACATCGTTCGGCTCGGTTCGGTTCGGTCACCGGTTCTCGATTTTTTTGGACCACCCCTAGTTCTTACCACCCAGAAAAGGTCAATCCAAGGATAGTTGGAGAGTTGTACTGTGAACACTCTGGCCATTAGATCTTTGGTGTTGAATCCATCCACCCTTAGATGCATTTCTTAGTGATGCAAAGTACTAGAAGCCTAAACCCAGGGATCTCAATCACCTCTAGTTCCAATCGGCAAGAAGCTTCTTCGTCGTCTTGTTCCTCGAGCGACGTTGAAGCTAAGTCGTTGCTATTTGTCTTCTACGTTGATGCAGGCTTAGGAACCAAATTTATTTTTTGAAACTCTTTTTTAAAATCCATCTTTTTCTCTGTTTTACTCTGTTTTTTATTTTTGGTTCTGGGATAAATGTTGGGTAAATAATTTGCATCTCTTCGCCCATATTTAATTTTCGTCATTTTGTTACTGATTGTTAGGACTTTTTGTATGGTGATAGAAGTTTTTGCCATTTAAAAGTGTCATTTTAGTTGTTGCATTCGAAATTTTGGGCACACCATGAAAATCAAAAAGCTTACTTCCCATCTTACATGGCGCAACCACAAACAAAATAATTTCTTATAAAAAAAATTAACACAAAAAAGACTCAATAGTCCATTCCAAATCTTTTAGCCACAAGTCGAGGCATTTATGATCACTTACCCAACTTTAGCTTTAGGAAAAATGCCCGGTTCCATTTTTAATTCTTACTTACATAAAAACATGGTAGTGGTTGAATCTTCCTTGAATTTACTTTTACATGGTCACTGTTTATCGTACTTGTGGTGGTAGAAATTCGGATGAGCAAGCCAACAGTCAGAATTGCTCCTTAAGCTCGGTATGACCTTTGGACAACCTGTGCCAAGAGAAAATGTTACTGGCCGGGGTGAGACCGCTACAAACCCATCCTCATTGGAGATCAGATTGAGGCGATCAAACTAGACAGAAGCACGCTAATAGATGTTAAGGCTCAGAGAGTGAGAGCAGTTTTTCATATCTCCTTATGGTGGAGAGGGAACGGCCTTTTATAGATGGAGAATGAGTAGTACCGTGCGAGAAAATCACGATGCGATCATCGGTAGCCTAGTATGGAAGGCGTGGCCGAGGATCTTAGAGTTAAAAAGGAGGAATGCCATATAAAGAATACACCGTGAACATATGAGACGTGATGAAGATGGAGTGTCAAGGTCATCTTCACAACAGAGTGGATTGCCGAGGTGGAGAACCAGTGACGAGCTCATTGAGATTGGCAATGTGAGCACTAAAGGAAGGTAAGATCTACGTTGTTCATTCCTACGGAGAATGGCGTGGTGAGCCTCATCGGAATTTGAAGGCGAATGAGGTCATTTGTGGAACTACAGTGATGACCAAGAATGGTTTGGCGAAAATTGGTCCTCGTATGGCAAGATGAAACACTTGGCATTGTCGAGTAGTAAATCACGTAATGTGGTTCGATGTCATGGCATCTAATGATGGCATGTCTTCAATGGGCGAACACATGGATGAGCGTATCAATGGCGGAATGACATTTCGGTAGGAACGGCGGTTATGACTTCGGTACTTAAAACGTCGCGTGATCCTGGCCACTGAAGCAAATAGATCTCAGCCCTTGGCTCTTTCTATAAATAAGGAGCTTCACAACTTTGCACTCTTCTTGCTTTCGCTGTCAAATTACTGCCCTTGCTCCGGCGTTCACCTCGCCCTTATCACCTCATGATCGATACCTCGCTCTTAATTTAGTAAGCATCAACTACTTGATTTGTTTCCAATTTTTGAGTCTTTAGTTTATGTCTAGTAAAGCTGATGTAGGGACTTAGAAATTCATTGCCCTCCTGGATATTCGACCACCTAGGAGAGAGCTCATACATGGCAGATGAGGTTACCCAACTTCGTTCCTCCCCTAGTGAAGATCCTCTTAGTCCCGATGGTAGCCTTTTGGCTAATCTCCCATTCGATTGAGAGGGAGACTAACACTATGACTCACGATGAGTTGGACCACCCTAGAGAGTCATGTTCTTTTTCATTTAGCATTTAGATCGGGCTTCTTGAGGTGAACGAGACCATAGTGTCTACTCGCCCAAGCGAGATGGCCTTTTACAAGATCCCACCTTTCATGCAGTCTTTGTCTCCCACTCCATCCATTATTATGAGGATCCCTGTACTTCTAAACATCTATGTATGGCGAATTACGTAGTAGTGCTGTCGTGATATCACAATCTCCCCCTCTCCCTCAACCATTCAGGAGTTTATTCACCCTATAAAAGATGGAGCCTAGACTTTTTGGGCTTACTTCATGGCTAGGTCAAAGAAACCTACTTCAGGGATATCAGCAACATCAAATTGGTGGGATGGTAGAATTTTCAGTCCCCAGCTATAGTGCATCGTATAATGCCAAAAAATCTGATCTAAATTAGGCAGAGACTAATCTACGTGTCAGAATCATACCTTCTGGTTGTGATTTCGATGTATTAGCCGCTCGATCACAACCTGAAGCATTTTGTTGTATTCGTCACATAAGCCTTACTCTAGAAAGAATGGGCTCTCAGCTACTAGAGTTTTTATACTCTCACCAAAGTGAATCTCAGAATACCTCATAATCCTATCTGCTAATTAGTCGTGTATTAAATGCTACAACAAAGACTAAAGTATAATAAGATAGACTTCCTACACAAAAAAGGAGCCTAATCCAACCAAGATTAATTCTTAATTTATGTGAATTATAATTAAGCCACAAAATAATTATAATTGCACTCCTTGTCATACTAAGAATTTTAATTTGAGCTTTTTTTTATAATTAATACTCACTTTCTCTCTGCATTAAGATGACAGATATCCGTATATTAAATTAAATTACATACAATAAATTTAATAGACTTTTAATTCCTTAAAACTGTTTCCTTAACTTATTTTGATATGTCGCATTCATAATCCACTTGCGGGTTGATATAATCAAAACTTATAAACTTTCTCAAGGGGTAATTATAAATCCTATACCGCGCTGTGGGTTTGATCAATAATTAATATTCACCATCTCACAATGTTATTGTCCAACCTCACTGATTATTGACCCTAAAAAATTTACTCTTTTGTGAAGTCAAACCAATAAATAATTAAATGCCGTGTCTATTTATTATATTAGTATTAAGAGTATAAGCACTCATAATAAACATGAATATTAATTCTTTTATTATAGTCTATAGAAAATATTTGGATGCTCAACATGTCATATCAATACATACAAAATATACTAGTGTAAGAGTTGGAACTACACTGTTTATCATAGTCCCTGCGATCTATTAAAAACCTTTTACTATAGTTTTCTACTAAGGGTGTATCTAGTTTTTGTCTAGACTGTTACCGATAGCTTATATTCCATAATAACCAAGGAGTTGATCTTTGATTCCTCCCAGAAGTGATTTCCTTACCGTAAGTTACGTGAACGCGAAGTAGTAATAAACGCGATAATCCGGTAGTTCTCTCCCGCCCAAGGGACTAGCTAATATAACCTTGTAGCACTTAACTCCACACTATAACTACCTCGGATCAACTAAAATTATATTAATGAACTTAAATACAAAATAAAAAAAATTCTTGTGTTTGGGTTTGATTGATTTTAACTAAATCTAATTAAAAAAAAACAATAAAATTGATTTAAACTCAATTAAACTTAATTAAAAAAACAACGCAAATCAATTGATCCATCAATTAGTTTCTCAGAATCTAATTGGAGGCTTCTTTAACTTAAATCCTTCGAACAAAGACAATCATGAGTTCTCGGAGCGGAAGAGTTTAGCTTTTAAAAATAATTTGTCTTTCAACTCTTCAATCGTGCAACAAAGATAATGAACCAACTCCAACATACATAAACGTTACAGGCAAGCCCCCCCCCGTTTAAATATGCTTAGCCAGCAATTCATATATAACGTTACTTAAAATAATCTGTTTGTTATAATAATCAGGTCGTGCATCATCGATTCGCATCACAAGATGGTTATCAACATAATAGGACTCCGCAAGTTTTTCAAAATAAATACATCTGTTGTTTAATCATGGTGTAGCAGCACCTCGATGCAATACAAGAATGTTTTATATTATCGCACATGTAGGACGTCCCGTTTTTTGCGAAAGATCTAAAACTAAAAAAGAAGAAGAGAGGAGCTAAAATTTAGAAATCAATCGTGATATTACATACCTCCATTGTTTATCCTTGATCCCCAATCACCCTTCACAATCAATTCAAGTTGGGAAAACTAGAAAAAGCATAGGCTAAAAAAGCATGTAAATAAAATGGAAAACATTACGGTATGAAAATTGACTTGAAATTGAATAAAGAATAAAACTTTTACAAAAATAAATTAAACCTAGAATAATATGAATCTAAACTAAAGGTTGAAAGAAACCCTAAACTAAAGTACACTAAAGCATATGTCGGGCATAAGAGATAAGAAGTTATTTTAGCAAACACAAATAAATCCCTAATAGGATTAGGAAACTCCACACTAACTTCCTAATCCTGTCTCGTACGTTTTTCTATATTTTGACCACCTAGAGATCTAATCAGCAATTCTTTAACACAAATTTGTAGCCCGTTAATCTCTTTCCAACGCGTCAAAATAAGCTCAATCGGACATTTGAGTAAAACGTTTAATGGGCTAATTTACCGAGATTGGATTATTTTCCACTTTTTAGCCGCTCGCACTTTTCCCGACTGGAAGCAAGGGAAGTCGAACTCTAAGTGTATTTTGGCCCATTTTGCTTTTTTTTTCATCATTAACCTGCAATGAACTCAGGACACACTAAAGTCGAACATGAATAAAATACTAATTAAACTAAATTCTGGCCCAACTTAGGTCGATTAAACGGCGTTTGGACTACAATTATGCAAGTCCAAATCACACACCCCACCTAACCTTTTGCTAGCCCTAGCAAAATAAACAAAAACAAAAGATAATCTCTCTTTTCGAGATTCCCGAATGCCTTTAGCGTATGCATCAGACCTTTTAAACCCTAGGTTTCCCCTAGTGGACGGTGGTGTCGCGTGAGGGCTTCCAGTGATTATACCCACAACATCACACATGCAATTTTCAAAAATAATGTTAATAATAGTTTCTCACCAAATCACAATGCAATCAATTCAACCCCCTCATCATGCTAACAATCTACCAACCCGTCAAGTGGCAATATAAACGAGAGATTCAGTGTGAAGTGGAGAGTCGTATTTCCCCTCAATTTCACCATTACGCATCCCCTAACACAGACCTACGCCTCGATTCAAAACTCACAAGTCCAATATCACTCGCAATAAGAGACACCATTTCTCTCAAGGATGCTCGTTATATGAGTAACCGTAAAACAATTCTAAGATAGCAATCCCACTTTCAAAAAAAACCGCAAATAACTAATTGTAATCGACTTGGCATAGATTCATGAAAATGTTCCCCGTTAATGCAACCATTGTGTTTTGACTATAACTTTTACATGCATAATTCGAAGACTTCTGCAATTTGCGGGATACTTAAGGCTCTGATTGAAAGAATAGTCCGAAGAAGTAGAGAGAATCAACGGTACTAGATTCTCAACATATGCTTTGCAACTAACACATGCCAACTTAATAGCATACACTTCAAACTCCTCTTTTTCACCTTTTCCACTTTGGACTCCTTTTTTCTTTTAATAAGTTTTTTTCCTCCCTTTTTATTTCTTTTGTCATCCTTCTTCCTCTATTTTTTTCTCAACTTCTAAATATTTACTCCAAGTATCCCGCTTTTTGAGATATTTTATGCAATTACCAAAGGAAGGACAGAAGAAGAAGATATACGTGACTTGGCCTCAATGTAACAAAATTCGATATGCGCGTAAAGCGTGTAAAGGGGTCAAAAATTTCACTCATCACTCACACTAACAGGTAAACCAAATTCAAAATAGTGAAGCTATTCCAAAAATATTGAAGCTCAATAAATTTTCTTGAGTAAGGTACAATCCGTTACAAAACTATTTATGACTCTAAAGCTCACAAGGTAATAAATCTCCCCACGGGGATCAGTCATGTAGACTTCTCAGCTTCCCTTTTAAAAACACGCTCGTGCGCAGTGTATGTGAATCCTCTCTCTCTTATATATACAAGAGTAAAGTATCAAGCCATGCAAGGAGGCCGATTGACATGATAATCCCGCTTAAATCAGATTATGCAAAATCACTAAGTGCTTAAACTATCTTTGAAAATAAAAACATGATGATTCATTTATGGTCCCAAAACTACGACTTCTAACAACATCCACAATATAATAACGAAAAATCAGATTATAAACCATCGAATGCGAAGAGTCACATAAAAATTGAAAGAACTAAGAAACAAACCTGCTTCGGATGGACAGGAATGAACAATACACCTGCTATCAACCTCCAAACCAATGTAATATATTTTTTTTTCAAACTTTTTCAATTTTTTAATTTTTTTTTTTACTAACAATTAAACTATTCCTATCCTAAAAAACTAAAACTACGAAGTACTCTCCCCCCAACTAGAGATGAGCATTCTCCGAATGCCACAAAAAATAAAAAATAAAAATACAAAAGATAAAAATAAAAAATACAATAAAAATAAAGCATAAAACAAAAAATAAAAAATAAAATAAACAAAAAGGGGGAAAAAGTGAAAGGAATGAGAAAATACCATCTCCCCCCCAAACTAGTTCAAACGATGAAACTAAATAATGTAATTAGACATTTTAACAAAAATTATATCCGACCATACCCGATGATCAGAATACTTTGAATCTTTTATTTTTGAGATGCCTGGAATATTGTTTGTTCTACTAACACAGAGCCCTCTTAAATAATTTAGTTTTGAATATTGACTAATTGAATGAAAAGGACCTAAATCCCATTATTTGTCAACACCAAGAAAATCGATAACCTACATCAATGGACGACTTGTGGGACAATCAGCAACTCAACTTTGTCCTCCAGGCGCCATTGCAGGTAAATTCTTTAGAGGGGGACTAAACTAATCTTGTGGCAGTGTTTCATGGTCCTCCCTGAATGATCTCAACCTCAAAAACTACAGGGTTCACTCGGTGCATCACACAGACCTCAACCATATCTTCCTCATAAAAAATCTCTACCTCCTCTTTTGTTTCTTGAGTTTGTTGTGCCAATTATTAATTCTCAAGTAAAGAGTATCATCTTCTCCATATGTTGCTCAGAGTTCCTGATGATTGCTCAAGATTTGTGATTTCGTGTGCACTCATTATCCTCATTCCTCCAATGTGAGTGGTATGTGATATTTGTGGAGTAGAGTGCAGAATAGCATTTGACACATTGGATGCAACAGGTTCCTTGGGTCCAAGAGGGATTTGAGTGAGTTTCCCACGGTCATTGGCTGTGAGTATATGAGTATGAATTGTTACTACTCTCGGATTCAAGCGTCCTTGTTAGTGTTATTTATTTTTGCACACTCTGAAACATCCTCGCCTTAGACTTCAGTAAAAATATGGCCATAACTAAACATTTGACATGGCTCATTGTATACCATTCCGCAAACCAAGGGGTGGGTTGAACACGTGGAAGAGTTTATAGCAACCCCATCCTAGTTAGGCTAGTGACGCTGGGGATGGGGTGCAAAATATTTTCAAAATCATCATCAAATTTTTTTTTTAAACGAAAATAAGAAAATAACTGGAACAAGTTTACCCATAGACCTAGATCCGAAGATTCCTCCGTTGGGGTAGATTGATGAAATTCCACATTCCACACCAATTCGCTTCAATATCCAAGGCTTTCATGCCTCGCCTCGTGCCCTTGGTCCCCCGGCAACGTCGTCCAAAAACTTGATTCGCTCCAGAAGTGAATTCCTTACCGCAAGTGTTACGGGTCCGCGAAGTAATATAAATCGATAATCCGGTATCGTCTCTCCCAAGGTACTAGCTAAATATAAGTTTTTCACCACTTAACTCACACTATAACGAACTCGGATAAACTAGAATGATATGAACTTGAACGTAAAATAAAAAATAAAAAAATAAAATTCTTGTGTTTTGGGTTTGATTTAATTTACACTAAAATCTAATTAAAAAAAAACAATAAAAATTGATTAACTTATTTAAAACTAACTCGAAATCAATTGATCCAATCAATTAGTTTTCGGAATCAATGGAGCTTCCTTAGACACACATCCTTCGACACTCGGGGTCCCGGATCTATCGGAGAATTTAGCTTTTAAAACTTATTCTTTCACAGTCTTCAATTCGTGCAACACATATAATGAACCCCAACTCAATGCATAAACGGTTACAAGACAGCTATATACTGAGGCCAAGCAATCCATATAATAAACGTTACTTAAATAAATCTATTGTTATAATCAGGTCGTGCATCACATCCGTTCGCATCACAAAGATGTTATCGAACATAATAAGGACTCCAATTTTCAAAAGTAAATAAATCTGGTTGTTTGTTATCATGGTAGTGCATCATCGTCCCGAATAACGACTGTTTATCGAACTAATAGAACGTCCCAGTTTTCGAAAGTAAATCTAAACGAAAATAAGAAGAAGGAGAAAAATTTTTAGAAAACAATCGTGATATTAAATACCTCTTGTTCAATCCTGAGCCCCACTCAACCTTCACAATCAATTTCAAGTTGGGAAAACTAGAAAAGCATGGCTAGAAAAGCATGTAAATAAAACTTAAAAACATTACGGTCTGAAAAATTGACTTGAATTGAGACATCATTATTACTTTATAAAATAAATAAAAACCTAAGATAATATTAAATCTACTAAAAGGTCGAAAAGAAACCCTAAACTAAAGCATAACAAAGTCATATTTCGTGCTAATAGATAAAGAAAGTATTTATAGGCAACAACAAATTAGAATCCTATAGGATTAGAAACTTCAAACTCTTATCTGCCCCCGTACGTTATTTCTTATTTCTCTATTTTGACCACCTTAGAGATCGAATCAGCCAATTCTTATTATACAACAAAATTGTAGCCCGTTAATCGTCCTTTCGCAACTCGTCCAAAGAAGCCAATCGATATTGGACGTCAAACGTTATTAGCCAAATTAGAGAGACTGGATTTTTCACTTTTCAGCTCTCCGCACTTTTTCGAACAGTAAGCAAGGGAGTTCGAACTCTTAGTGTATTTTTTTGCCCACTTTTGCCTTTTTCTCATCATTACCTGCAATGAACTCAGACACGACTATGAGTACAAACATGATAAAATACATAATAACTAAATTAGGCCCACTTAGTCCGATTCAAACGGCGTTTGGACTACAATAATGCGCACAGTCAATCAATCTTCCGTATGTAATTCGTACTCTACATCCAAATTATTTACTTTTATAAAATAAAAGACCACGTGCACAATCATCAAATGACATAATACATGCAATATTGATCATATAGATTTTTATTAAAATAGAATAACTAAATTTATTCAATAATATTGAGTTCCTTACCAAATCATGTTTTTTAGTATAAATCCCTAACAATATAATGGAAGAAGAAATCTTCATCTCGGAGATGATTGAAGTTATCCCCGATGAATTCATGGACGATCGGGGTTTTTCAAGGTTTTTTCGAGGTTTGGGGCGCCCACCCCAAGTCAGTATTCACCGGCTAAGTCCATTCTTTAAACTGACAAGTTGTGGCTCCTCTCCCGTGACTAATAACGTTACATTCCATTTTACGTAAGCTTGCAACAAACTGCTCATCTTATCCATGACGAGTAGCAAACTTGATTGGATTCTTGGATTCACTAGTGGAGGGGAACTTCTTTACAATCCAAGGACGTTCTTGAATCTATGTCCTTCCATAGGTAACTTTAGTCTACTCCAATAAATGGTGTCCAGTGATTGGCAATAATGGTGAGGATATACCGCTAAGCCCGTAGCTCTAGTTTATGACAATAGGGTGAGTCACAATCATTCCAAGATGATCTCACTGATGTGATCATTTCTGCAGCTGACTCCGATGGATCCCTAAGGGACCATCCGGAAGATTCACTAAAGGAGAGTTGTACCCCCCGCAATGTAACCTCACCGTCCTGATAGGAATACTGCTAACATTCTTTAGGGCAAAAATTCGACTACTTTCCCTGGCTTGGAACTATGTAGCTCGAGCTTAAGGTCGAGGCTGGTAAATTCTCGAGCTTAATGTCGAGCTTAAGAGGTCGGCTGCCTGGTCGATGGCTCCCCCTGAGCTCAGATTTAAATGGTATTGTCTCCATTCTTTTCTAACTCTTTCCGTCTCGTCTATTTACTAACGTTGGTTTTTTTGTAGCTTTTTTGAAGAAAATTCAGGCTAAAAAAGCTGCCCAAATGGCGGGGGATCTAAGGGTGCCAAGTCTAGCGGTGGGTGAGTAGCCGGTGAATCGGTTCTAACAGCGAAGGGGGTAGTTATTGGTGAGAAATGACCCCAGATAAGGATGCTAGATATCATGCCTAAAAAGAAGGGCAAAATGCATACGACGCCAAGAAAGAAGAAGGGGACTTATGGACCAAAGGACAAGAAGAAAGCGACGCGAGCCAAAACAGCGAGCAAGTGGGAGACACGTTATGGCCTCTAGGGAGGGTACGTTCGGCCTATCCAGGTGCATCTTGGGGCTCAACACCTCTATCCTGAAAAAATCCTATCTGGTGGAAAAAACTCATGGAGGGTGTGTCACATTCTGACAAGGAGGCAGGTGAGTAAATTGGGCCTCAACCGGGGGCGGCCAATTTAGAGCTTTTTCAAGAGATTGGTAGGATAATTATCATTATTCAATCCAAAATGATCTTTTTGATTATCATCATTCTTTTGACAAGTTTAATTTCTGTTGTAGGTGGGGGGTACTGCCTCTCCCTCGTCAGATGCCTATAAGGAGTTGACAAGCTTGGGCTGATTCAGTGGGACTGAGATGGTCAGACTCAGCACTGAGACAAGAACTGAAAGGACAAGTGGCTGAGATCAGGGCCTGTGAGCAGCAGGCAGTTGAGGAGCTGAAAAAGAGGAAGAAAAGTCGGGATGCTAATGTGGTGATGTTGGAGGTAGCGGTGGAGGTGGCCAAGCTGAAGAACAAAGAAGCTGTTTCCAAGAAGTCTGCTATCGAGGAGGTATAAGTCCTCGATGACTTCCAGGTGAAGTTATGAACTTCGCCAATTACCTCAATGAGAGCTTCGACGTTTTGTAAAAGGCAAATTGGCCATCTCTATCCTTACCTGACATCCCAGACATGGGAATGATGCCGAGCTGCTAGAGTATGGGAGGAGTAAGATGAGGAAAAAGATAGTAAGAGGAGAAGGAGGGCCGACCCCCCCCAAACAATGCCCCGCTCCTCAATAGATATCTAATGTACACTTTTTTGAATGGCAAGATGTGTTACCTTCCAATTTCAATGAATAAAAGTACTTTCTCATTCCTGTTCCCTACTTGCCTGCTTGATTTTCTTAGCGTAGTATTTGCTACATTGGCGAGTTCACCTGTCATGATAATTGGCGAGACCAACCGGGCGACAAAATTTATAGATGGCGCAACAGAACCATCATGTACATATTAAGTTTTTAATTCACCTCAAACATGCCTGGGGGGGCAACAACAACTTCAACTATGGTGATTATTAACTGGGATCTTGATTAATAGGCTCACAATATAGTTAGGTGACTTACCTTGGCCAAACATTAAACTTTATCATGGCGATATGAATAATCAATCATTTTACATTGGAATCAAGATACTAGAGATAACAAATAACTTTTTTGACGATACAAAAAAAATGTAATCTGCTTATATGGCAAAATAGGTGACTCATATGAATAACATTTGAAATTGCTACATACCCTGTGACGATTTAATATATTAGACGAGAGAAAGTACATAGGTTTTTGACGATCATAAGTGAGATTTTTTACAAAAATATGACTTTGGGCACATCACATTGCATTATGCAATCTTCTTCAAGTGGCGAACCTAGAGATACTATTTCTTCAAGTGTCAGCATTCCAGGGTTGATGTAGTGTCTTTCCTGCTCATGTCTTCCAGCCAATAAGTTTTCTTAGCTTGGACACCTTGACAACTTTGTAAGAACCTTCCCATGTAGAGCCAATCTTCTTAGCATTAAGCTTCTTGTAGACAAAGTAACTTTCTTCAAGACCAAGTAGCTAGGAACAAAAATGACCTATGCTTAACACTATGGTTATAGTATTTGGCAACTTGATGCTAGTAGGCAGCTTGCGTAACTCAGCTCTCTCTCGCTCTCTTTTCGTCAAAGAGATAAGGTTATGCTTTAGCTCAGCTTTATTGTTCTCTTTGTCGAAAAATTTGAGGTCCTACATTAGCATTCCTAATCTCCATTGGTATAATTGATTCTGTCCCTACACTAAGGAGTATGGCGTTCTCTCGTAGGGAATCTATTCATCGTGTGGTAGCCATAGCACACTTAGAAGATCTTTTGTCCATTCGCAATTGGATTTTCCTAACCTCGCCTTCAGATTCCTCAGGATTATTCTGTTGGTGATTTTCTATTGACCATTCTCTGAGGATGAACTGGCGAAGGTAATGGTAGGGGATGGGGAGGGGCGAGGTACGAGCAGAATCTTTGACCACATCATTGTCAAAGGTCTTGCGTTTGTCGAGTAATAACCTTTGGAATCGCAAATCAATAATCGATATTATTCCAAACAAAATTCTTGGTGTTCTTCTCAATGATTTTGGCGAAAGGCTCTGTCTCTAAGTCCACTGTGTGAAGTAATGCTTGTGACAATCAAGAATCTCCTTAGAATGAAGCTTAAAGGTAGAGAGTATTGTGAATATCAATTTCCACTAAGTGAATAGCCATGGGTTGGTCATTGGCACCATCTCGATATAAGGGACATGACTTACTAGAGCAAACCTTTGGCAATTGTCACATTTTCTAGTGAAAGTTATTGTATCTCATTCCATATTTGTCCAAAATATCCTTGTTAGATTGTTTTTCTAACCAGTGATCTCGCTCCTGAATGGTTTCTATAAATACCTTCATGAATTTTCCTAAGCATGTAATGTGTTTCCTCTAATAGGAGACCACTAAAGAGTGGGGTTGAAAAAGATCTCTTGTATAAAATACCATAGTGGAGGCAAAATATGGCTTATCGATACTGGATCTGTCATGCTTGGAGCTTGTCTGATGGCAGCGTCCCCTCTTTGAGATATGCAACGAGGTCATCCATCCACGTCGATGCTATTATCGCTTGACATATAATTTTTAGCAACGTCCATACTCGGGCCTAGCATAATACTAGAGGGATACTCCTATCCAAGAAGAAATCGAAGGTCAAGCTAGTTGGATTAAGGCTTATCCGTCTTTTTCTCTTCTCTAGGAATTTGGCGAATATTGAGATCTTTGGATCTTTATCTATTAGCCTTCACTTATCCAAATAAGAAATCATTTGGAGATCCTAGGCCGAGGTAAATCCCATTGGACTTGATTTACCACAAGCTAGAATCACTATAACATCAAAGATCACTCCCATTCCTTATTGCGTTCTCAATTCCGATGAGGAGGGCCTCATATTCCTGCCTCTTATTGGGTAGCATTGAGTCCAATACGTATTACGGATTCCATTTGCTCTCTTTGAGGGTTTTGGAAGACGTCCTACACCACAACCATGCTGGTTGGATGACTATCTATGAACAACTTCCATCTAGCAAGGACATCACCTTGGTCTTGCCTCCTTCAGGGGCTCACCTCGGGTTTACAGTGCATCATACATGAACTCAACCTTAAAATTGGGCAAATGACTTAATCTTTGATTGCCAACAATTTGTTCTTGGTCAGTAACCTTATTAAAATTCGCTCAACTGCAATAAACATTTGAGTAATCGCCCTAAGGGTTCAGGTCATTGGAAATCTACTTCAAGGGCTGATCCGTTAATACAACAATGGGGTATGAGCCTAGAAATCATGGTGAAATTTTCTCGCAGTGATAGAAGGGCATATGCGAGCTTTTCAATCTTCAAATATCTGGTCTCAATTCTTATGAGTACTTTGTTGACATAGTATATGGGCCTTTCTAAACCTTTTAGCTTCCTCCTTGATAAGGCACCGCACTTACCACAAGTAGGTGGACAACAGATAGATATAGGATAAGTTCCTCACCCATGCCAGGAACCGTGAGCATCAGAAGGTACGCAAAGAACTCTTTAAGTTGCTGGAATGCACCTCGATCATTTGTCCACTCAAAGGCGTTGTTCCTCAGAATTTTAAAGAATGAAAGCACTTATCTACCGACTTTGAGACAGAGTCTGTTAAGGCCGGCTCCTCACCTAGTTTATTTGTTGGCACCTTCGTGTGTTTTTTGGCGAGCTCATGCGAGTAAGGGCTTGACTGGTCTATGTTTGCCATCATCCCATGCTTAGTCACTAGGAACCATGGAATTTTTACCTGATGATATGCAAGGTTTGCACTTGAAGAGGTTACTGCATCATGCGGTGTTTTACACAAGATACCAAATTTCATCTAAGTAGGCGATGTTGAGCAGTTGCTCCAGGCTTTTGACCGGTAATGTTGTTTTGTAAACCTTCATAGTTTTTCCCAATATCTCACTAAACATCTTATTGACCAATTTTTGATACGTCCGCTCCAGCATCTTCAATCCAAATTGGCAATAACTTGTAGCAATACATGCCTCTTTCATTGATAAGGAAGTTCTTCTCTACATCGAGATGATGGGCATTTTGATATGGATGGATACCTTAAGAAGGCGTCCATGAAGCTAGGAATTTTGTGTCTAGAGGTTGCATCTATGATCAGATTAATCTTTGGAAGAGGAAATTGACTTTGGTCCAAGCCTTATTCAGGTCGGTAAAATAAAACATAACTCTCCACTTGCCTCCTTTTTTAGGGGCGACCGATGTTTAGCCAACCGATATGATATGGAATTCTCTGAATAACAGTGTGCCTGATGAGCTTGGCCACCTCCTCTTTACTACCTTCATCCACTTTGGATGCACGCTTGCCCCTTTTTTGGAGATTAGAGGAGGTAGAGTCAATGAACAACTTGTGGACGGGGATCGTGGGTCTATTCCTAGACCATCGGCCTATTACTGTCATATCTTCTTAAAAATTCGCACCAAGGCATTTCCCAGTTCTTTCAGTCATTCGATATCGATCAGACATGGTGTCTGGGTATTCGGGGTTGTATATAAATAGGGGTCACTTCTTCTAAAGGCTTTTGTTCTCCATTTCTCGAGGTTCATAAGAGTTATTTTTTCCACTTCCTCCCTAATACACCTCCATCTCAGCATTGTTTATTTCTATTGCTATTTGGTGCTTAGTGATGAAGGTGGATCAATATTCATTTGCCATAATGAAGCATGATATCACTAGCCTATCCCAATTAAGGGAAAACTTCATCATCATGTGAAGGTAGACGTGATGGCCTTACTTTTCCATAGTGGGATGAAAACCTAAAATGCATTATAAGGTGAAGGGTAATCCACTATAACAAGTCCTACCAAGTTGTAGTCGATGAGGTCCACCCCTACGGTCAATGGCAATTTGATCCATCTTAGGGCTATGGTGTTTCCCTCCAAATCTAACTAGAGGTTTGTGAAATGATTGAAGTCTATATTAACCTATCTTCATCTTATCAAATGCCGAGATGAATAGAATATCAACAAAACTATCCTCTGAACGATGAAATTGGCGATAGTACCCAAGATGACCAATGTGTCATCATAGAGAGATGCAAGCCTCTCAGGTCGTCGTTGGTAAAGGTGATGGGCTAGTGAGCTCCAACCACAGGTGTGGAGAGGTTGTAAACTTCTCTTCAGACTGCCTACTAGCTTCTCTGCAAGTCTCTTCTGGGATGAGCTTGAGTATCCCCTTAATGCAAATCCTCAATTAATAGTTTGAATATCACCTATTATTGGCCTATAATAACATATCCACTTTCAAGCAAGCCTGGGTGCGGGCGGTCAGCTACGTATTTTCTCAGATACCCTCTCTTTATCAGTCAGTTATCTGCATCTTTAGTTGAAAAAAAATCCTCGGTGTTATGTCCATGGTCCCTATAAAAATTCACATACTTGTTTTTGTTTCTCCTGAGGGGGTAGGTCTTAATTTTACCTAGCCACTTTAAAAATTTCTCATATTTGATCTCCATGAGCACTAGGCTATAGAAAGCGCTGAGATAAGGCAACATTAGGTTGGATTGGCGAGGTGGCGTATAGGGATGTTGATCGTTAGTTCTCCTAGTATATCGATCTGACCTCTTTGCTTTTCATCTCGTCCCTATAAGTCTGCTCGCCGAGTATCAGGCTTCTTTCTCTTGTGATCATTCCTTCCTCATCTTTTACGCTGGGCCTCGGCTAACTCTAACCCTTTTGCCAGAATATACTTGTCAGCCTTGGTTTAGAGTGTTAATAAGGTTTTAGGGACATTATTAGAGAGGGAATCGAATAAAGGACCATGTCGAAGTCCCTCCATCATTGCCATGATCACCACTTTATCATTGGGGTCTTCTACCTCTGAAGCAGCCTGATTGAACTGCTTAACATAGTGTTTTAAGATCTCCCCTTCTTTTTCGGTAAATTGTGAAGAGGTGAGAGGTATTTTTCTGCCTGGACCCTAAAGCTCATAAAATTGGCGACAAAAAGTCTACTCAAGTTGCCAAACGAACCAATGGTTATAGGAGACAACTTTATAAACCATGATCTCGCCGACCCCTTCAAAGTTGCTGAAAATGCCTTGCACATTAACTCGTTTGGGTACCCTTGGAGCGTCATCAAGTTCTTATACGAGTCTAGGTAGTCCATCGGATCTGTATTCCCTTCATACACCTCAAGATGGATGACAGCTTGAATTTGGATTACACCTTGACTTTCATCACCCTAT
Source organism: Actinidia chinensis (assembly GCA_009663005.1). NCBI lineage: Eukaryota > Viridiplantae > Streptophyta > Magnoliopsida > Ericales > Actinidiaceae > Actinidia > Actinidia chinensis. The sequence continues at coordinate 23,164 of VIGQ01000033.1, forward strand.
TAATTAGACTACATAAGTGTAGTCTATGGTAGCTAAAATAGCCTTTGTTAGTCATAGATTAGGGCTAATTATGTTTCTTCACTATATACTGTATATAACCTCGTCTTTGATCTTATTGTAGGTATTTGAAGCTATAGAAATGGTTTTGGAGCCAAGACGTGAGCCGAAGGCAGACATAGCTTGGTGAGGAATGTTGTCAGGCCTTGTCTCAGAAAATGTGCAAGTTCTTGATCATAGATTGTAATAAAATTAATCATTACAAACCGTTGGAAAGCTCTCTCCAAGATACTCATGTTTACATATGATGAGCATCACCGAATTCCGACTCCAAAGACCTCAAATTAGTTGAAAGAAAAGGAGGCAAAAAAGTTGAAAATCGTTTTAAATGTCCAAGCAAATGTTAAATCGCCAAGAGGAAAGGCAGAAGATGGAGTTAGCCGGGCATTCGAACTCCAATACAGATAGTTTAAACTTCTTAAGAGCATGAAATGGGATTTTATCCCGGCGTTCAAATGCCAAGACAGAGAGTTCGAACGCCGAATGCCAAGGCCATTTCTGGGAAAATTTTATTGTTCGAACCTTGAGCCTATAAATGCAAACCCTCATTCTATTTTGCAGGAGTCAAAAAGTAGCCTCTTTTAGGATTTGTTTTATGTTTTTTGCTCAGAATAACTTGGATTTATGTAATTATTTCTCTCTTAACATTGAATCACTTAGATTTAAATTTTCAATATAAGTCTTCACATTTCCTTGCATTCAATATGAGATTTCTCTTGTTTCTTTGCATCAAATCAATATTTTTAGTTTTATTTCAAGTATTTCAAAATTGTTCATAGATGGGGATGATTAGCTAAACTCTCCAATCTCGGAATTGAATGTGAAGACCGATTGAAGGTTTTGGATGAATAAGGGAGATGAGATTTTGGGTTTCAAAGTTCAAATTTTTAGTTTTTATCATTCTTTATCTTCATTATTCTAGGAATTATTGAAAACTTAGATGATTGATTATGTACGACAAAGCTTATGCATGAGCTTAATATCAATATAGGAATTATGCGAATCGATGGTATTCATCCTCGAATCTAACAACCTACCAACCTGATTTAACCTTAAAATTGAAGTTTTTAAAGAAAAAAGGGTTTTATTGCTATCCGAGACTCACGACTAAGTCGAAAGATTTGAGTTACAAACTCATCAACCCTTGAAAATCCGAGAAACGAAATCGGTTGGAACGATCAATCCCGAGACCTTTCCGCATTAATTTACAATCAACGTTTTTCAATTTATTTAATTTTAGTAGTTAGTTGGCTTAGATAATCAAACCATTTCCAAAACTATCAGATTTTTATGTTCTTTTTAAAAGCATTATGTTCGTACTTTGTGAGCAATAAAGAGGGTCATTCTAGTCCTTTCAATCTTGTTCATACAGCTCCTTATGGGATCGATATTGTACTCTGAGCTATACTACTATGTCGGCCTTTTCTTAGGGTTTATCTCAAGTGCACATTTGGTGAGAGATCACCTATTTGTGAATGATGGTTCGGTTATCTTATCAAGGCATCCGCGGTGATTAAGGCGTTTGCACTTGTATTGATGGCATTAATCCAAGAATCCAAGTTCTTAATCTTTTGGGTGATATATTTATCTTGGCATTTGGGAGCTCAGTTATCTCGGCGAGGTGATCTTCTGCGTCTCTTAATTTCCTCGCCCATTGTGTCTAAAGTTTGGCTAGATGATTGGGATTCCGACACGATAGGACTCCTTTCCCACCTAGAGTGCAAATTCACCGATTGGTGTAGACGACTTCTGGATGAATATCTATGACCAATTCTATAACGACTTTGGGAATCGTAGTCACTAGCTCGGTGAGAATGACGAGACCAATCAATCTCTTCTAGAATAGGTGCGTTAGATAGAAGTGGATTATTCGTGGTGAGGTGCTATGCCAGGCGGGCATTGATCTCGTTCATAATCTTAATCTACTCAGCGATTCCATGCATCTAGATATTATCGTTCCAACCAGCATTTAAAGTTCAATATAGAGATTTTATTATTATTATTATTCATTATTCTAGATATTATCGAAAACTCAGATGATTGATTATGTTCGACAATGGGTATACATAAGCCTAGTCTTAGTATAAGTATTACTTGGATCAATGGTACTCTTCCTTGAATCTAACAACCCGATTCAATTTAGAAAGTGAAGTTGTAAAAGAATTAGGGGTTTTATTGCTAAATATTCTAAATTCGATACTCACTACGAAGTCTAAGAATTTAAGTTATACATTCTTCAACTTTGGAATTCCAAAACCTGAAATCAATTTGAGCAATCAATCCCAAGACATTTTCGCATTAATCTACAATTAACTTTGTTCAAGTTTATCTAATTCTACTTGTTAGTTAATTTCAGTAACCAACCAATTTCCCAAACAATCAGATTTTATTTCTTTTTAGAAATATTTTGTTCATCCTTTGTGAGTAATAGAGAGGGTAATCTAGTCCTTTTATCATTGTTCACACAACTCCTTGTGGAATCAATCTCGTACTCTAAGATATACTGCTTCTCCGGCCTTCTCTTAGGGGTTTTCTTAAGCGTATGTTTTTGGCACTGTTTCGGGGATTTGAAGGAACGAGTAAACTATAAAAATAATATTAAAAAAACAAGGTGGGAATTTATCACCCACCTACGAGGGAAGCATCTACGACTTTAGACCAGGGTAATTTCTTCAACCTTATTGTGAATAACCTACTAGGTTTTATTTCTTTCTTTTTAATAGTTTTTTTTGTTTGATTAATTAGTCGTATTACATATTGCTAGGAACATTAGAGGAAAAAGGATAGTGTGCATTGTATATGCAAATTGGTGGTATATATATATATATATATATATATATATATATATATATATATATATATATATATATATTGATTGGAGGTTAGGTTGGATTTTCGTTGTCTGACAAGAGAAAAAAAGTCGTTGTCCGGTATTAGAATAGCTTGTGTATGATGTGCTGACTAGGATATAGGCATACTATTTGCGCATTACATATGCATGTCCCATTAGGCACGATTAGATAATAGACACCTTATGCGAGTTAATCCACCATCCACCGGTTTACCTACCTTCTCCCGAACTCTCGTTAGTAGTCGACCTAAACATTTTTCCTAAGGAAGAAATGAATGAGGAAGGTAGGATACCAAATCTTGTTCCACTCCAACCATGCCCCATAAAATCCAAATATATTGTTTAACCCACCAATGGGTGGATTGCCACAAAACCCTCATCTGAACCCGACACATGGCTTGGGTGGTGATAACATGGAAGGTGGGAGCATTCATGGAGATATGGGAGTTCCCCAATTCCGAACATTGAGAGATTACATAAACCCCCCGCGACAAACACCGAGTTCATGTATTGTTTTTTCACCCCACTATGCCACTCTGAACATATTGCCGTGTACAATGCAAATGCTTCCTCAATTCCATGGGGTAGATTCAAAAAGGTCTTATGCCTTTATTAAAGAATTTGAGGATTCATGCTCATTAGTTATGGACAATGCTTGTCCAAGGAAAATCTTTTTTCTCAATTTTTTTTCTTTTTGTTTGAAAGACACAACTAAGACGTGGTTCAATTCGTTGAGACCACTTTCTATCCATGCTTGAAAAACTCTTCAAGGGGAGTTTTTGAAAAGTTTTTTCTCAAAAAATAGAACGAAGGCGTTTCGATGCCAAATCTCACAGTTTTTCCATAACATACCAACAACCTCAGAGTTGTATTTATAAGCTAAAAGTATATTAAAGTCATTGTTGCATTAATGCTTCTGATCTAGCTGTTCTGATTGAATCCCAACCATTGAATCTTGGTTTGGACATGCAAGATCAATTTTTTAAACTTCGGTCGATGCTAAATGCACCTGGGACTCCCACGAAAGTGGAGATTATGTTGCTTATCTTAGTTTTGCTAGGGACTAGCAAAAGGTAGTTGGGGGATAATTAGACAAAATTATGTAGGTCTATTACCACTAAACCAACCTTGTTAACTTTAAATTATAGTAGTTAATTATGCTTTCCTCGTATAAATTATACTTTAAACCTTGTCAGTGTTTAATGTAGTAGTTGAAGTTAAATGAGTGATTTTAAGCCAAAGAATTGAGCCGGATTGCGGATGTGGCTTGGAGAGAAATTTGGCCAGACCCTTGTCTTCAAAACGTGTAAATTCTTATTCGTCCATCGGAATGGAATGAATGATACCCCATCGGAAAGCATTTCCTAAGATACACATATTTGCTACTTAATTAAGTGTCGCCAAATTCTGACTTCATCGGCCTCAAATCAGTGAAAACAAAAGAATCAAAAATTTGAAATGGTGTTCTCCAACGCGAGTTCAAACGCTAAGAGAAAAGGGAAGTGAGTGTGGTTCAGGCATTCCAACATGGGAGTCCAAACATCCAAGAGCTTGATTTTTGTTTTAGCCAGGCGTTCCCACGACACGTTCGAATGATTGAAAAAAAATGGCGGGCGTTCCAACCCACGTTCGAAAGCCAGAGCAAATTTTTGGAAAACTTCTACGGTTCGAATCTTGGGCCTATAAATACAGAACATTTATTATAAATTTTAGGTTATAAGAGTTGTTGTAGCGCCTTTTTTATAAATTCTAAGTTTAAAATACATGGTTCTTAGTAAGTTTTCTCTTCTATATGGTATCAATTGTATAATCGAAGTTTATTACAAGTTTCTCTTTTTTAATTACATACGAAATTATTTTGTTCCCTTGCATTTTCACAAATATATTCATTTAGCTCTCTTTCAAATAGTTTAGCTTGTTATTTAGTGAAGATGAGTAGATAATTTCTTTCATTTTGGGTGGTTGTGAAAAGACCGATTGAGGCTCTTGGATGAACAATGGAGATGAGATTGCGGTTTTAGTGGCAAATGTCAGTTTCATCTTTCTTTTAATCTTGATCTAGATATCATGAAAAACTTGAAAGTTTTTTCATGTTTGGTAACATTTCTGCATGAATTTTCATTTAGTATAGTTTTGCATGAATTAGTGGGTAATTCTTCTTGAATCTAAATAGTTTTAACCTAGAACTTGAAGGTTCTTAAAAGAATATGTGTTTATTATTGTTTAATCTTCCGGAATCCGCGACTATCGACAAGTCGAAGGATTTGAGTTATAAATTCATTTCCTTGGAAATCTGAGAACCAAAATTGGTTGGAACGTCAATCTCGATATTTTTCTCTCACAATTACAGTCAATTAGTTCATGGTTGTGTTCCTTCATTTAGTTGTTAGCTTGTTTATATTTTCATTTTAGATTTCATTCCCCAAAAAAACAATTTTACACTTTTATTTTAGAAGCAGTTGAGTTCAAGATTTGTTGAGTGATTGAGAATAGTGTTTCTAGGCTTTTCGTTCTTGTGCATATAGCTTCCTGTGTACCAACCTCGTTCTTGAGATATGCTATTTTTCCGGCCTACTTGGATCATTTACAAGAGTACACGATTGAACGGAGTAAGAATTGCACTTGACTCTCATTCATCATTGGCATTTCTTTTTCATGCAATTTTCTTTTGACAATACACTAGTCCTTTGAGAACTTGGGATATGAAGGAATATGTTTAATGCCATCGAACATAAGATTATTGATTTGAACTTGTTTTAAGATATCATAGGATTCACATTCAAATTCACTTTACTGGCTTTGGCCAACCTACGTGGGAATGGAGCATATTTAAATCTTTCAAAGTTTACCTGATTAGACGGCTCAGAATTACTCTTATGATCTTTCTCTTTACCTTTATCCGTTTTATTCTTATTCTTTTTACTCTCAATTTTACATCATAATCCCCTAGACTCATCCTTCCTTGTTTATCTCTTTTAGTGCGCAATGGTTTTGTCAATTTCTTTTCCACTTCTAAGGGTTGTGATGGATGTAATACCTGATAAATACAGAAAAATTAAATTTTATAGTCGATTTCTCCATATCTTAGCATCTTTTTATTATTTAATCGTTAAAATGAATTGTTATTTTGCACAAAGAGGTTGTAAAATGGTTTTTGCAAGGTAAAAAGAGCAATTTAAGGAAGAAAAAAGAAGTCAAACCGCCTTAACCCGATTCGGTCCAGAATTCCCGAACCCGGTCGGGAGCGGGGTAGATCAGTTGCCAAAAATTGATGATATACCTCAGGGCCATCTCCCAGCAACCAAGCTCTGACAAATTTTAAGATACTATTTGTCAGATGATGCCCATGGGGGCATAAACCAAACAAGCAACAAAATGCCTTCATTCTTATCTCTCTCACGTCTCTTTCTCCCAATATATATATATATATATATATATATAGATAGATATTTATATTGTATTACATATGTATGTATTTATTTATCTTTCTCTATAATAGGAGGAGGGTTATTATTTCACGGGAGTTTTTTTGGTTAGATTTTTTTAGTCGCAACTTTATTTTTAGGAGCGCTCTCTCCTAGTTTTTAATTTAATTTTGAAGGTAATTATATTAGTCTATTTACAGTTTCAAACACTTGTACTTTAATTTTATCAATTCAATATATTTTCTGTTAGTTCAATTACTTTAAATTTCAATGTCCGCCTGGATGGCTGGTTTTTATCACTTACTTTATGCTTTATTTACGCACCTAATTGTCCAGTAATTCAAATTTATAAACTTTTCAAACACAAAACATGTTTAATTTTAAATCAAATTATAAGCTAAATAGCATTGGTTTGATCTAACTACAAGTTTTAATTCAATCTAGATAAACTAGTTCTTTCTTTCTCTTGCACAAAACTTAAAAGGTTGTTTTAGATTGAGCAATATTAACACAAAGCTCAAATTGAATTGTATAAATCTAAGATTATGGTTATAACACGATCCCTTGTTATAACTATAGATTTAGTCAATTGCATCAAGATTGAAACAATAATTAAAATTATTATCAATTTTAAATATATTTTTTAGATATAAGTAATTCATCATTGCGAAACTTTTCATCAAATTCATTTTAACCCTTGAAAATTGATGAGTACAAAAAGAGGAAGAAGATACTATGGAATCTAATGAAAGATAAAATCAAGGTATTTAGATTCCATGCCATGTCTTTACATTTATAGCTTACTTTTTATTTCACAAATCTTCTAAAAATTAAAAAAATACATTTTATATTTTATTTCAATTAGCTTCAACAACAGAAACAAAATACTCAATCTTGCAAACTAACTCTATGTGGATACGATCGTCGAACTTCCGAAAGTATTATGCTGCACTGAGGTTCTTACGCTTGGAACTGAATTAAGATAGATAAAATATACCGAAAAGTGACAATGCATTTTTAAGCGCCATTGCCAGAGGAGCTAAAACGCCAAGTTGAGTTCTTATGATTTTATCACAAGTGTTAAGTATTTTTTCTTGCTTTCCCTTTAAAAAAAAATTTTTTAAGTGTGCCTTTTGATTTTAATTTTGAAGTACCACCACATCCAATCAATATTGGGATAGCCCTCATGTGTCTACATATTCAACCTAATAACCGCCCTGGTCTGAGGATTACTGTACACTAATCCCATCATGACATACCTCATTATGGCAAAGAACTTATGGACACAAAATTTTGCAGAATCTATAGTCCACCAAGGTCAGTACCCTTTAGGTTCGGATGTTTAGCATTCCCAAAAACATAGTTGAAGGACAATATTTGCAGTCTTTCCTTCAATACGCAACAATATCGTGTCCCCCAACCCATCGATGAGGAACTTGTGTATAATGAGCCATGTCCTATATGTTTTAAGTCATAGCCACTTTGTGGTTACTGAATGTCCTCAGGCTCGTGAGTTGCCAGAGTTTGTAAAAAGATATGTCAACACTACTCAGGATGCTTGGAATCCTAGTAGTGACATTCATACTCTTACTTACACTCAAGTCAATTAGTGGGAAACTCACCCTCAATTCCCTTCTTTGGACACAAGATCTTGGTAGATGACTCTAACACTTTTGGTCCACCTTCCCAGTTTATTGCTTGCTTCCTTCTGAACAGCCTTGCCAATAACATTACTATCCTCTGTTACCCTCAGAATCCAAAATTTGAGATCATATGTTGCAAACTTTGACAAGAATATGAGGCTACTATTCAAAATCTCACGTCCACGTTGTCAATATTATCGAAACTAGGAATCCAAGTAGATCAGCACATATCAGTGAGGACCACAAAATCTGACACAAGAACGATCGCACACTTAATGAACTTTCAATGTTGGATGAAGTTGAGCTGTTTAATCCAACTAAATCTTTCATTGATGTAGAGCTAATCGATATTCTTGGTGTTAAAAATTTTAATTGGTTGTGAATCCTTAGTTTTGTCAAACTAGCACAAACTTAAAACTACACCGTTGAAATGGACTAGTGTTGGAATATCAATCCAAGGCACCGAAAACATAAAAAATATTCCAAGTATTGATCAGATATGAATGGTCCGAATACAATTTTTGTCAGAGGTCTAACTGGATCATTTGGTGTATCACTATCCAACTAGAATAGTGGTGTTCTTAACATTGTGAAATCACCCGATGATTGTTGTTATTTTCATTATATATAGTTTAATTTTCTATTTCTGCTTTAATTTCCATACTTAATGTTAAACTACACTATTTGGTATATTGTGCTTACATCTATTTTTGTAGAATTAACATTGATGGCAGTTCAGGAGGGCAAAAAGCCATGGCATGAACTGACAAAAGTCCGAACCGGTCGTCCAATGTTGAACCGGTCGGACAGGTCGGTAGAGCACTTAAAGGCTGGTCAGTTGCACTAGTTGATGGGATGTTATGCCACAGGTGACCGCGTTCCTTTTATTTATTTTTGTTCTCGTTTTTGCATTGAGAACACTGCACAATCAAGTTGGGGGGTGGGATTATTTTTTTTTATAGCAATTTCTTGTTTGAGTAGTTTATTAGTATAAGGTAGTAATTTTTAAAAAAAAAAAAATTATTAGTCAAATTTTTACTTATCAGTGGATTAGGATATATTTGAGGGTCTAAGCATGCTCATGTGAATTTAAAAAAATCCGATTTGATGCTTAAATTTTAATTTCACACGCTGTAAAATGGACCATTTTTACATAACTCTAGTAAGCCAATAAACAAAGTTGAACTACTATGTATTCATGAAATCTTACAAGTATCCAGTTTTGATAACAGACACTTTGACCTCTCTTTTTTGTTGTGAGAAACTAATATTCTTATTAAAAAAGGCCTAACATTTATATTTGGGTTTGTCAATATATTTATTTCATTATTTATGGCATCTAGAGGATTTTGATACAATGC
>VIGQ01000033.1:52500-57500 GCA_009663005.1 Actinidia chinensis
GTAGGGTGTAGGTTGGGCAAAGGAAGGTTTTGGGGAAGGGACGCAACAACGAAGGTCTCAATCAAAGGGGCAAATAAGTTCGAACAACCAGTTCTGTGCAGCTTCCTCATTGTTTTTGTATCAATCACATACCTCTCTTTTCAATATCTCACAATTCCCTCTTCTCAATTCCGAAGGCGACAACCCGCCCGCCAATTCAATTAATGATTATACGTCAAACATATTAATCATGTAATTGGCCAATATGGAGGTGTCACATAGTTGGAATGCCGTTCTTAGCACGATTCTTTGTATTCAATGACACTAGGTATATACCTATGGTATATATCTGTAGAAAAGTATGCATCTTTTTGTTATGACTTTGAAAGTTGGAATTATAGATGGGAACAAAAAACAGTTCATCAATAAGGATAAACTCTAGCAAATGTTGACTGGTAAAGATTTAGTTTTGGTTCACAAGTTCGTTAGTTCTGAGTTCTCCCAGGAATACTGCAAGTTTGCATTTAACTTCAGCGTTTTGAATAATTTATCTCGGACTCAATTGGATTAGGCAGAACTATTTGACTACAAAAAAAAGAGATAAAATGCGTGGTTCACGGGTGTGCATATGTGGTGCTCGTCTTTCGCTAAGATATATAATTGTTTGGACTGAAGGAGGATTCCAGACAATAATGCTACGAATTAATATCGTAAAAAGAAAAGGAAAAGTGCACAAGAAAAAAAAAAGTACACACAAAAAATAAAGTGTGGAAAAAAATATAATTCACATTATGATGATTGAAATACAAGGAATGTGCTATTTTGACTGCAACTCATTAGTTTTAAGTTCATATAATTATTATAATTTTTACTCAAATTTTCAAGTTTTTAAGGATCATAAAAATATTGCGCTATTAGCATTTAGTGTGGACAGAGTGGTCCCGTCATGGCCCCCCAAAGTTTAAAAAAATCTCCGAATTATGCTATATTTGACTTTTTAATCCTCACAAAAATGACGTAAAAAAAGAAAAAAAAAAGTTTTTTTTATTGCAATTAATTTGTCCATTTATTAATTCTTTAGAGATACTCACATATTCACCAATTTTAAAAAGTCAATAAATAAATTATTTGAACTGTTCCTTTTTCATTTGTCTGTTGAATTGATATAAAAATTTTTATTTTTCCCACTTTTTATAAATTTCAACTTGTGAAAGTGTAATTGTGAAAAGTTAAAACCTTTAACTGTAATATGTTTAAAAAAACAAAAAAAAAACTATTGTTTTAGGATGGTAAAAAAGTTAATTCTCCAAAATAGAAAAAATAATAAAAGTGAAAAGGTATAAAACTATACTTGTAGGTTCTCATTATCGCCATTTATCTTTTAACGCTTTCATTTGCGTGAATGTTGTGTGTAGGGTCAGAATCAGGATATTAGTTCAATGAGGTCAAAATAATAAAATTAAATATAATTATAGGATAATAGTATAATGTTTTTTTAATGGGATCAAAGTAGTATAGTTTTTTTTTCATTGGGATGATAATATAATATTTTTTGGAATTATAGTGTAATTTGTTTTTAACCACACACCCTTATACGTGCCTCCACCCTTGTTTGTGTATATATCCTCGTATGGTCTTTCGTTTAGATTTCAACTTCCACTCACGTATTTTATTAATTTCTGTGTTGATCTAGTCCATACGTGTTTTCACTCCGGTTTAAGAAAACATGTTTGGCATACATTGCTAACATCAATTTTTTGCAACTAACTTTAAAAAAAAAACGCATTGGTGTTTTTAAAAAGCGTTTGAAAAGTTATTATCAGCTAAAAATGATTTTTGGATTGCCAAGTGCTTCTTTGACTTATGCTTTTGAAAGCCCCAGACTAATACCCCTGCTTCGTTAAGCTATTTGTGAATTTTTTTAATTATTTTAATTATTATTATTATTTATTTCTCATATACTTTGTTTTATTAGATTTGTTCATTATTTTTTAATTAATTTTTTCAGGCATTTTGTTTTGTAAAGAAAAGAAAAAATCACAAGGAAACCATAAAAAGATTGTATCAAACACTTTTACCAAATAAGGGTAATTTGGACATTTTTATTACAATAAGCTGTTTTACAACTTGCGCCAAAAACTTCAAGCTGATTAAATTCTAATCCTACAACTCTATCAAACACTTTGTAGCTTCTACAACAAAATCAACAATCTATCAAAGTTTGAGCACCGTCTAAAGTTTGTCGTTTTAAGTTAAAAGTTTTTACCAAACTTGCATTAAATGGGTCATGAGGTCATCCATCTGCTATGAAGATGAGATTGACCCTCGGATTAGTTGGCCCGTGATACCTATTTATCATAACACACAAACAAACTTGTAAACTGATTTTTTTAATAGGATATATTTAATGTAGACTGATATAAACTGTTTCATCTTTAAAATCTTTTGTAGCTGATACAGAGTACTGATGATAGACTTGTTATTTTTTGTTTCCCTGGAATGCTTGTTTGAAGCTTTGTGTTGTTGGAAGTTCCTTCATTTTTTATGCTTTTTGTTGCAACAATCCTCCCCCCCCCTTTTCACACTTAATGTTGTGTTTTTTAATATAGTTGTTCTTCTTTTGTCAATAAAAAAAATATAGTTGTCTGCTATTATGAATACTGGATTCGTCATCCTCTACAGTATATGGGGTAAGTAGAGTATTCCTGAAGTGTACAGAACAATATACTTTGTATACTTCAGACCAAAACATTGTCGTTTTGGTTCTTGACCATGAAATAACGTCGTTTTGTGATTAATTAAACGACGTCCGTTTTGGTCTTAAAATGTATAAAACCAGGATACTCTACCTACCATGTACTTCAGAGAATCCGACTCTTATGGTAACCTTGTCCTAATTAATATTCCTTTTTACCTCTCCCATTTTTCTTTTCCCTTGAGCTGCAGATTTGAATAGACCGCAATTTTAGTACTCTGTTTTGTGTAGCATTTTTAGGATTTGCTTTTCGAGTTTTGTTTGCCTTTAGTAAAATCTTTTTACCGTTTTATTAAAATTAATTAATTTTTTTAATTCTTTGTGATGAGAGGAGTCTAAAAATATAAAAAAATTTATCTAATTTGATAAAAGTTTACTAAAGGCAAAATAAATTATTTTTACTTAAAAAAACCACGTAGATATGGTTTAATTGGTCTTTATTGATTTTTTAAAAGTTTTTTGTATTTTCGGACTCCTCTCATCAAAATAAATCTAAAAACTATAAAATTTGGATCAAACGGTAAAAAAATAATTCACTAAAAGAGGAAAACTTAGATGCCAAAACAGTTATATAAAACTAAAATAAACTACCCAAAACAGGGCATTACTGGTCGATAGTTTTGGGTTACACATCCTTTTTGGCTTGTTTTCTTGATTAAAAAAATAAAGAAAAAATTATAAAAAAAAAATAAGGGTTTGACCTTAATAACAAATTAAACTCTTTAACTTCAATTGTAATAAATTAAACCTTAAGATTTTGATTTAGTCAAAAATAAAACCCTCCGTTAGTATTCGCCTCATTAGGGTTGAAGGAAAGGATTTTAATTGTGATCATATTAAAATTCTAGAGTTTAATTTATTACAACTTAAACTGTAGAGTTTAATTTGATACTGATATCAAATAAATTGTAAGGGAATGATTTTCTTACAGTAGAAGGGTCAAGTTAGAAATTGAAAAGTTTTTACCAATGATGTATTTCTTGTCAATAATTGATGTGGATATAATAAATGTCAATAATTACAAGGTGATTAATTCAAATTAAGATCTCGAAAAAAACCCACTTGCATGATATATCCATGAGTAAAAAAATTTAGATTAAATTTCAATAACACACCCAGCATTATTCTTTTATATTTTGAAACAAGAGTTATTCCTGTACTATGCACAGGCTAGTGATTATAATTTTTAGAATGTATTTAATTATTTAATTATTTTTAATCTAAATATATACTTTAGTTTGCTTTTTAAATCTTTACCATTAGCCTAAGAAAGATAATATGCCTAAATTACTGGAAGGGTAATGCAAGGGAGAAACCAACACTTTTTACCTCCACGTCCCACCTTTCAACCACCTTCAATTTCCATGAGTGGGTGGCTCCACCTCCACCCTCCCTCTTCAATTTTCACATTTTATCGACATAATTCACATCGCACGGTAAGTCTCTTCACCCTTTCAACTTTTGTGGTGGTGAGGGGTTCGTGAAATTTACCCAAAATATAAGAAGTTTGTATGGTACTGCCATTTTGAAATTAAAGAGGTGTACTGAGCATTTTGCACATGTTTTGGGACATGTCAGGCCTCATATATATTAGTTCCTTTTACCTAATAATTTTCTGAGTCATGTCACAAGACTCTTCTACTTACTGACACGTATTGCTTGCATAGTACGGTTTTTGTTAGGTTGCTTTTATTAACATGAAGCTAAACGATAGAAAGAAATTGATCCACTTGATTCTGACAATGTTTAGGATAAATCACACTTACACCTTCATACTTTTTATAGTGTTAATATATTCCTTCGCCTGTTTAATAGCATTCAATTAAAGACCATTTGGCCTCCTTTGAATGAAAAAAATATGGATACTTGACATAAAATATAAAATTTAAAAGATTGATTGACACAAATATAAGTAAAAACCGTAAAAAAAAAGAAATCAAAATATTGATGAAAATACAAGGTGTAAAGTATATTAACCCAGAATCCTTTGTCCGCATTCTGTCCAAATTCCCAGTTGGATAGTATTTGTGGCATCTGCAAATTGCAGGTCTTTTTGTCCCTGAATTTCTATGTACAAATAAGTGATTATAATAATTTAAAAGATCTTTAATTATTTTTACTTTAACAAAAGAATTTAGTTTTATTTATATTAGAATTGACTGTTTAGTTTTAATTTTTTAAAACAATTTAAATTAAAATTTTAAAGACTAGTAAGCCCCGTGAAGGTTTCCAATTCTTCTATAATTTTATTCTTATCATTTTTGTT
>VIGQ01000033.1:62500-65000 GCA_009663005.1 Actinidia chinensis
CGTTCTTTTTTGTTTATATTTAACACCGTTGTCCTTTAAAGTTTACACTGTTGTCTCTAAAGCATCCAAATCTTGTAAATTAGCCTTCAGAACATCTTGAAACTTTTAAATTTTGTAGATTAGGTCTCAAAACTTTTTGAAACATCTTGTTTGTAGGTGGATTTACAATTAAAATCTCTCAAAATACTCGAAGACTCGAAGAGAAAATAAAAAGAACTGACATGAAAGCAAATATTTTGTCACACAAATTGACAAACCCTACTAGAGAAATTCTAGCCCCAATACAAGTGTTTGACCAACTTAGAGTTAGACGGCCCTAACTTTAAGCCTTAGGCAAGCCATTGCCTAAGGGCTCAAGATTTTATAAGGCCTCACATTTTTAATATATATACATATACATATACACATATCACAATCTTAATTTCTAAAGCTTTTAAATTTGGATAGAAGGCCTTATTTATCAAACAAAATGCCCTTCCACTTTTTAATTAGGTCTCTTCCAACGGATTAATCTTTACAATTAAAAGGCCTGAAAACATAATGATTAAAAAAGACAATTTAAAATATTTTGAACTAAACAGGTACGGAGTAACTTTCAAGTATTTTTGTTTTTGTATCAATAAGTACAAGTTCAAATGCTTAGCTTAAAATTAAAAAACAAGCAACATCGGCTATAGTCTCTTTTCTGTTAGATTGAAAATTGCCCGAGTTTAAAGAATATTTTATTTGTTTTGTATAACATTTATATCACAAAACATAAAAATGGAATTAAAACTTAACAGAGTGGCTGGAGTTGAAAAATATTTTATTTGTTTTGTGAGATGCCGATTGGTTTATTTTTTTTTTATCTTAACTTTTCATATTTAGTCTAAACAATTAAAAAATTAAAATTTTTAACTAAGTCCAAACGGGACCTTGTGAATTAGGAATTAATGATATTTTTTGTGGAGACCATGAATTGTAAATTTCGATCAGATTTCTCTACCCATTATGTTGGTGTGAAGGAAATAAAAATAAAATTTAGGTTTTATTTTTACTACATTTCGAGTAATTTATACTTTATTATAAATATTTTATTTTGTATAGAGTTACCTAGTTTTTAGAGATCTTATTTTAGTTTGATTTAGCATTCTTAATTTAACTATTTTTCTCGGTCAAGAATATAATTAGATCTAATTTATTTTCCTTTTTAGTATTTCTCGATTTATTCGAATTTCTATTATTATAACTAGGGCTAAGTGGTGTTTTTTGATAATTGATAAAAAGTTTGAGTAATAGAGATGTTCTCTTTGATCAATTTTATTTCCCGTTTTTCTTACACGCTTCCAGCATTACATGAAGAACCAAGAATATCTTCTTATTTTCTCTTCGATTCCTGTCATCCAAACAGCAACCTTTGTTTATTTTTAGAATCATATTTATCATTAATTTTCTTTGCAACGAGCGACGTTTCGACTTTCCAGATTCTTCATTAGACTCTCAAGCTCCTCAAATCTCCCCATCTAATTCCACCCTCAATAAGATCACCTCCTCCCCAAATTGAGCTTTCTCTATGAATTGTCTGACAACTTCCCAGGAAGAGGGGAAATATGGGGGGGAAAACGTCCTTATGCTTCCTAAGCTACCCAAATTGGTTGAAGGCAAAGGTCCCCCATCACCTTAAGACATCTGCCCATACCAATCCTCCATCGTAGTCCCTATTTTAAGAATTTTCCAGCCCTCCCAAATGCCAATGTGCCAAATCCACAGTCCAACGATGGGTTATATTACAACTTTGATTCTAGGAATGATGAATCCTCTTTACCCGAGGTTCGCCACAGGGTGGCGAGTACTTACTGAATTCATTTGGTTGCACGTTTTCTTTAACAGTCTGAAACATAATAGGGGGTCAAGCCCAATAGATTTAACAGCCCTGACTTGGCTTCTGAAGAGTGCAACTCTATCCTTATAAATGGGAGGGATGGAGGTCAGTCTACCTATACCAGGCACGTTGTTTGGCGACAGGTTGTTCCAAAAATTTATGTGGGGAAAATTTTCTAAAAAACTTCATCTTTAAGAACGGTTTAAATTGTTATGAATTCTAAAGAAATTTGCTTTCATATGAAAATGAAAATGAAATGAAATGACGGATCTCTTAATTTCAAACACAAACTTGGTCTTAATATCGAGAAATTTTTAATTCAAATTAATTAGGTTAATTTTCAAATACCCATGTTTCCTCATCTCCGATATCTTTTTTTAAAAAAAAAATTATTTCCAACTTTTTTTTGACATAAAAATAAAGTATAAAATTATGATAAACGCAAAAAGAAGTTCAAACTGCTCTTATAAACCAAAACCTCAAATGGAGTTTCTACATAATATTCTCTTATATAGTCTAGGTAGTGAAAACCATGAAAAATTGACTCCAACAAACTCTCTACTCAATCTTTTTCTTGGCTTTGTGTGCTGTCCCACCCCCCCCCCCCCCCCCCCCCCCCCCCCCCCCGACAACCCCCCC
>VIGQ01000033.1:80000-84008 GCA_009663005.1 Actinidia chinensis
TAATCGGCATTAGCGGCCAAGAATGTTTTGTTTTATTTTGCATCCCAACCAACGGTTTTCTGCAGAAGCGTCCACCGACCAAGCCTGAAAAAAAAAAAAAGAGGACAATCAGTCAAATGAAAGAAGAGAAGAAAAAACAAAAGAACACTTCATGCAGTTCAAACATTTTAGTCTCTATTTTGGATTTATTTTGATGATTTAAATGTTTAATTATCGCTCCGTCGTGACGATTAATACTATAAAATATAATGTTGACCATATACAAATCAATATTTATTCAGTACTGTTTTATAACTTAATAAATGAGTATGGTACAAAGTAACACCCATTTATCTTATTATAAATTGATGTAATCGACTATTAATTTGTATTCAATTAATTTTATTTCTTATAAAATTGAACTCTTCGATAGAGTCTACAATATAAATAATTTGGATCATCAAAATGAGTTCAAAATTGGGCCCGAAATGTTTAAAATATAGAAAAGCTGGATCCAAAACCACTATTTATGATAGCCCTTTGCCTTTGCAAACAACTACTAACTCCTTTATCTTCATTTTCACATTTTAATCATATGTTTCTAACGTCCAATGCAAAAGGCGTAGCTAGATTTATCGTTCACTTAGGCAAAACTTAAAGCTCATATATGAATGAGTCTTATTCCAAGATCGTTACTAGCAAAATAAAATTTGAAAAATTGATGGTTAAGGTTGAAATAATAATTAAAAGAAGCAAGAAAGGGCAAAGGGGAAAAATGAGAATAAAGTTTAAAACCATAGGCAACATAAATATTTGTTCAAAATATTAGAAGATCAATATTCAAAGTCTAATCTAAAATCGCCAAATTACATTTACTTCCTCCACCCATGGCAATGGAGTAATTGTTTAGTGCTTATGTAGCAATGCTCCACCTCTCACGTAAAATGTGGGTCCCACCCACTTTATGTGAGGAGAGGATCATTGCTCCAGTAGCATTTTTATTTTTTTATTTTTTATGTTTGTTTAGTTTTATTTATTTTTTTGTAAAACAGAAATTAAAAATATGTTTATGTTTATCTTTTATTTAAGCTATTTAAAAATAAAAATTTGGTGACTGTGGTAGTAGAGACCGAGATCGTGGATGTGGTGGCGGCGGTTGTTGTCGTGATTGTGGCGGCACAAAAGGAGGTGATGAAGGCAGTTGTAGTGGAGGCGGAGGTGGTGGCGGTGGTGGAGGCAGTGATTTTGTAAACAAAACAAAAACTCATTTTTGATGTTTTCATTATTTTCAAAAATAGTGATAGTAATTTTTACTTATTTACAATTATAAATAATAACACAAATAAAATTTTGTTTACATTTATACTAAAAAATAAAAATTAAACAGAAAAATAAAAATTAAACAGTTAACAAACATCACCTAACTAACTCCTAATTGCAACCAGCTTCCCATATCTGTTTAAATTGATAATCCATAGCTTTACTAGATACGTTTACAGCATTTGCTTGAATCTAGATTCTAACAGCTGTTGTGTCCTACAGATGCCTAGAAGTATATTGAACTAATAAAAATCCTTTTCCAAGCATCAAACTAGGGTTTTCTAGGCAACATTAAACAAACACAACATATATTTTCTTATTCCCTATGGTAACAGTCCATCCCAAAAGGAGAAGCAAATCTAAACCCTGGCTTAATTACTCCACATACCCCTATCTCGTATAAATGGCAACCACCCCCAACCTGTAACACGAAGGAGCAAAAAAAATTAACAGAAACAAACCAGAATATAATTGGCCCACCTCTACAAATATTTAACGCAGGAGAACCTCCAAAATGCTAGCGTTCTGTAAATGTATTCCTTCCTCACGTTTATGACCTAAATCCATAATCGATTCCCCATTGGCATCTCAAGATTTTGAGAAATCCCTTGTGTTAGTGAAGAGAAATCATATTCTTTTTCGGTCCTGTGTAAGAACCTGCAAGACTATACTGGGGGCTGGGACTGTGTTCGATTTGTTTCCAGCGGGTGCCACACCATTACGCACATTGGGCCATAGGTATGTTTCTGCAATAGCGAGTAGGAAGATAACATGAAGATTCCGTGCAGTAATGGGTACTATACTTTCTCAAATTCTCAATACCTTTCCTAATTTGGAAATCTAAAGTAATATGGCATGAAAAGTTGCGTGAAATTACAGAAACTTGCTCATCCTCCTTTTTAATACCTAAAAGAAAAAAAAATGTTATTATATCGTCAAGCTTATTGGAGATCAAACCATTCTATAGAAAACCAGAGATTGCTACATGAGACAAAAACATTGCATTGCCATTGGCATCTCTTATGAAACTCTGTATGGGTTTTTCTTAAAGTTACTATCCGGACAAAAAGAGCTTTCGAATTGTGTTCCTTCCCCAAAATAGTTGGATGTTTGAGTAGGTAAGGGCCCAAGTGTGTCAGTTGCTTATGCATAGCCTGTGATTTAAGTAAATAATGTTTTTTTTCCAAGAAAATTAAAGATAGGAAAAACCAGAAGTACTTCAAAGAATTTGTGGATTTTTTCATAAGTATCCCTGGAAGAATAGAGGGACGGTGGAGCTGGTGACTCCCGACACAAGGACCTGATGTCAACTCTGTCAACAAAAAATAGAACATCATCCACGTAAAAGGGCAAGTCAAAGTATTAAACAACAATACATTCACGTTATGTACGTGGGGGGAGAAAAAGAAATAAGATCTTTTTTAATACACCATCAATCAAAAACAACGGATTAAAAAAAATTTGGCTAAATATTACCCATCCAAAGATTACCCAGACACTGAATTGAAGTAACCTTGCCATTGGAAATGGACCAGAGCTCCCAACCGGATGCGTGATTCCACTGTTTCGCATCTGGCCTCAAAGGAAAATATTGAAAAATGACGTGCGCCAAAAAATACATTAATCAACGTGAGGAAAAAATTAAAGTAATTCTACCTGCTGCATGTACTTTCTGTGGTTCATTATTTCCAGCACCCCTGGTGACCGTTCATTCCAGGAAATTGGTTAACCAACATTTGGCCCGTTTTGAGTGGGTAGAGTGTACATTGGCCTGGTTGTGTGCATTGCCAGCAAATTCTGGTGCCCACACCAGCTTGATTAGCTGCAAGCAGCAGTAAGAAGGGACGCTGTTGTGCCAACATAGCTAGGTGCTGTTGATGAATAGCGAATGGTTGACACCATATTGGACTGAAAAAATCAGTTAAAGCAATAAAATCGATTACATTGGCTTGCATAGTAGTAGTATAGTCAAGTAAACAACAAACAAAAGTTATTTGGTTGGTCTATCGTTGTTTGTTAAACTAAAACATCCAGCTAATCATTTAAAACAGGAAAACTGGTCTTTTGTGGTTCAAGACATAACCAAGCCGAAACTAATCTTCTAAAAGTTAAAACAAGTAAAGAATTTTAGAATCGGTTATTCCTGCAGTTAAGTATCAGCACTTACCTGTCAAAAAGGCTTCATAATATCAGTTTAGTTTTAGTATCTTTTGGAGGCTTCTCCATTACCGTAGATGGTGCTAGTGAAGGCGAGTCTTTAACAGATCTTCAATACCTGAAGTAGACTGAGTCTTGTTATCATCTGCTTTTGTAGAGCCAGTTTTATCGGCTGTGGATCCTTCAGCAGCAGCTGCAAGTTGTCAAGAGTCGATGTCAAATATCAACCATAATTAGCCTGATCACAAACACTCCACCTCAACTCTGATGTTACAGAACGTTTTGAATTCACCCCTCCAAACCCAACCACCACCACCGCCCGCACAAAAAAAAAAAAAAAAACAGACAAACCACCCACACAAAAAGGGGTAAAACTCGTTCAAAATGAGACATACATTGGAAACCTGCCCATGCATTATCATCACCAGAGGCTGCCTCTGAACTATTTTCGCTAGGACCATCCATTGAAAGCATGTTGAAAAGGTCAGTAGCATAGTCAACTTTAGGGGGAGAGACAACTGACTGAGTATATCACCTGCATTGCTGATTCAG
>VIGQ01001662.1:0-7500 GCA_009663005.1 Actinidia chinensis
CTATATGTCCTCATTTACTTGCTCAGCATTTGGTTGTTATTAGTAGTCCCTCTATCATAAACACCTATCCTATTCCTCCGAAACGGCCGGTCAATAGACTTGCTCACAACCACTATCAAAATTACCGCCGCTTCTGTCATTGGTTATAAGAATTCACTCAAGTCTAGTGAGCCCAGCAAAACTCAAGCCCTCTGCACAACACTGACATTCTTGCTGTTCATGTGGGTGGGTTGGGTTGTACGATTAATGCAAGGTTTGTTAGCAACTTCTGCAAAGACTTTCAGGCAATGGTGGCGAACATATTTCTCCTTTCTCCCGTTTATTACTGGGGTCGATGATCTTATTCAAGTTGCCCCCCCCTCTTTGATGTGACACTTGTGCCTCAGAGCCTAGGTGGCCGTCCTCCCCCTCACCCCCTCAACCTTTTATCCACTGCTGTGTCCCACAGTAGTTCGAACAATACACTCCAAAGGCATACACGTCAGAATTCCTATTCGGTCTATGCGTCAATAAATTTTTCGCGTTCCAAAAACCGAATGTTCCTATAACTTCCCGTGTGACATAGGTGCTTGACTGTTTGTGGTGTTTGCCCGCCCATTTTGGACAGCCAGAAGTCCATCTTGCACCATCTCCCTTCCAATCACTTTCAACTTCTATTGGCACTTCTCACGTGATCAACTCTCCACTACTACACCAACCATTACCATCTACCCTACAACTTACTTTCATCTTTATCGACACAATTTAAGTCGCACTACAACTCTATTTCACTTGGGCAGCTCTTGTGATGGTGTAGGGTGTCGTAACCATTAACTTAGAGGTGAATTTAAATGGAATAGTAGAGCTTGTGGTAGTGGTGGAGGGTTTTAATGAAAATGAAAGCGATATCAGTATAGTGGTGGACTATGTCCTATTTGGAGAGACAAGGATCAATAAGGTCACAATGGGCATTTAGATACATATTTTTTTCTTAAAATTAAAAATTAAGACTAAATGCCACATCTAATAATAACACCAAGGTCCAAGGGAGTGTAGTGTGATTTTTAGAGAAAAAAGGGGTGACAGTGTGATTTTTAATAACAACTACTAAGGGGTGTCACTAACATTTACCCTTATATAAATTGTAAAAATTTGAATAGGCCGAATTATAATAGCCTAGCCATCACAGTCTATTGATTGTGTATTTTACACTTTGAACCATAGTTATCATACGATCGATGCTTGAATCTGTCAGCACGGTCACACGGTCATATAATTAATAAATAATAAAAAAATATATTTAATTAAAAATGGTAATTTAAAAAATATTTATAATTTATATAAAATTTATTCCGCTGTTTTCTCCATGTCCTTTCTCTTCCCTAACAACCACACCAACACATTTGTCCTTCTCATGTGCTTGGCAGTCCATGTGCAGGCAGTGTCAATACGATCTACTCCTCCCAAAGTCCAAAAACCAAGCCACCCCAAAACCAAAGCTCCACTCTCTCTCTCTCCTTTCATCACGTTCTTTTTGAGAGGAGGAAATGCACAGGGCCACAAGTTTCGAGAAGACAGACTCGGAAGGTGACGAGTCTAGCAATTCGCGACGCCCTCGTCGCCGCCACGGAGCTGGCATACTAGTGTAGAGTCTATCACGGACTCGCACGATGACGATAAAACGATGACGACGGCGTCGTCCCCACCAACGGTTTGAGCCCAGGCAGGGTCCGCTACTTGCACTCTCACTACTCTTCCACGCGTTGGCCTCCACTCCCTCGGAGTCTCCTCCAGCTATTCTCTATCGTATCTCTCTCAAGCCGCCGCCCGCCGGAAAACAATTTAAAACTGTCCGGTTCAACGATTTTTTCAAAACACAAACAGACGGTTCTCCCGATTTAAAGCGGTTCACCATACATTTCGGTAAAAAATAAAACCAAACCGGTTTGAGCTCCGGTTCCTGGAAACGGTTCAACCGTATGGTTCGGTCGGTTCTGATAACTATACTTTGACCATTTAAACAGTCAAAACCAACTATTTATGGGACTAAGGTGAACTCCAAGAGATTGACTAGTTTCAATACACAATAGGTAAGTTAGTATTGGAACGAGGATTTCTGAACTAAGGGCAGCATGAACCACAATAGGTAAATTTATAATGATTTTTTTTTATGAGATTTTTAACAACCAATAAACATTCATTAATTCTATCAATTAATTTTTAACAACTGGACATTCAAACGTGCCACCTCCAAAAAGACAGTAGGACTTCCTAATTACTCTTACTGTAGGAAAATCCTCATTGTTTAAATTTAATGCTTTCAACATTGAATATCAAGTCATAAAATTACTAATTCCAACGCTGATGCGGTTACTCCCACTGCTCATAAACCATCATTGAAATAATTTTTCTTAAACAGTAAAATATTTTAGTTATAAAATTTTAATATTTTTCACCATCAACCACTACCTCACAATTTATATTGTTTAATATTTATGAACAATGAATATGTTGTTTGTAAAATTTACTATTTTCAACATTATCATAGCTTCTACTTCTACTACTACTACCGTTGTTGCATAATGCAAAAAAGAATTTTTACTATTTCTCAATTTCCCCACATCTGTCCGTTTCATATATAAAACAGTTGCTTGGGGTCATCATGCCCAATAAACAAACAATCAATGATTTGGCAGGATGAGACAGCCTTCTTATTTACCATGTACTGCACGAGGCCCAATTTTGAATAAATAAATGATTTTTTTAAATTATTTTTTAATTTTAGTGGATTTATTTAGATTCTGGTATATTTTTTTTAACTATTTCAAATCAATCTTGATTAAATTAAGTAGGTCAAGTTAAAAATAATAATTTCTTTTACAGATAAGACACTACCCGGATTAGTTTTAAGGTTGACTCTTTTTTTTTTGACATTTACAAAAAAAAATCATTCCACCAATTCGGGTTTCCTAAAAACAGCTACCAAATTCAAGCTCCCATCATTCCTCCTTTGTTAGAGAGAGAGAGAGAGGACACTAAAATTCTCTCACAGCTATTGCTAGAGTTACAATTGGGGGCCGGGCTGGATTTACCCGCCCGCTATAAATCACGGGCCCAACGTCACGGATCGGACAGCCTCAACAACCCGCTACAGTACAGTCCGGGCCTTGCCCAGACCGTTAGTCCACAGCTCTACCCCAGCCCGACCCATAAGCCCGAACTGCTACAAGTAGCGGTGCTACGTACCATCCGAGTGTTGGCCCAACCTTTTTTTATTTATTAGTTTACTTCTTTTTTTTACGTTTTACTTTTTTATAAAACCACTCATAACAAAGCAAGATACAATGTTGAAACTAAACTTATTTATTAAATTATTGTATCAAATACAGTATTGAAAATTAAACAATGAAAAGTTACAAAAATTAAAAGTGGAGATTTGTATCACTATAGTTACGTACAATCCCAAGCTAGGTTGGCACCCACTTAACCTATTCATTTGCATTAGTCATTCTTTCATTACAAAGTTATAATGTAAAAAGTTTTAAAAAAATCGACTAATTATTGTCTTCGGTTGCTTCTTCGTCGTTCGCTAGATCCATATTTTGAAAGGATCAAGGACATTATTCTCTTCTGTTAAACTCGTGTTGAATTCTATACTTTGCATCAATCCCAATCTTTAATACAAATTTGGCACTCCAATATCTTCTCTGGACTTAACGAGCTTCTTCTTTTCTTTCATTTGTTCGATTACTACTTCACTAAAAGCTGCCTAAAGCTGCCTCCGATGTCACAGTTAATCCGTAGGGGTTAGTAATCACGTGCCATGATGGAAGAGTATCGAAAAATTCCGTGTGTGGTCTCTCCACCATGCCAAAATATTATCTTTTTCAGTTTCCTGTTAAAAAAACACTAAAACTCTGTGTCTAAATATTTAAAAGTTCATTACATATGAAACACTAAGTGCTTTGCCACTCATAATTAGCGATTGCCATTCCCCAGGTTTCTTACTTCGTATTGCCCTAGTTTGAAGTAGAAATGTAAAGTGTTGGTCGAAGGCGTGCTTGTAGAATATTTTCAGTTCGTATGAATTATATAGATTAGTTAAACGCTAATTTAACGTCATTAACCAAACCTACCGGTGATGATATGCACTTATAATTCATTAAAGTATAATAAATATTGTACACCTTTTATGTGAAGCCTAGGGTCCATTCAAATGCTAAAGAAAATAATATAGCAAATTTTGCCAATATTTTTTGAATTTAATTTCCATAACCACACAAGCGTCGATAAAAAATAGGATTGTTTCTATGGTCTTGAAAAGTTTGAGGCAATGTTATATATGTGTGAGATTAATAAGTTGAAATTGGGATATAGACAGGCCGAACATTCTTTTAGTTGCGATATAAAAAACTTCTAAAACTTACAAATGGCACACACACATCCCAATCATCTGGAATATCATGTTAATAATTGATTTTGTTGTACATAAAAACTAATAATGTCTTCAATTTTATTAGTTGTTGTAGCTATAAGATAGTTGTGTTCCAACGGTGAACAGTGTCTAATGAAATCTCCTCATTTTGACCATGTGCTTTACAAATTTTTTTAAAATCTTGTATCGGATATGTAGAAAGATCTAATATTAGGATGACATCTTTAATTTTTTTAATTTTTTTGTCAAAAAATTTTAATCCATCCTAACATTTAATTTGTATAATATGACAAACACATCGGATGTGATTATAAATCGTTACCGTACCTACAGGAGTTTTTAATTGACGATTAAAATAGTTCATGCAAAGCGGTGTTATTAGTTCGCATTATCAAAAATATGCTAAAAATATTATTTTTGAATACTAACTAAATTCCTTGTAAAACATTCATAATATGAAAAAAATATTTTGGGCATTAATGTGGTATTCAATATTTGCGAAAATCAAAAATTCCTTTTTTGTAGCTTCCAAGAGGAATGCAATGTAATGAGTACGAAAATTTTCTTTTCTGACTCCTATTCCCCCCTTCCAGTTGATTTCTACCTTTTCACCTACCTCACACCTAACCTTTTCACATATCAGAAGTGCAAGATATCTACATTTTTGTGTACGTAGTTCATTATTAATAGATTTTTTTGATTTAAAAAGTTGAAGCAATCGCTTCTAATTGTAGTCCTAGAAAAAACGTGACCGAATTTAGAATTTACATCATTTTGTGACAACTTTCAAATCTCGATCAGCTCTGAATGTACAAAGTTGTTCCGCAGCGGCCGTGTAAATGGCTATTCCCTTCTCTCCTTCTAATATTGAAATAAGAGAAATTACCATTCCCCCCCCTTTCATCAAGTTATTTGCAATTGTGATCCCTACATTGCTATCATTTTTTATCAAAAATTTAACAAACACAGCGTGTCTCTTTGGTGGCCTCGTGCCATTGCCCGAGCCTATAATATTTTTTCGCAATATTTACAACTAGTTTTAGCAACTTCTTTTCTTGCTCAATGACCTTGGAATTTTGTTTAAAATGTTGGGCCAAACGTAGATCTTAATTTTTCTAACCATGGTCTAGATGTGGGTGTGTCGGCTCCGGTGGAGGGGCCAATCGATTATTTTTAGGGCCATTCTACCAATATCTCAATAGAGACTTCAAAGTCATCGTATTCAGCCTCGTCCATATTTGTGTTTATAATCACAGATCCATTTTTTAATAAATAAAATTGTGATAAGAAAATAACAATGATAAAAAATTATTGATGCTAAGATAAACCTCCAAAATCCGAAGCGCTTGAAATTCGTATTCAACACTTCCTGCAAACACTTTTTCAACACTTGAAAATGCCGAGAGTCGAAAAACTAGAGGCGTATTGAGAGCGATTGAGAGAGTTGTTGGAGAAGTACTGAATTAAGTAAGAATTGAGTGAGGAAAATTATTGAGGATTAGAGATATTTATAAAAACTTTGTAGGCTAATTAGACCAATATCCAAAAAAACTAGCCGTTTATGTTTGTTAGAATGGGTAAAAGATAATTTTATATATCAATTGCCGTTATATAGCTGTTGGGAGGGGTAAAAAAAGTCAAAACAAATTCAAAAAGTATCAAATAAAGTTCCATTCGGCGTGACATCACATCAGATACTAACACGTGTTCTATGTGTTTATATATTAGATATTTATATTTATTAAACGAATGAGCGACTGGTGCGGTGGTGGCTTGAGTTCCCTTAGAGTCTTGGTGGTCACAGTCGTAAGTTCGAAACCATAGCCTTTCTTTTCCAGATTTTTTTTGGTTTTTTTAACTATGAAATAAGTCTTTATACAAGTAAATGGATTGGTAGTTCAAGTGTTGATTGTGGAGTGGGGTCGCAAGATTCGAACTCGTTAAGAGCACAAATTTTAAATTTTTGCTACAGTAATGGGCACGGGCGGGTCGGGTTCACGGGTTGGGCTGGGCTGAGTTGCGGTATGCAGGACGGTTCGGGCCCCTCACAGGTTTAAATGGGCGGATTATTAAACGGGCCGGGCTCCCTAACCGGTTTGTATTTGAATAAGTCTTTGTATCGTGTTTATCCTAACGATTTAGGAGTTTGTTAGCGCTAAGCCAAATCTATAGGAGTTTTGTTCCGATTTGTGTGCTTCAATTATCATTAGTTCCTAAAATTGTGTAAAGCTAGTTCAAGTTAGTTCAAGATTCATTATTTAAGATGTCGAGTATATGAATAAAATTTCCGCCAATTATCTTCTGAGTTTTTTATCATTTCTTTCTCAACAGTGGTTATCAGCGCCATATGATCTAGAGCGAAACAAACATAGTATAAGAAGAAATTGGTTTGAGAAATAAATGTGGAAGTGCTCCATGAAGAAATTTACGGAGAGAAGTGCTCTATGAGAAAATTTATGGGGAGAAGTGCCCATGGAATTTACGGAGAGAATTGCCCATGTGATTGAGAAGTCTGGAGAGAATTGCTCTATGAGAAATTTACGGAGAAAAGTGGCTTGCTCTATAAATTGAGGATCTGGAGCGTGTAATCCAATTCAATTTAATTAGTTTAATTTTTTTTAAAATTTGTGTTAAGTTTTTCCTAAACCTGATTTCTTGCAGATATCAGTTTAAGGAGGGTGTTAAGAGTTGAATTTGTATTTGATAAGTCTTTGTTTTTGTGTTTTTATCCACTATTAGGAGTTTGTTATCTAAGCAAGTTTATAGGAGTTTGTTCCTATTTGTGTGTTTTAATTATCAGTTAGTTCCTAAATTATGTGCCCAGCTAGTTCAAGTCTAGTTCAAGTATTCATCTATTTAAGATTCGAGTATAATAATAAATTTTTCTGCAATTATCTTCTTGAGGTTTTTATTCATTATTTCTCAAACAGGGGTATCAGAGCCATATGATCTAGAGGAGACAAAACAAACATAGTATAAGAAGAATTTGTTTTGAGATTAAATTGTGAGGAAGTGCTCCATGAAGAAAATTTCGAGAGAAGTGCTCTATAGAAAATTTATGGGGAGAAGTGCTCATGAGGAAATTT
>VIGQ01001662.1:12500-15000 GCA_009663005.1 Actinidia chinensis
TCCCATTATTCGTGTCGACATCATTGTGTTCTCACTGTGGGCCCAACCTTTGCTAAGCCAAATCCGAGATTTTTGCATTGTAGCTCTGTGAAAGCAAAAAATAAACACAAAAGGTTTCAGATACATATGGCTTTGGCGCTCCTTAAAAGCTTCAGAATAATTATCATATCACAATTACTTAACCTTATGAGGCTTGATCGTGTAAGAACGCACCTCATCAAGTCAGTATATTAGATGCTTTGAAGTTCCGGTGAATGACTTGTTTCTTCCGACGTGTGCAAGAAAGCAAGGCCTCTTTGGCTGAGTCAATGGCGATGTTGAGCCGTAAGTCCCAAGACAGGGTCCGTTGCAGACCCCCTGCTGCAACCAAAAAGAAGAAGAAAACAATCAGCAATCAATATAATCATTACATTAGCAAGTTTCTTGTTATATATTTTTTCTTTTTATGCTATGGCTTACGCTCAAGTTCATCCTACATCGGAAAAGGAGGGTTTTTAAGCTTCCTCTATGACTAAAAACTAGTTACAAGTAGCAGCTCGTGATCCTCGAAACAGTCACCCACAGCTAACCAAGTTAGCGATGAGAAAGGCATCTCAACAAATTACTTCCGACTGCATTTCCAAATAAAGAAAGGAAACCGGCCATTAGACTTCACGAAAAATTGAGATCAAAGACACTTTTCAAATCATAAACTGAGGATGACCATGCTGGTGATTAGAACTTTAATTCTGAAAACCGTAGTTTAGAATATAAACAAATAGATATTGCACGAGTTTAATGCAGCGAGCGACTACTTAACTAAAATACGAATTGTCATATGTTGCCTTGAGTACAATAGTTACCATCAACTAAAGTTAATTTGGGCACGGCCTATGATTTGAAACAAGTGAAATCTGAGTAGATAAAAGTACAATTATACTAGCTTAATGTAATCGTCACTATCCTATACCATCAGTTCTAAATTCTATATCTCCAAAAAATAGTAACACAAATCCTAGTCAATTTAGTGTTAGAGAGGATCGGTGTCATTGATAATAGGTGGAGACTCTAGACTAGATATACTAAGTTTGAGGACATCTAGGTGAGTAATTTGCACAAAGTCTAACATTTAGTCTTTGGAGCCCGTACAAAGTTTATGCAGGCCTAATTTAAGATTGTTTCCCTATGAGATATATACAAAGCCGACCTTAATGTGGGGCGTGGCTAAAGCCATAGTACATGCGCAATCTCTACTATCGTGAACTTGCAGTTAAAAGAAACCAAGCAATCAAACACTATAAAAGGGTGACCACAAGGCTTTTGGTACCCCTTGAAAACAAATATGTTCAACATTCCCTTACAAGGTCCCAGTTCATCCTAGACAAAACACCTATTTAAGCAGTACCACAAATGACTCATATATGGCATCGAGTAGTTACAAAAAAAGGCCACCCCATGTGTCACATCAAAGACCGTGACGCCTAATTTGTAAAAATTCAAAGAATCCTAGTCCATTTCACAACTGTTAGATGGAATCAACTTATCACAATGGGGGTGTAAAATGTAAATTACCGTTATCAATTCAGATGACGTTTTAGCAATTTAGGGTACCTAATTCTCCCCTTGACAAAATACATTCTCAAATCACCAAGTATTAACTGTAAAAAACATATAATTGCTATTGGGCCTATTACGCAATATAAAATCCTAATTGAGGCGGGACCCTAAAATAGCGTTTCCATAACTATCTTAAATATTATAGTTATCGGGTATCTCATTAGCATTCTGTAAAAATCTAAAAACATACTTAGAACTGACTCGCAAGTAGTAAAGATTACCTTCCATTCTTTAAAGTCCTGCACAATTTCACGGTATAGCCCTCTTGATGGCAACAAACCAACCAGCTCCAACCGAGACGGTGACAAGTCGTCTCATCGCCCATCCCTTGTACACGGATCCACAAACCACCACGTCCCAACATCACTTCATGCTCGAAACCTTGGTAGCACTCTTCAATCCGAAAAACATAAACCTCAGTTTTAGTCGAAGGCCAAGGCACGCACAAGGCTTGCCACCCCATCAGCCATTGTAGCGTCCATGGACGAATATGTAAGCATGTTGAATAGCAACTTCAGCAAACAAGCTAGGCGCTTTGGCGTGGGTTTGGTCCCTCAAAATGGGGTGATGATTGATCGAGTGTTTTCTCTTTCATGCACCTGTTGTTGCCAGAGGATAGACTGGTTGGTCCTCGTTGATCCCTTGAAACAACTGAAGGCCTCCCACAAAGAACTTCAACATCACGGAAACCAAAATGCATACGTCTGATTTCTTGGTTAGCCACGAGTTAAGCAATTACTTCCGGATCCAAATACCCAAATGTGCCTTTCAACATATGTGCTAAAAGGTGCAAGCATGGCTTGGGAACCGGTTTTGCCACAGACCCAAAATCAAAATCTTTGAAACCCAGTCCTTGTCCAATAAAATGTTTGTGCTCTTCACATCGCGGTGTCTGAACCTTGCT
>VIGQ01001662.1:50000-62500 GCA_009663005.1 Actinidia chinensis
AATTATCACAGGTGCTCCGCGCATTAAAAATTAGAAAGAAAGCAACCGCGTAAAATTCACAGGCCATTTACCTTAAAGTAGGAGTGAGAAAAAGCGATAAACCATGAAACCTCTGAACAATTGGCTTAATTTGACCGTCTTCGTTTCAATTTTTTTTTTTTGAATGGTTTGGTTCACAATTCAAAAAAATCAAATTTTTCCCTCTGTTTCGTTGATGCAATTTTTCATCCCTACCTATGGTTAAAAACCAAATTCCAAACTGTTAAGTTTTTTTTTTAAGTTTATTAGTTTAGGCTATACAATTTTTAGTTTATTTGTTTAACTTAGATTTTTTAGTTTTTTATTTTTTTTATTAGTCTAGAAGTTATTTTTTTATGTATTATATCCGTGATTAACATATGTAATGCGATTGAGGGTCCCCCAGCCTTGATGGAAACACCCGCACATCAGGGCATACCATGTGATTCAATGGCTCATCTGCCTGACTAGCTGACCTGGAACCTTGGGGTCAGATTGCCTATATACAATGTGAACCTTGGTGGTACAAACTTTTCTAGCAGGTTCATCCCCTTAATATCTCTGGGAGAATAGAGTTTGTTACCTCCCCCGGAAAAATCAGGTTCCTTTCGCACCGACACAGTTGCACGGGCCATCGATCTGGTCAGAATGATGTTTTGACCTGCATTGTCGGCTGCATCGGCTTGTTGAGTTTTTGTTCTCATAGATCACCTTCTCAGTTCTTTTGGCATTGAGTATTTCACAAAGGCCCACGCTAAGATTGAGCTCGGCACAGTGACCACCCTTCATTACTACTGTACGACTACTTTTTTACTCTTTTACTTTACTTTTACTTATTTACTTTTGAAAGCTCACTGACTTGCGGTCAACTTGGCTTTCCAGATCACGTAATGACTCTTTCGCTTTTTCCCTTCTGGCTCCATGACGTGGTTCTCCCAGGCCTCCAGACCTTGCTCTAAATGGTTTTCCCTCCATCTATTGCCTCTTCGTCCAAGGTCTGAACGGAGTTTATTATTCCTAGTTCACTGAACAACGATAGCTTCAAAAATATAGCTTGGACCTGGTGGCGTTCTTTGCAATGACTGCATCGAGCGTTCCGGCGTAAAGGATTTCTCTGAGCTTGCACTGTAGTGATAGGCTGGCGGGGATCTCTGGCCCTAGAAAGGCCAATAGGTTCAATAGTGTCTTCATCGCTCCTGCGTAGAGGATCATCGAGCTGGCTGCTTCGAGCGATAGTGTCACGGAAACCCTGCTTAGTAGGGTCGGTTTATATCATTGCGTATTTCGTTCCTCTAACAGTTAGTTTCTGTTGTTCTATTTGTATAAATTTTTTCATTCATATGCATCAAAAAAGAATTAAACAAATATATATTTTTTTTTTTTTTTCAAAAAATTAAAGAAAAAAAAAACCCTAATATTTTAATTGATTTGACAAAATAAAAATTTATTTTCTTATCATTAGAGTTATTTAATTTTAATTATACTCAATGTAAACCTGTAATCTATATCTATTAGATGGGTTGAATGAAGTAAAATTATAAAGACACATACTCTTCTTTCCATCCATAAAACATTGAAAATATCATGTATATCCTTTGAATTACAAAATGCTGTCTTTTTAAAATTTAATTTATTTTTTTAAAAAAATATCTCGTATACATAAGGCTCCCAAATAGTTTTAATTAATATATTTTGTGGGTTCCACCACTTATGAGTATGCATTATCCTTAATATTTTTAAATTTTTCAATGTACATAAGCAACCGTGACTGAATTGTTCACAAAGATATTACTAGAATTATCAAATTGTGGCCGGAACTTCTATTATAACATAGAGTAGTTTTGCAAGTATAACTTGTATAAGTCAACTTTTAGGCTAGTTGTTCCACAATTTTTTTTCTTCCAATTGCAAACTCGTTTATATTTATTTTAACTCACTCGGTGAATTTATTAAAATATTTATTTTTTACTGCATAAAAGCACATTTGAGTAAATTCTTTCTAATAACAAGAAAAAAAAAAAAAAAAAAAAAAAAAAACGAAAATAAGTAGTAGAGTTGAAAAATAAAAATATCTTGCTAATTCAAATAATTTGTTGGGTCGCGCTTGTCTCAGAGGATAATTCTTATAAAAAATTGGGGGGGGGGAATTTTACTAGATATTAGTAACCATATGATTTTAATCACACTTTGTTGCCTTAAACTCATCCAATTTGTTCTAAAAATCAATCAGCAGGCATGTGCCAGATTGTAACTACACAATCCGTCAATTTAAATTTTGAAATAAATAATCTTCTCAAGGTACTGTAGCAAAATAAATTGGATGAATCAACAATGTATTTCAAGAGAAAAAAAAAAAACTTCACGCGAAACCTACACCCAACTTTAACGTAAAAAATTTAAAATTTAAGCTTTATTACAAGGCCCAACAAATGGGGTTATGATTTTCATCTTCTTCTTATCCAATTACAAATCCATTTTTTGTATTTATAAATAAAATTACTCAAGTAGCATTTTTATGTGTGAAATTAAATGAAATAGAATAATAAATATAATTCCACCTAATAAAAATAAATGCAATGCGTGAAAACACTAAACCATCACAATTCCCTCTTCGTTAAGTGTTGGATGACGAAGGGTAAATTCTATTTCCTCTATTTCCAGTAATTTATTCACAGGATTGCATGTTCGGGTATCTTATTCAAGTGTTTAGTTTATCCAGAAATCTTATTCAAAGAAAAAATTGGTAAAACTTATTCAAGCGTGTGTTTAACCATTAAAAAAAATATTTTTTTTAGCACACAAATGGACAAAAAAAAAAATATATATTCCCCAAGATGGATTGTTAAATTAATCATCAAAAAAATCTCTTAATTTTTTAATTTTTTTTTTAATTTCTCCAAGACAAATTTAAAAAAGTCATTTGGTATATTTACTCGGGACATAATTAAAAAATAATTTAACCATCCTATTTTTTAATTGGCCCTCCTGTTTCCACATTTCTTTACTTCTGATAAAGTTTTGGCAAATATGTTCCATCCATCCTTTTATAATATCTTAATATAATGAAATTGGACCAGCCTGGCTTCAAGGAAAACCTCCCACCGGGAATAGCAGCGTAGAGTAGCAATTGTACAGAGTTATTAAATAGGCAATGCTCAGAAAGGTGGACCTTAAATTACAAGAATTTAAATTAGAAGGCCAAAATGATGTGCCTTGGCCCTTGGCCCTTGCAGGTAAGTCTCTCTCGTCTAGACTTTCATAGCTTAGCTATGGGTGTGCACGGCTTGGGGGACAACAAACACTAGTAAACTTCATTTTTCCCCACGCCCTGCGACCCCTAATCCATCACCACCTCCACCTGTTTTTCTCATCACCGCCCAGTCTCCACCCTCTGCAGCAGCGGGTCACCACATCCCTCAATCTCTCCCATGGGCCGACACAACACCTTCCTCCACATTACCACCCGATCATCTAAGTGCCTCCCCTCCTTCCTAGACAACACAATACAGTCTCTCCCTCCATTCTCCACGGCGACCACCCATCATCTTATAACCATTTTTGTTTTTTTTGATAATACCCATTACTCAACCATTTGTTACCACTAAAATACCTAATGCTCAATTCACAACACAAGCCCTCTTTAATAAATTATTCAACTCAAAGATCTGCTAAATTCCTAACAAGAACAAGAAAAAAAACTTACCAAGAGAAAATAAAAAAAAACACAGATGGCCTTCAATTCTTACATAATTTACTCGCAAAACAAACATCTAATTCTGTGAACCTCAAAGAAAGACAAGATCGAAGTACTAGTACCTAATTTACACAACCCTATTGATTCACATTGGGATTCTCATTGCTTGCTTATTGGGAAGATAGGTGTCCTGAGATCACATTGGTTTGCTTATAGAAGCTCCCGATTTTTTCACTCAATAGTTTTTTTTCGCTTTGGCATCTATAGTGTGTTTAGAAATGAAGAGGAGTAATTGAGAGGGTGGATTATTTTTATTTTGTGGCAATGTCCTACCATAAAAATACTTCGAATTACATATATGTTGGGTGATAAATGTGATGATTATTTGTAGTAAATTTATTTATGTTATGATCAATTGTGATAAATGTTAGATTTTTGTGATAATATTTACTCGTATGACTATTAAGGAGTCGATTTGCTCACCATTAATTCCACAATTGTACGATTTCATATGATTTCCTGGAATATATTTTGTTTCTTATCGAAGATAATTGATCCAAATAAAAGTCATTTTATGGCAATTGGAACTTAGTTGAAAACTATTTTTTTTCAAAATAAGATTAAATAGTCCTAATTTAAAACTTGATAAAATACCAATAGTAAATCGTGCAAAAATGTAAGTCCCCTTTGAAGCTTCTATGTCGAATGATTTAAAACCCGCTAATCTTCTCGATAATATTCACATCAACACGAATGAATTATATATCTACCTAAATCATAAACTTGGACACCCAGGTAGCACTTGATTTCAATCATAACCTATGATTCGCGATAAATTCAGGTACTTGTTGATCCAATGTGGACCTGTCTCCAAGTTCTTAAAAAATAAAAAAATTATGTCTAGTTAGTTGGGCAATTAAATCATTCATAAACTCCTACTTTCCATGCTAAAGAAAAGTCCATGGTTAAGACACATCCTCCAACGATTCCTTCATTCGCATTACAAAATTAAAATAATTGGGTAATCTCGTCCGTATCACTCTCATGAAATCAGACATTATTTATATATATTAGGTGGGTAGTTTGGTTTGATTATTGATATTTATCAAGAAATTGGATTTTGGGATAATTGCCATTTACGAGGAGTTTTTTTACTAATGGTGACATAGGTTAGATTAGACTATTAATAGTGGAGATAAAGCTATAACTATGCTTAGTAAAAACCAAAACAGGGTTGACCAAGGGAACTCTCTCTTTTTATTTACTTTTTCCAACACAAATAATAATTTGATTTTATAGTGGTTATTGGCTCTTGAAAGGAATAAATTAGGAAATAATTTAATATAGTTAGACCATAAATAATGGTACGACAAAGGGTCATTACGGAAAATTTTCATACATAGCCTTTGCAATTTTAACAACTTTTTATTGAGTTTAGCAACTACAAGTGTTAGTAGGCATTTTGCATTGCTATTGCTAAATAGAATTTTACGGTACAAATTTTTATTTTTTGGGTAATGTTATCCACAATTATGTTATGA
The DNA here is from genome assembly GCA_009663005.1 of Actinidia chinensis. Lineage (NCBI taxonomy): Eukaryota > Viridiplantae > Streptophyta > Magnoliopsida > Ericales > Actinidiaceae > Actinidia > Actinidia chinensis. The sequence goes on from VIGQ01001662.1 coordinate 55,254, forward strand.
AATCCAAAATAACATTAAAAACTTTAAAAAATAATTTTTTTTTAAAATTCTATTTTAAATATTTTTTTTAAAAACTATTTGTAATATTTTGGAGGAGTTTGTACCAAAACCGCTCCCTTGTTGGTTTGTTTATTTTTGCAAACAAAACGACCCCATTACTTACTCTCCAAACAATATCCCCATAATTGTCATTTTGAAGTTGCACATAACAACCCTCGGAATACTTGTAGATATTCTCTTATCGATTTGGGAAAAAATTGTAACAATCTCCAAAATTCAAAGTTATTAATTAGAGCGATATTCTCAATTAGAATACAATAAGTTGGCAGAAAATCCCACTTTAACTGGTTAAATCACAACTTCTACCGTTGGGATTTGCAGGAGTTTCCTTCTCTTCATTGTCTCATTGCTCAATCAAATTTCAAACACCCCAAAATTGGCAACATAAACAAGCCTTGGTGGAGGTTTCTGTATCAGGTCCAATGAACTTAATAACAGAGACTGACAGACCTGCCCTTTATTTGACATCGATGCTTAGAAGAGAGTTCACCGGAGAGTCCTAATACTTCTGGACTATCAAGCTGAACTGGTGGGATCCATCGCTCTTTCTTTCACCTTCGCGGCTGAGACAAACGACTTATAGTTCAATATACTCAAAGGTTCATTCAGGTCTTGCACTGAAATAGAACCTTCACGGTTTCATCCATTGAGGGCGGGACTTTGGGTCCTGGTGATGCAGTTGTACGCTAGTTTGAGCAACTTTTTTGGGACCCTCACGAGAGTAATGCCATTTCCAAACAAGATCGACTTGTTGGTAGAACCAGTTGTTGAACGATGGATTCGTCCGATCGAGTTGATCCAGCCTTCGTATCCTTCTTGGAGGTCGCGATGAATCAATGGTCTCGGAGGGGTGAAGTATTTGAGGCTAACTGCTTGTTTGAAGGAATCGGTAGGGTTAGTGCAAAGTTGAATAAGAGGACGTTTTCGGGATTGTGGGGTGTAGCGAGGGAATATTAAAATTTCTGATATATGGTTGGGTGTAATGGAAAGGATGATGATCTGAGATCACATTGGTTGGCATATAGAAGCACCCCCAATTTTTCACTTCTAGTTTTCGCTTTCACTCATCCTTGGAGTGTGTTTAGAAATGAAGAGAGGGTTAACTGAGGGAGTGATAGTAGAGAGGTGGTTGTTTTTATTTTGTGGCAAAATCTTTTAGACACTGTAGTATCATAAAATAATCCATATTATATCGATTATGGTGATTCATGTAGAAAACTATGGCGAGCAACCAACAGTCAATATTACTATTTTCACCTTTATACTGAATTTCGGCAACAACTGGACAACCTGTGCAGCAATGAACAAATGTTACTAGCCAGGGTGAGGCCGTTCAAAACTCCTCCGGCGTGCGAATTAGACCAGGGCGAATATAAGCTGAGCAAAAGGAGAATGCAAAGCTATGAGGAAGTATGCAGGGGTGATGCATAAACTATTGAGCATACATTTTAGTAATGGGGGAGCGACCTTTATATAATTGTAGGAAGGAGATCTGTGCGAGGATTTTTAGGAGAGATTTTTGGATAACTATGTTTGGGAAATGTATCCCTGAGATACTGGGGGTGGGTGGGGGGGGGGTTATAAGAGATTAATATTTGGAGAGCAATCTGCATCATAGGAGTCGTGATAGAGTAGGAGTCCAATGGAGATAGTTTTCTTGTAGAGGTGGAGTCCTCATGGAGTCGAGCTCTGATCAGACGAAGGAATGACAAAGAAGGACTCTCGAGTAGGAGAAGTCCCGACAAAGCTCTCATAGAGATGGTTTCTAGTCTGGCAATGTAAATGACCTCGCCTAATGGCCAGCTGGAGAAAGGCTCGTACATATATCGGTGAAGTGATTGATGGGCGATGATACGATGGACGACTAGGACTATATCGGTATTATGGTGACGTGATCCTCCAAGCAATATGCCTAACTTAGAAGATCAATAAGAAGATATTTTTTACCACATCAATTATGATGATCAGTTGTGTTTATTTTATTTATGTTATGACATTTTGTGATAAATAAAATTTTTATTTATTTTTCTGTTACGATAGTTGTGCTTAGGGACGGAACCAGAGTTTCATCTTTGGGGGGGCCAAAATATAAAAGTTGCACTAACTAGGGGGCCGTATTGTATTTATGTAATATATAAAAAAAGGGGTAGTATACTAAAGGTTTATGGCAGACGTAGGGGGGGTCATGGCCCCTTATTGTCGATGCTTAGGTATGTCCCTGGTTGTGATGAATGTTGTGATTGTTTGTAGTAATGTTATTCCATGACTAGTCGAGGAACAGATTTCTCCACCATTAAAATTACAATAACTTGCATATTTGCACGAGTTCATATGATTCATGGAATATATTTGTTTCTTACAAAAGATAATTGATCTCAGAATAAAATTCACTTTTATGACAATTTGAACTTAGTTGTACCATTTTAAAAAAATAGGATTAATTTGTTTAAATTAAAACTTGATAAAATGCAATGGTAATCGTGCACAAAAAATAAGTCCCCTTTGAAACTTCTATGAATTCAGGATGAATTCATTGCTAAATTCTTTCTCGATAACATGCACAAAAGGAGTTATAAATCTAGTTTGAATCATAAACTTAGACATTCTGGGTTTAACTCCTCACTAGCATTTAGACTTCATCGATACTAATGATTCGAGAATAAATGGAGGTATTTTAGTCAATCTATGTGGGAACGGAGAGCATGTCTCAATCCTCCATGGTTACATCATTAGATATACTTCATTAGATGGTTCAGAATGACTCGCATATTCTTTCTCTTCACTCTATCTTTTCATTCTCACTCTTTTTATTCTCAACTTCATGTCTTAACCCTCTAGACTCATCCTCCTTTCCTTGATTTACCTCTCTTGGAACAATGATTTTATTAATTTGTTTTCCATTTCTAAAGGTCGTGATGGCCTGTTTCTGCTCATGTATTTCTTAAATATAATTTGCAGGCTTAGGGTTTTATTGGGGTTGAGTAAAGAGTTCATCTTTCCCATTTGTTGTTCTAGATTTGTGACTTTCGTGCATAACTCATTATCCTCATTCCTCTTATGCGAAGGTTGGTATTGTGCCGATTGTGGTGCAACAACTCGTGTCGGATATGGCACGGGCACCATTTCTCCAACTGATTGTGCGGGGTATATGGTTAGGGTGTAAGATATGGTTGCGGTTGTTGTTGGAAATTTTGAGAGTTTTGTGAAAATTGTTGTATGTTTTGTTTGTCCCTCTTGTCACCAATCAAAGTTAGAGTGGTTCCTCCAAATCGGATTGTATGTATTGAAGTAGGGATTGTTCCCACTCCTTGGAATTGATTCACCATATTCACCTGCCCATGTGGCTGCTTTTACACTCTACAATTGGATAAATATCAGTGCAATAGTCTATTAGTGGTCACACATTGAACAGATTAGTGAGCTCTCTTTTGGTGCAACTGTGGTGTCCTTAGTAAATTGTCCAAGCATTCACTTGCTTTGTGATTTCTGTAGCTAGCCATTATGTCATCTTCCGCTCCCAATTGATACTTATTGCCTACGTGCTGCGTGGTCATGAAGTGAAGGTTTGGTCAAATTATTTTAATTACCCGTACATGCCCATCAACTAGTCAATTAGCCAAGTAATCAAGTATTCAAATGCTTGTTTCGATTGTCTTATCTGGTATGGTCGCCGCACACATGGACTCAATGACATCTTGTCAGTTGTGGGTCAATGAAAATAACTATTGATATGTGCCATGATGGAAACTTCATGATGTGGCTGCATTTAGTAGGTTCTTAAATCTCTCCCAGCTTGGAAAAACTCTCACGCTATTTGGTGCAAAGTGAGAATATTGTACATTGTATTGCCTCTGTACGATTCTCGTGAAAATAATTTTGTCAAAACATCCCTTCTAATGTGTTTCCAGAATTATGGCCCTCGGCCGTCATGAATCTTAGCCTTACTAACGTTTGGCCTTGTCCTTAAATAATGGAAATGTTGCCCAGATATCAACCCAGAGGGGGTGAATAGGGTTGATGACAAGTTATTTTTTATAAAAAATTATACTGAATTTTAAAGTGTTAGAAGATAATAAAAAACAGTATGAGCAGATAATAAAAGATGAGTACATAATAAAGAGATATCTTATTTTCATGACTTAATTTTAACGATTGGATCAAAATTATAAAAGATTCTAATATCTACCTTTGGAATGTGCCTCTTGGGCCTGTCATCTTTCGTGACCGTTGGATCAAGTCCTATATATTAAACTGAAGTAGCCATTCTTCTACTAGTCTATATATGTTCTACATGCCATCGACTCTAGCCTACGATGGGTAATTAAGGTGACAATTTAGTTTATTAAGGCTTCGGTGTTCAGGTAAAAAAAATGGATATTGTAAGCTGAAAATATCATATCATTATATTTGCGAGCGAGTTTTCTGTTCATTTTTTTTTTTTTGAAAGAATTATGCCAAAATATTTATAACGGTTTTCATTGATGGATCAAAATACGTTAAAACTTGAAAAGACTATTTTTAAAAACTACATTTTATATTTTGTCAACTATTTGTGACTATTTGGGGCGGATGTTGTACTTAATCTCTCTATTAGTTGTTTATTTTTCAAATAAAAAATAAAAAATAAAAATTGAAAGAAAAGTGGGCAGAAAATAATTTTTTTTTGTTTCTATTTAAAAAAAAAAGTAAGAACATACTGGTTGGTTGCTTGTTCAGAATGTCTCTTCAAAGTTTTTTCATCTGTTTATAAATTGTTCCTGATTTTGGCTCCCTTGAATTTTCTTGATATTTTTTGCCTCCTCACAATACGAGGAAACAAACAAATTAGAAGAAAAGTGGGGTTATTTTCTCTTCCTTCCATAACCCCCGGGTCTTCTTTCCCGCATCTAAACGTACTATATTCGTGCTGACCCACTCCAATTTACAACTCTAGATTCATTGTTGGATTTGGCCAAAGCGCAAAAAAAATCACTTTAATATCTGGATTAATTTTGAAAATGCACCGAAAAAGATGTGATTTTGACATGGAGAATAAAATAGATACTTAGAGTGAGCGACTAAAGAATGGAAAAAGAGGCATTAGGTGATCCTCATAAGACCACAAATTGAGTTTGGTGAGAAATGAAAAAACTATAGTTGACAAAAATATCCCATCATTGTTCAGATTTAAGAGTCGAGATGATAAAAAAAACATCTCTTAAGTTGTGTTTAGATTGGAATTTGATGAGGAATGGGAAAGTAACGAATTCAAAGTTTCAGATTTAATGTTTTTCTTTTTCTTTTATTTTTCCAATAAAATATCTGTTGATCCAATACATCCTTAAAAGAACTATAGAGAATCCAGCTCTTCAGCACCTCTCTCCAATCTTCGGTTTAGAGATCAAATTAAATCTTAAGCAAAAGTGGATGGAAGGACTTTATTTTAAACTGGTCGTATTTGTTTTAGTTGAATTTAAACAGTTTTAGTTAGATCGAATATCTCTAATCTGTCATATATAATGATTTGCATATAGACTGTTAATCATTTTGGAAATATTATACAGAAATGATAATCCAAATTGTTTCCCCCATTAACTTACCTCATACATAACAAAAACGGTATCATGTTCGTACTGTAGCTTTGCAAAATTTCAAGCTTCGTGTTTTTTTATTTTTATTAGGCATTAGGCTTGGTGTTATGTAAATTATTATTACATGATCATTTTCGGTCTTTTAATCATTATTACTTGTAGCATCATGTTCTTTGCCATTGCAGAAACTAAGGCTTCACTGAGCTAGAAGCCCCGGCAGCGTCCAATCTCTGCCCAGCGAATGAGCATAAACCGGTAGTCCCCCTGAACAACACTGAAAACCCGGAAAGTATGTGGGAGGATCTGCAGCGGAGATCATCAGCAAAGTAATGTAAGTCATAAAATAATTTTGGTTCAACTAGTATGCGAAAGTAAAACCGAATAATTTGAATTCAATATATTCTCACAAATAATTATTTTACAATGATTAATGTATGTAAATCAAGCCTTTAGTAGCCAGTTGATCATTGAATCGAACCCCTTAATTGAATGCTTTAATTTGCTTGGCTCTCCTTTCTTCCTCTCTATCTCTAATTTTAAAGAATAACCAATCTATAATTAATGAAAAAAATAACACGTAACAGGGTGGGTCTCCTTTCATTTTTTTTAGCGGGAGAGAAGAGGGCCTAGAGATAGACACTAAAAGGATTCCTATCCATCAACGGTTATCCTTTTAATCACTAAAGAGTTTTCATCTTTAAATATTTTCTTAAACTTATCCTTTAATTACCTTATTTATATGGAGTCTCAATATAACCAACATGGCCACAAAACTGGAGATTGTGGTTTACTACTACGTGAAAAACATTCTCCCCACTTGGCCCCTTAGCCGATTGTGTTATCAGTGTATTTTTCTTTAAAAAAGATTAATCTTTATTTTTATATGACTCAGTGGACTCCATATCTTTAAAACTTTAACACGTGAGCAAAAATTTTAATAAAGTTAGGGCTCAATAGGTCCAACTAATTAATAATCCTGTGGTTATTTGCAGAGTCACCAAGGTGAGTCATAGTGGTTTGTATGACTAGATGTCAATATTTCCTTCTATGCCTACATCATTGATAAAGTTACTAACTCAGTATATAATAGTGAAAGTACAATTATACTTAGGTTACTTTCTCAAGAAGCCCTAATATTTTGTCTAGGTCAGAACAATTCCTTTTTAATAAATTCATACATAATATGTGCACACCAAACGGAAACAAGAAAATCATAAACACTTTATAATGCGCAATTTAGTGTTGATACACTGGACCACTCAAAATACACATCTGAATTGTTCAAAAGACCATCCGAACAACATGTTCGTTATATGTCTTTGGTGGCAATCTCTTCGTCTCGGATCAGCTATCATAAGAGTGCTCACCATGTTCTAATTGCCACTTCTTGTTTTTTGGACTCTTCTCTAACAACCAGTACTTAACTTCCATAGGCCTTGGAACCATGAGAGTACTTGTCATTATTAGAGAAGAAAACTACTGCGGAAGTTGTCCATAATATACCGTCCATCGGCTTGGCAATTGAAGTCGACCACCCCAATCCTGAGATAAAATTCCGCACTATAAGCCAGACCTATGGCCTCAAAGCATGCCACAAACTAGGCCTCCATCGTGGAT
>VIGQ01001662.1:75000-77887 GCA_009663005.1 Actinidia chinensis
TGAAATTTGCAAATAATATGGGGATAAGGGTCTACGTGAGGACAACCGCAAGTCCGGCGAAAAAATTCAGAGGGGCGATACTGCCATAATGGAGGCGAGATGTCAACTCCCATGCATGATGAGTTGATCCATTAACCGAGTTAAAACCCACAACACCCCTAAAAATCCATCTCATAGGCATTATTCATGTCAATCTTTAAGTCAGAAAATGATTGTTTGCCCTCCTAATATTGATGACTCAAGAATCTATGGTCATGAAGATGGATCTATAGGAAATGAAAGCAGTTTGGGAGAGTGGGGAAACAGGTTTGAAGTACTGTTTGAACCCAATTAGACTATGGTTGAGAGGAGAGAGAGACGAGAGAGAGAGAGAGGAGCAGGAGAGAGTGAAGACGGAGGAGAGAGGACGAGGAGGAGAGAGGGAGAGAGAGAGAAGAGAGAGAGCTATTCAGATGGAGAGAAGGAAATGATGAGAAAAGCAAACAAAGAATTGGGCAGATCAAGTCACCGGACCAAATGCAATTTCCTTCTTTCATCGAGGAAACCAAGACAAGAAAAAGAAAATCCTAGGAAACCTCGAATACCTCCTCCGAGTTCAATAACTAGAGAGGTATTTATAGCGAGGATGGAAGTTGAGTTGCCGTATAGACACAAATTTGCAGTATATCATATTCTGAACTCTTCAACAACACGTCAATAAGTTCCAGTAATTAACGTACAAATACCCGAAGGGTCAACTCTAACATGAAAAAACTCTTCCAGTATTTCAAGCAACGTTTCCCGGACAATATTTTATGTTGGGTTGTAACCAACCCGATTCAAACAGCAAGGCAAATAAAGATTTTCGGTAACATTTAACAAAGCCCCTGCATTCTTTTTGGGTTTATTTAAGCAAGAAATGAAAATGAAACAATACCACATTACTACCACGTGTAAGGACAAATACCTGCGATTCTTCAGCAGACTACGGGAGCAAAGCCCTCTCAACCAAGGGAACAAGAAGTTGAAAAAATGTGGGGCAAAAACTATAATTACAATTTAAACTGGAGGTAACTACAATTCATAGTGAATGTAAAGCGTATAGCCCCACGGAAAGAACCAGAAAATTCTCTAAGAGTAAAAGTGCAAACGTACAATTGAGCTTTTCCCCCTCTACACACAAATCGTGTTAATCAAACGATTTTGCATCATCAGGTACCCAACACGGATGGGGCTGGAGGAATGCTTCAGACGTAGGATAAATGCTTCAATTTGCAGAGGCCTAGTCGAAAAGAGATTCCACTGTAACAACACGACCGCCAAATGCAGACTGCTACCATCTTCGGCGGAGACCCTCATCCCATAAACCTTCTTGCAGTGAAGAACTCTTGGCACCGTCCCTCCCGCAAGAGCATGCACGCCATTCAACAATATTGAAACCGGTGCCAAAGAAGAAAAGAAAATGACTGGAGTCGAGGGCTTTCTGTCCGAGCTTAACTCAAGAAGACCACACCATAGCTATGAAACATCAGCCTTGTCGGCAACACGGCAAAAGTCATAGCGTATTCCGGAGCAGCAACATAACCAAAGTTCCAGCACAAACCCTGTACTGGCATGCGTCTCTGATGTACCCAGAGCCCGGCTAATCCGAAGTCGGATAAATCCGCATGGTAGTCATCTCCTCCAACAATATATTACTGGGTTTGACCCGATGGAGGACGCGGGGCACACACTGATCATGTAGGTAGGCTTAGATGCACCGAGTGATGTCCAAAGCAATTTTGTGAAGTAAAGTATCGCCAATCCACCGCCCTTGTGGACCTTTCCTGGATGAACTTTTCCAACCATACGCCAGGCAGGGCTAGGTGTTATATCAGAAAACATCTCGTTTCATGGCATGATAACCGGTATTAAGGTCACAAAGATGGAGATGGCGAAGATCTCTCCAAGGTTATGATTTCTCCGGCATCGAACTGTTGTTGAACCCTTGGAACGACCAAGTTAAACCGTTTTTATGGCCACCAATTACTCATGGTGGAGATATCTCAGCTGTAGGTTGCCCAAAAGTCTCCACTTCACAATGCCGTTGCTGCATTGAAACTCCATGTGGCCTCACAAATTCTCAAAAGTGAATGACTCCAATATCGGTGAATATGGTAACTTATTCTCTGGCTAACATGCCAATTTTAGACATAGGTTTCCACCTTTCTGTGGTGTACAAGAAAAGGGGACAGTAAAAGAACCGAAGTGAAACATTCCCTTGAACTATTCATGATGGTGGGGACTATTCTCATTGTATTGAACCGGAGTTAGGGTGGAAGGGTAAGAAGCAACTGGTAGAGCACTATATCTTGTACGTTTTCATCCAATTTGTTCATCAATGGCACCAGCAAATTAATGTCCTCCTCTTCTTCCTCTCCTTCTGAGGAAGGGACAGAAAACCCAGCATTGATCGCGGAATAACAAGCATAGTGGACGTCGGAAGCCAAGGCAAACCCACTCACGGCTCGCCAAAAACATTAGCCATTGTAGGCGTCCATTTGGCCGATAGTAAGGCATTTAATGCACGTCAGCAAACAACATTAGGACTTAAGGCTTGATTTGGTTGGCATCCTCAAAAGGGTTGAATAATCTGATGGAGTGTTTGCTTTTCATGCCCTGTGCGCCATTAGATTAGACTGTGCGTGGTCCTCGTCTGTCCCATGAAATAAATGACGGCTCCACAAATAACTTCCAACATCAACGACACCAAATGCCATACAACGTCTGATCTTGGTTTTAGCTACGCGTTTGGAAATACTCCAGAGATCCAAATAACCAAATGTGACCTTTACCTTCTGTGCAAAAGGGTGTGAGAATGGCTTGTGGAACCTGGTTTGCACAGCCCAAAATCAGAAAATCTTTGAAA
>VIGQ01000417.1:7500-15000 GCA_009663005.1 Actinidia chinensis
CATAAGTTCGTACATATATTATAGCATAAAAGTAATTTACTTTTCCTTTAACCCTTTTTTTAAGGGGGTGGCAGATTAAGGTTACGACATTGCTGCTTGGCTATTGTGTTAACTAGTTCGTCTATTCGTATTAGGTTAATCGGATCGATTCCAATATATTTTATTTGTTGACATAATTAGATTAATATCTTTACTTAAGTGTTTATAATGTTAACTAATTTATTTTTCAAGAGTACTAGGGCTAACCATAAAACTATTTGGTATTAAAATTAATTTTTGTAAAGTCTAAGTAGTTGAAAAATTTTCAACTCGATGAACTGAAAAATAAGAATTCAGTTTTATGTTCGGAATGCAAGTTTGTTTTGGGCATTTAATTTCGAATTTGAAACATATTATTTCACATAAACTTGTAGGTATTTAAAATAGCTCTACTCGAACACTTGAATCAACTTAAAAAATTTTCGTATGAAAAAGTTATGGCCTAAAATACCGACAAGGGTTTGGAATAACAACATAACGTAAGTCAAATTTTCTACTAGAAATTTCAAGCTGTTTTTGGACACTTTAAACTTGAAATGGAAAAAAAATACTATTTTACGAAAATTATGTATGTATTTAAAGTATCTTTCATATGAAAATTTGAATCACATCAAACGGAGATTGTATATGAGAGAGGTTGTGTCCCAAAATACTACTGTTTGGTCTGGGTTGAGTAAAAAATGTTATTTCAATCCCATCCGAAATTTAATTCCAAGAAAAGATTTCAAATGATAAAATTTTGGGGATAGGATATCTTGACAGATATTTTCACTTAAAGCTGAGTGCAATAATAATTTACATATCAGAATTAGCAAGGAAGTGGAGAAAGAATTTAAAATTACCTCAATAAAATTTGCTCTTCCCTTTCCCTTGGTGATTTATCTCTTTTGTTTTCATTATCTTTTTTCTCTCGTTGTTCTCAGCTACTCTCTCTCTTCTTACACCGACACCACACAAGTTATATAACTATATCTAAATTAAATAATATTTTATTATTTTATTTATGTTTTTTCTTTTCTTTTTTTGTTCTTTTGGAAGACATCATGATGATATTTGTATTTATTTATTTATTATTATTTTTTTATTTTTATCGGAAAGGGAAAACGGATTTGTCCCTTTGTCCCTTTAAAATTGCATTTTGTCCCTCTAACTTGAATTATCCTCTTAAATTTTATCCCAACAATTATAAATCTTCATTTAACCCCCAAAACGAATTATATGCCAAATTAAATTACAAAAATTTTTATTTTGAAATAATAAAGGGGTAATTGAGAGTTTCGGATTATTTCAAAGGTGACTCGAGAGAGGGAAAACACTGATAATCCTACATAGGACTAAGGGACTTTTGTATTGAACCTTCCTTGTGAGGAGCCTTATCGAATTTTTGAACGACAAAACCGTGTATGGGTTGCTTTGAACTGGGCCGCTATTGTGTAAAATTGAGCCAATAGACGTCAAAAAGAACTTCTCCTGATGCTGTTTGTTCTCACTTTTGTGTTTCTATTTTGGCCATGAATACTCTTCCTCGCACAGCGCTTTGCCAAGTATTTTTCGAGAATTTACCTTTTAAATTCTCAAAGAAATAGCCCTAGTTATATTCATATATGTGATTTTTTTATCATAAGTATCTCATTATATCCAGCTTGGCTCACCAATTGCAAATAGTCATTAAAGTGAACGCTTAACCTTATCCATAATCAATGTGATCATAGTTAATAGGCAAGAGTTCATTCAAACTCCATATTAATTATCTTAGATATAGCACATAGTGTGTCTCATTCAACCTAGATCTTCAGATCTATAGTCTACTAGGTGAGTTTTCCTTCATGATACCTTTCTATATTTATAGCTTGTAAAATCCCATTCCTTTAGATGCTTGCTCAACTGCTCTCCCTTCAGTAAGTGGACTGCGATATTATCTTTTGACATCACGTTAGTCAATAGGACAACCTCATTTTTGAGAAGGTTAATGTCTAATAGTATAGTGTACGACGAATATATCTAGACTGACATTATAAATTACTATGTGCCATAAAATGCAGGAATTGACTATTGTAATGAATGGTAATATATTAGGCCACCGGTTTTAACCAGCTTGAGACATAACTCTAGGAACTAGCGAGCTACTTGGCCTCTTCAGCGCCTTATTTAGAGCAATGAAAACTTTTATTCCATTGTTAGCTAGCACGAGCAACTATATGTCTATTTGGAAGATTTCCAGACCAACGCTGCCACCACCAAGCATGAAAATATAATCCCTTTGTAGACTTCGAGTCTTTCATATTCGTATGCCCAATTCTGCATACACCATACCTTCTAGTATTGATGCATATCTAGTTAATGAAGTCCAAAATCACAAGTACTTATCCAAATAGAATAGCCCCAACATATTATCGCCTTTCATGATCACTTCCGGAAATTAGTTGTGTACCTCTCAGTTGATCACTAGAGTAGGATTATACAAGGGTCTTGTACAATCATGAATCCATCAAACTCTAAATTAAACGAGAATCACTAAAAGAAAAATGTGAAAAGATGACGACATTAAAATTTGTCACAAATTGCAGGTTTTTCTATCAAATAGTATTAGGTGGACAAAAAATGGGAGAGTGACAAAATGGTTTTGCCTCAAAAAGGGTAGTCACAAAAAGTCGCCCACGGTGACAAAAATTATATTTCGCACCTATAGTGATTGTTTAGACAAAACAAAATTCATCACCTATAATGAATATTTTATGATGAATATTTTGTCACAGTTTGCCATAGTATTTGTCACAAAGTATTGTTTTTTGTCACAACAGTAGGTTGTTGAAAAATAATGATTATAAACAAACATAGGTGGGGAAAAACTTTTACACCTATTATGATTGTCTTATGACAAAATATTTCATCACCTTTTAATATATTTTCTGTCACCCTATTCGTTTCTCATAAATAGTTGCTGAAAAAATATCATTAAATGTGAGAAAAAACTTTTGTCACCAAATATTAGCATGTGTTATAACCCAATCTATTTCGTGACCTATAGTGATGTTCTGTTTTAAAATAAATATTTGGTCATCCGTGTTGGACTTTTTTTATCACAAGAATTTATCTATTTCACCAACAATAGTGGCTGAAAAATGCTAATATGAATAACATTGGTTAATAAAAACTTTCGTCACCTAAAATTTTAAAAGAAAATTTATCAGAATAACCAAAACTAATAATACACAGCAAAAAAATCATAATAACTACACATCTTCATAAACCAATGTACTCGTGTACTTATGATAAAAACAAGCAAACTAGATCATTTAATATTCACCCTATCTACTTCCTATCCTATGCATCATCAAAAGAAAAGTAGTAACATTCTTAAAAAACAAAAAAAATCGAAAATTTGAAGCTTGATCCAAAAAGAAAATCTTTGTAGAATAGCACTCATAACATCATCATCCCTGCCCTACCACCGTGTGCATATACAATCCGCAAACATAAAAATTCAATGTGACTCCCTCAATAAATAAATGATGGGTAGCCTCATCTACACTTTAATACGAAACTTCATAATATTTTATGTATGTAAATATGGAAAGCATAATGCATTAATCAGTAAAAGGAATGTGGAAAAAAAGTATTTTCGAGGGGTTATGCCACCACCTCGTTATATTCAACAAGTAAAAAAAGACTCACAAACATTGTTATTTGATAACTCCTCGCTTTGTGGTTGGGTAATGTGAGTTGGTAAGGACTAGCTATCCATGTTAGATTGTTGTGTTACCCAGGTAACCCTCTCATACATCACATTGTCACCGCATTGTGGCTCTGGACATTCAAAAGATAATATTCATACTCTGTATATCACAAGTGGGACTAGTTATCAAAGCTCATAACAAATATAACAATATAACATCACATAATTGGTGACTTGTCAAACTTCGAAATTCTTGAAGTGACATAATATAACAAAGACACTATTAAGGCTAGAATCATCCCGAAAAATTAAGGGGGCAAAAGTCGGTATGTATTTTGGAGTACCCGGTACGAGTACGGCATAATTTTAAAGTACCCATAGCTCATAGACGATACATGTTATAATGCTGATTGATTTATCTTATTTCTTACCTTAGTTCCAAAAAAGAGCTCAAGAGCATGCATCAATACCAAATGCAACATGGTCAAAGACTGCCAGTTCAAACCCAAAACTTTCTCTCCGATTAACATTCAATATATTAAATGCCAAAAATGAAAATAGAAATGCCCAAGTACTATAGCATCATCAGATACACATGTGACAAATATCATTTATGATTTTCCAAAGAACAAAGAATGAATCTACACCTCTTTCTAAAAGCCTCACTTGGAGATGTACCTTTGCATCCTTTGAACTGGAATCACCCTTCCTATTTCTTAATCATGAGAGATCTAATCAGTATGTTTGTTTGATTTGTCTTTATTAGCTGTTCATCTGGACATACAACAGGGGAGCATTACATCTTCCATTTCACATATAAATGATTCCTAAACCAAAATCCAAATTACGGAAATGCAAGGCAGTCACAGCCTCCATTGAAAAATGGTAAGGTGTGTCATAATAAATGTAAATAGAAAAAAGCCTATATAGTCTAGGTCCCGTATGGAAGCATTACAAGCACTTGGTAATAATATTAAATCACAGAGGCAGTCCCAAGATTTCAGTTGCCAACAGTGTAGAAATATAATAATCACTACCAAGTCAAGAAATATATTCATCGTGAAGCAAAAGTGTAACTGAAAGATTAGTAGAGATGGAAGACACATGAAAAGAAAACATGTTTAAGGAAGATATACTATTAGTGAGTACTAAAATAACAATGCAATGCCAATCATCTTCCACGGGCATGTACATCTTTAGGCAAAATTACCCTTTCCAGAAAGCTTCTAACTTCTTAGGAAAATTTCTTCCTAGCTAACAAGAAAAGAGAGAGAGCATTTAAAAAGAGACAAACCGCCAATAAATCCAAACTCAGTTTCATTTTTGTTTTTTGTTTTTTTGATAGCTAAGGACCCAAACTCTGTTCCTTTCATCTGGTATGTAGCTCTACCCCATTCCAAACCCCAACATGTAGCTCTACTCCACTTTTACCTCTCTAATCTTTTTTCCAAAGGACAGATTCATCAATACACACTTAACCTATTAACTCACTTTTTTAACATTTATTATTTATTTATGTCCCCAAATTGAAATGCCCTCTTCTGCCCTCTATCATGCCTTCCAGGACAGGTGAAGTGAAGGAGGTTAGGTGGAAATGTATATGACATCAGATAGTTCTAAACAAGCATACTAAGGATGAAATAAACATAAAAGATAACCTGAAGTCATTTAAAAAATAGTCATTCTACAAGAGAGACAACACTGACAATGGTTTTCCAACGTATTTTTGCTTTTTTCGAAAACAATTTTTTAACAGAAAACCATTTTTTGAAATATAGGTTCTTTTTTTTTGAAACAGAAAATTATTTTTTTTTTGAGAAAAATATTTTTTCTTACTGTTTTTGTTTTTCAGAAAATTATTTTTTTTGTTCATCTAAAAAAATATGTTTTTTTTAATGCTCAAAACATAAAAAATTAGTAAAGTAAAACATGTTTGGGGTTATAAGGATATTAATTGAAGCATGTAAATAATATGTAATTGATTTTCATCATTATTAAATAGGTTAGTAAAAGAAGAGGTGTAGGATCAATACGATTTATCTTTTAGATGATGGAGTAAAAATAACAGACTCAAAATAACTTTTAATCAGTATAACCCGTTCTTCTTTTGAAGTCTCAAAATTAAATTCCTCCGATTGGTATTTTTTTTTATTTTTGAGTAGTGCCCGTGGGCACGGATAATTACTAGTATATATTATAAATTACAACTTATTTTGAATCTTAAATCTATCTCTCGCTATTTGCGGTTAAAATTCATTTAAGTTAATCCAACGGCTGAGATTTTACCTAAAGTTATTTTTTTTCCTCTCAAACTATCACTTCCCTCTTCTCAAAATGTGTGAGACCCACATAAGTTTTTATCCAATGGAAATGACAAAACTATTAAAAATGAACATATATCCATTGAATTCTTTTTTAGTGGGACCACCAACAAAATATTATAACACACTTTTTCTTTTCTCTCAGTTTGATTTTTTCCGTATTTAGTAATTATTTTACTATTGATCAATTTTTTTATTATTTTCCGTTATTTGGACGATAACAGTCTACAAATATTAAAAAAATATTTAATTTAGAGATAATTGTTTTTTCGGAACTTTCTCTTAAATTAGATAAATTGGGGGTTTTAAATAATTTTATAACTCTTTCATCAATAGAAACCGAAAAGTATAAAATATTGATTAACAGTAAAAAAATTCACTAAAAGACAATATTATATAAAAATAAAGTAGATAAAAAAAAAATTATCTCAAATAGAAAGGAAGTGATTTTCATGGTGCATTTGGCTTTAGGTAATTGATTTCGCACTCCTCACTTTGGGGGGATTTCTCCTGCACGCCAAAGTGGAGTGCGAAATTAAAAAGAGGAGTGTAAAAATCACTTCCCTTGTTTTAATTATTGTTTAAAATTTTTTAATTAATAGTATTTTTGGTTATATTTACTGAAATTTATTTATTCATGTTTGGTAATAAAAGTATATGACTAAAAATAATATTTAAATAATTTATCGTATAAGAACAACAACAATATAAAACTCTAACGAGTACGCCTAAGAAGTGTTTTTTTTTTTTTTACAATAATTTTACTCATTAGATCATTTTATAGTGAGATCCACAATAAAAAATCAAAATACATCCTTCTTTCCTGCCTTATTTTTTATTTTTTTATAATTATATATTTGTTTTTATAACTACTTTATCCATTGTTATGATTTTTGTGTATTTTACAATAAGAGTCTAAACATATAAAAACTATTTAAATTTGGAGATAAAATATTTTTTTAAGTGAATTATTTCTTAATTAGATAATTAATTAATTTTTACAACTCTCTTCATCATGAGAAATCGAAAAAATATAAAGATATTAATTTTTAGGTGAAACAAACTACTAACGAACAATTAAAGTGAAATAAATCATATAAAACAATTACTCAAATAAATTTATATTTATATTTATTGAAATTAATTTATCCAATGGTTGTAATAAAACTATTTTGAGTAAAATAAATTTTTAAATAAATTTTCATAATAAGAACAAAAAAAATCTATAATATAAGACACATATTTTTAAATATTCTAAACTAACTATCCTATATTTAATAAAACACAAACTCTTTTAATCTCAATACTATCTTCCACTATTTACGATTGAAATTCATTGAATTAATTAACGACTGAGATTTACCTGAGATTATTTTTTTTCTCCCAAAGAATACACTTTTTCCTTCTTCTCAAAGGTGTGAGACCCAAATAGATTCCTTAGCCAATGGTCAAAAAATCTCTAAA
>VIGQ01000417.1:22500-25000 GCA_009663005.1 Actinidia chinensis
AGTAATCAAGCACAAGTGTGAGAAGATTATTTTCAAGCATTCAGAATGGTTCAAGCAATTCATTCAAGCTCGTGTTAAGAGAGACTTGTATGATACATTGTGAAATTGACCTGCAACTTTCAAGCTTGGTTTTGACCATATTAGAGATCGATTCAGCCAATACTCATTAAGGAAAAATTGAGTCCTTGAAATCTTCTTCCAAAGCACTAAAATTATCTCAATCGGAAAACAGATTACAAGTTATGGACTTCGCGAGATCTCGCGGCGGATCCTCGCGGGGAAGATGGAAGAAGCTCAATATTTGTCACGACTTTGCGGTACTTCGCTGGATGAACTGTTGTACCCGCGAAATGAAAAAAATAGCAATGATGGGAACTTGCTGATTTTAGGTTTTTTTACACTTATAAAAGGCCTTCAAAAACACTTTCCAAAAGCCAAGGAGTGTCGCCCAATCATTATAAATTAGAATAAAAAAAAGATTTGTCATATCTTAGAAGAGTTTCAGAAGAAGAAAAAGAAAACAAATCTTAGCAAAGATCTTCATCAACAAATTAAAAAAACCAAAATCCTTGAAGGAATTCAAGGTTGTGATATCAGTTCAAGGGGATTGAACGGTGATCAAATATAGGAGACGGTGAATCGTAGATACGAGTAGATCTACACAATCATAGATTATTGGAGTTGATAGGTACCAAAAATAGTAGAACATACATACATATGAATATATATTAAATATATATATATATGGCTACCCAAAAATAGAACATAAATACAGATAGTATATTATATATATATATATATATATATTATTAAATATATATATATATAATCATTTGGTTCATTACCTCATAATCTGATTATTTTGTCATACCATCAATATTCCAACAATAAAATTTGATCTACAGAATATGATAGTTGATTATTATAATAATTTTTCTCAAATAATATATCTGAGGAGTGGGTCTGGATAATAATGCCTAGAGGATTTATCATAACTATACAAACTTGTTTGGATTAAACCAAATGTGACAAAGTTTCATTAGTATCTTGAGTTCTTGAAAATTATTTTCAAGGTATTCCTCCTCAAATATTGACATTTTTAAAAAAAATCCTGCTTTAAGCATATTTATCTGTAATCCTTTATCATTATTGTGCAATTCTTTTAAGAATTCATTTACTTTGTATTATCCATAAAATTAAATTTAAGAATATTAAAGGTGGTTAATATTAACTGGTTCAATTTTAATAGGAGAAGAAACTATCTTTCTTCTTTTTATGTGGATTTCATTCAGAATTTTGAACATGATTTTCACTTCTAGACACTTGTGGCTATTGTCTGCAAATTTAATTGTAAAAATTATGTATTTTAGTAATTTATACTGTCTTTGTCTCCAACTATAGGAAGAACAAAGGAGTTGCTTCAAATATGAATATAATAGGAATTCCTGAGCTACTAGAGAATATTCTATGGGCTAAGAGGCTGGTAGGTAGGATGGATTGATTGTATAGTTTCTTATTATTTAGTATTCCATGTTCTAGGGAATAATCTTCTAAAATAAAATACTTGACTCAGTACAATTATTTTTTAATATAAGGAAATTGTTTCTTACTAAAAAAGTAGTTATAATACCAATCAGGAAAACTGGAAATTCTTTCAATTTGTGGTAGAAGAAAAAATAATATCATTTTGAAATATTCAGAATCATCCTTATTAAAGGTTTTTCTTATACATTTACGAAAATATCATCTGAGGTTGCATAAGATTATCTCTCATCTTTTCTTTAAGTAAATAATGATATTTATCTTAATTAAATAAAAATTCTATCATAAACTAAAATTTACTCACTGGCAAGTAGGAGAAGTTCTCCTAATGGTTACTCTACTATTTATAATTCCATGTAGGGACTTGATTATGAGGATATCCGACACATTCAACTGATATGTTTCATCATTTTCTCTAAGCTCATTGCTAAAGATGGGGAGCATTACTGAGGGCCTAGCACCTAAAGAAGGTACTGATTTACCGTTATATAAGTAAATTATCATGTCTGTTGATAAACTTCGAGGTAAATAAGGAAGATCTTTCCAAAATTAAGGAAAACATCTCCGTCCTTTGTTTCTATTAGACTTTCAAGGTCCTTACGAATAATAAGAGTTGGGGGAACTGCTCCTTGGATTTTTCAATTTTCAAGGAAATCAATTTTTCCCATTTAATTAATTATTAGTGCTGAATGAAAAAGAATTAATAACATATTTAACTCTAAAAGAATTGTATAACCTAATATATTGATACCTGTTTTACATTAGGGGTTAAGTATTCACCCGGTTGGGGTGGAAGTCAGAGAGTCAGGTTCCAATTACATTCGTCTGGCATGTATTCTCCGCTTCTTTCACAGAAGAAATTAAGAAAATAAAAGTTATCGCAAACTGCCCCAATAAGAGAGAGAAAAAAGTAAGAGCAAGAAAACGTAGGGGTGAGGGCGTTCAGCTGAAAGGGTGG
>VIGQ01000417.1:30000-45000 GCA_009663005.1 Actinidia chinensis
GTCCATTAACAATTTGACGGGTACAATTCCTGTGGAGTTTCAGAATCTCACCATCTTGGAGGATTTACAGCTTTTTGACAATTGCCTTCAGGGTAGAATTCCACCTTTCGTAGGGTTAACAGTAACCTCTCTATCCTTGACATGTCCACCAATAATCTTGTAGGTAGCATACTTCCACGACTTGAAAAAAAAAAAAAAAAAAAAATTTCAGAATTGATATTTTGAGCCTTGGGTCAAATAGGTTATCTGGAAACATCCCTCCTGGTCTAAAAAACGTGCAGCCCCTTATGCAGCTAATGTTAGGAGATAATTTTCTTACAGGAAGCCTCCCTGTTGAGTGATCTCAACTTCACAAACCTTTCTGCTCTCGAACTATATAAGAATAGATTCTCGGGGCTGTTACCTCCAGAACTAGGGCAGCTTAGGAATTAGAGAGGCTGCTCTTGTCAGATAATTATTTTGTGGGGTTTATCCCTCCTGAGATTGGACAACTGGTGCAACTTGTCATATTCAATCTCTCTTCTAACCGGCTCTCTGGGAGTATTCCTTATGAGTTGGCAATTGTACAAAGCTCCAGAGGCTGGATCTTAGCAGGAACCAGTTCACTGGCTACCTTCCTAATGAATTGGTGAGCTGGTGAATTTGGAATTGCTTAAGCTCTCTGATAATATTTTCAGCGGACTCTAACCAGGCACCTTTGGTGGTCTGGCCCGACTTACCGAATTGCAAATGGGGGGAAACTTTTTCTCTGGAAGTATTCCTGTTGAGCTGGGACAACTCGTGTCTCTTCAGATTGCCCTTAATATCAGTCATAATGGTTTTTCTGGGACAATTCCAGAAAATCTGGGAAACTTGCAGATGCTTGAAGCTCTCTATTTGAATGACATCAGCTTTTTGGAGAAATTCCAGTTTCAATTGGTGAGCTAATGAGCCTTATAGTATGCAACCTTTCTAACAATAACCTGGTGGGAACGTTACCAAACTCACCTGCTTCCAAAAGATGGATTCTAGCAATTTCACTGGAAACTATGGATTATGTGGATTGAATGTTAGCTACTGTCATCCATTGTCTCCAAGTTGGTAAAGGAGGGTTCTTCAAAGGAGAACTTGTGAGCATATCTCTGCGGACAGTTGGATTGATGTCTTTGTTTTTTACTGTGGGTGTTTGTTGGCTTATAAAAGGCCGCCAGCCTGCATTTGTTTCACTTGAAGAACAAGTGAAACCTGAAAGGTGATAACTATTACTTCCCCAAGAAGGGTTTACATATCAGGACCTTGTGGAGTCACTGGTAATTTTTCGGAGGATGCTGTCATAGGAAAGGGCGCCTGTGGGACCGTCTACAAGGCTGTCATGGTTGATGGTAAGGTGATTGCATGTTAAAAAAGTGAAGTCTCATGGAGAAGGAGCTAGTGTTGACAGCAGCTCCAAGCTGAGATATCAACCCTCGGAAAGATCAGCCACCGGAATATTGTAAAGCTCTACGGTTTCTGCTACCGCCAGGACTCTAATGTTCTCTACAAGTATATGGCAAATGGCAGTCTAGGAGAACGACTTCATGGGAATGAGCAAACTTTTTTACTGGACTGGGACCACTCGATACAAAATAGCTCTTGGAGCAGCAGAAGGGTTGTGCTATCTCCACTACGATTGTAAGCCCCAAATCATCCACCGTGATATAAAATCAAACAACATTTTATTGGATGAATCCCTTCAGGCCCATGTGGGAGATTTTGGATTGGCGAAATTGATTGACTTCACCTAGTCGAAATCTTTATCTGGTGTTGCTGGTTCATATGGCTACATTGCCCCAGGTAAGGTCACAATTAAACCAACTTCCCTGAGTTTTCTTTTCCTTTGTTGCTAGCCAAACTCTCCTGAAACATTCTAATGTATAAAAAAAAAATCCCCCCCCCCACACCATGTCCGACTTTTTCCCTAAATAGTATATATTTTTGTTCTTTTTGTGT
Organism: Actinidia chinensis; assembly: GCA_009663005.1. Lineage (NCBI taxonomy): Eukaryota > Viridiplantae > Streptophyta > Magnoliopsida > Ericales > Actinidiaceae > Actinidia > Actinidia chinensis. The sequence goes on from VIGQ01000417.1 coordinate 31,969, forward strand.
ATCATGAGTTTAGAACTGATACATATCTCTGCAAATTTCTATGGAAAATTAGTTGTATAATAATTTCTTGTTTCTGATTTTAGAATACGCTACACAATGCAAGTGACAGAGAAATGCGACATCTATAGTTTTGGAGTCGTTCTACTGGAACTGGTTACTGGGAAGTTCCCAGTTCAACCCCTCGAGCAGGGAGGTGACCTGGTCAATTGTGTGAGAAGATCGATACATGCTTTGCAGTCCGATTTCAGAGATATATGACAAACGTCTGGATCTTAGTGCAAGAAAGGTGATTGAAGAGATGTCTTTGGTTCTCAAAATTGCATTATTCTGCACCAGTACATCCCCGCTACCAGACCGACAATGAGAGAGGTCATTGCAATGATGATCGACACCAGAAAATCTGTGAGCAATCCACCGTCATCTCCAACATCTGAAACTACTCCTGAAGAAGATGATTCAAGCAGAGGTTAGAAAGTTGATCTCTCCCTCTCATAATGTACGTGAAAGTTTATGGTTTGGCCACTTTTGAGCTTGACTAGTGACAAAGCATATTTTACCAGCCTTTGTATGGTGTTTCATGAAAAATACTATTCAGTGATGGGACTAAACAAATTTGATCATGTCTTTCAATTTAAGTTGTGTAATCACTTAAAGGTTAGATTTGCTATTGATGTTGACACATTACCGGAAAGGTGTTAGCACTTACTAAGAGAAATGATCTTCTCTGTATTAAGCATAATCTCTCATCAAACCTATCGAAGCAATAATAGCATTTTTCATTACACAGTAGGAATATCAGTTAGTACACTGTAGATATATTCGTTACTAGCGCTAGGATGCCATCCTATAATCAATCACTATTACAATGTTAAGGCCGCCATCACTTCCCCACCACCAACCTACTACTACCCTTCCTATCGGTCCGGAATATGAGTGCGCTGCCACCGCTTCCACAACCACCACATTCCATCCAGGACGATGAGTAGCTTATCACCCTGATTTGTACCACTCCTAATGCCACTAGCCCTCAATTATAGTATTACAAGTTACAACTCTAACTGCCACTCCCACTTAAAACTCTTGCGCACGTGAACCATAAAACAATTATATTCACCAACCCTCTCTTGTGATTGGTTAAAACAGTGAGATAAGTCCGTTTAAACATGCATCATATGTGCAATTCTCTATTCTGTGTGCTTTAGCGGATGCATGTGCATGTAATGATATAACGGTTCTCTGTAGAGATGTTTATTGAGTAAAATAGATTTTGTAGTTGTTATAAAGCAGGCCTGGTTTAATTTCACCCACTCCAACTACCACTCCCACTTGAACTCCCAAGCACATGCATCATGTGTGCCATTTGCATCATTGACAGATCGAGTTGCTGACTTTTCATCAACTCATAAGATCCCTCAGGCTCAAATTTTACTTGTGCAGGCATTCTTTCTGTGGACGCTAAAATTTCATTCTATTTCAGTCTTTAGGTGATGATTCTTAAATAAAGAATATGGGAAAAAATAATAATATATTTAAATCTTTACTCGATTTATTATTGGGGTGGGGTATTTTAGTTAGAACATTTTTGAGATATATACTAGATTTCACGTGTGATATCATTTTAATCATTAGTGGGTTTTGGATTAATAAAGCAATAGAATTTGTATACATAATTGTGAAAGAGTTGAGAGTCATGCCACATATGCTGTACGAATACTTTTAAAACCCTAGGAGGCCATTCTATAGAGACTGTACAAATACCATTTTTATTTTTATTTTTAGAACTTTCTTTCCATGTTCATATTCAAAGTCCCAGTTTGGCCTAGGTGTTTTTGAGTTTTTTTCTTTTTTATTAGATTTTTTTATATTTTATTAAATTTTATAGTTTTCCGGTCACTTTTTACGAGAGAAATTTAAAAAAGTAAAAATTTTATTAACTTTGGGAAAACATTTTAGCTAATTTGTTGAGTAAAATATTTTTATATTTTCAAACCCCGTTATCAAGAAGAACCAAAATAATATAAAATTTTGAAAAGTGGTAAACAAAAACATCTTAAAAATTAAAAAAAACTAATCCAAATTCTGTACTTGGATTCTCTTTCATCTTCACCGGTTTAGATTTTTTTATTTTGGGCCACATGGAGGTAGTTATAAATATCTTACATTAAAAACGCAAAATCTAAATATTCTTGATAAATTATCATCCACTAGATAGTGAAGAAATTATTTTCTTTTCATTTTTTACATCCACTATCAAACCTCCGATCTCCTCTCTCTCTCCTTTTCTTTTCTTTTTACAGTGTTCAAAAGAAAAGAAAAGAAAAACAAAAACCAAAATGTATCAGAAAATCAATGAAACAGTGACCAACAAAATGAGCATCTCATGAAGATTTCTAACCTTGCTTACCCTTTATGTAACAATAGGAGTTGTGGTTAGAGTTTATTAAATTGTGTTTTGACACCATAATTCTTTTAAGTCTGCTATTAAAGCCCTTCCCCACCAACGCCGTCTCTTGGGTAAGAAAATGCTCCGGTCAACTGGGACTTCGCCTGCATTCACAACAAGCCGCGGACCTCTGGGGGCTTGTACGTCCGAGTAACGGCCACTTGATGCCGTAAAAAACGGGTGCGTTTAATATACGTCGCACCCCGGAGCCACCCTAGCTCCTCCTTCGGGTACTTTCACAGCAGCTCCCAATTCAACTCCCTCGCCTCCGCCATTTCCTTCCTTATCTCCGCACCTCAAACCTCAAACTCTGGTCGACGCTATGTTGCGCAGGGTGGCATCCTTGCTCCTCCCTTAAAGCGTCGTTCCGTACAACACACTCGTACACCAGCACCCCAAACGCCCACCAGTCAAATCCGTTACCGTGACCGTTGCCCGAAACCAACTCGGCGCCAAATACTCGGGGTCCCAAGCACGACCTCGAGAACGCCGTCGTCGGCTCCGCCACAAACTCGCGACCACCTCCTCTTCCTGGTGCGGTAACCAAAGCATCCCCACCGCCGATTCCTGGTGGGCCACCTGTGAGCCCAGCTTTCCAGTTTTGGATCCCAGCGGTCGGCTTTAAAGCACAGATCAAAATAGGGACAACTAACGTGCCGTCCTCGCGCAATAAAATATTCTATGGTTTGTCAGAATCTCTGTACCGACGCCAGAGCGTGTAAGTACTCGAGCGCCACCAACACCTCCCGCGCCGAAGAATCTGACGGCGTCAACCGGTACAGTGTTACAGGGTTGTTTACGGAGCAAGGAGTGGAGGTCACCGTGAGGCAGTAGTCGATGAGGAGACATGGTAGTGAGAGACTTCGAGGTGGGCGTAGAGCGTTAGGGAGGAAGGGTGGTCGAGCAAGGGAGAGGGCTCGGCCTCGGTTTGGACGTGGGAGAGCTTTTTGGAGGTGAGAGAGTCGCGGTCGACGGACCTTGGAGGTCGAAGTTGGCGTTGGTCGTAGTTGCGGAGGCGGCAGAGGAAGACGCGGCCAAGGCTGCCGGCGCCAAGGCGGGGAGGATCTGAGATGCCGGAGATGGAGGAGCGTCGGAGGACAGGGTGGCCCCGCCTTGATGGCCGACCGTGCGGTTCGGGTGTCGGTGGGGGTCGGAGGTGGACGGCGGAGGAGGTAGTGGCGGTGGTGGAGGAGGTGCGTGGAGAGGCGGGACTCGTGAGCTTAGGGTGAGGCTGCCTGTGGCGAGGCTAATCCGCGCGGAGTTGGGGAGGTGGAGCTGGTGAAGCTGAGATCGAGGTCGAGTCGGCGGGTTAGAAATTTTCCTCTCCATTATTAGAGGGAGGGTTAGTTATGGAGAAAGCAATGGATGGTGAAGGGTTTGCTTATAAAGATCTACTGGAGAGAGAGCGAGAGAGAGAGAGAGAGAGAGAGAGAGGTAATTAGGTGTGGGGTGATCAAATGAGCAGCTCTGTTGCACTAAAAATAGAGGTGGAAATTAGGGGAGGGAGGAGAGAATGAAGTAGAAAAAGGGATGGTTCTGAGAATTAAAGCCGCAGCTGGCGAAGAAGGGTGTGAGAAGCCGCGTAAACGTTTTTTTTTTTTTAAAAAAAATATGCATTGGGTGCTGCGGAATGGCGAGGAGAGTCAAAATGACGCAAGGGGCAGCGAATGATGCTGTACTGGGGCTGTGAACAGGTTTGTTTCGACGTTTGATTCGAATTCGGGCCTATAGATAGACTCCGTAACTAACGACTACTACTACCGCAGCTTTTCTTATGCGCAGTTATTCTATTGAAAAAAATGCTTTCTATATTTGCAGTATTAATTGGGACTGCTTGACTACTTTTTGTTTTTCCTGGTTAGGATTGAGTAATTAAACCCAAGAGTCAATTGTATCTGTATAGTTTTGAAACATGTTACTTCACTACTTTTTCATCCACGTAGAGACTGAGTGTAAATTAAACCAAGGGGTTTCTCCGATAGTGATTTGAAACGAGGGAGAGGAAATAGTGCCTCATTCTAATGTTGCAATACGAATACTCACAAAACTTATAAACCACATTGATGTTAACAAAACAATGGTAGTAACTATATATAAATCACAATTATGTTGAATTTCAAACCATCTCTCGCTATTACGGGTTTATTAAAATCAATTTGAGTGATCCCAATCCCAACGGCTCAGATGTCGTCAAATTAGTTTTTCGCGCTTAAAAAGATCACTTCATTCTCTCTCCCCCATCAAGTTCAGTCTAGTCCAATCAGAACTGTAACTCTCTCTCTTCCCATTGTCATTTTCAGAATTCAACTTTGATATATTTTGTAAGACCACTTTATTTTTTTTATTTATTTTTTTTAATACCCCAATTACCCCTTCATTCTTCTTTTTTTGATTACTTGTATTTCTTGATTTTTATACCTAAAAACAATTATCATAAAATTTTATTAATTTCTTTTACTTCCACCTTATGTTTTATAAAAAAAAAATATGAATCAAATTTTAATTATATTGTTTAAAAATTTCGGTGGAGTGGGTGTGATAGTTCTATAGGTTATTTGTTTAATGCGTGTTTTTTTTTAATACCCTGATTCTTTTTTTTTTTTTACTTTCACTGCTTAATTTTTATATAAAAAAAATTATAAAAAATATATATTATTTGGTTTAGCGAGATATGAGTAGACTTATTTCTATGTAATGTTGAATTAACTATGTATTGATATACGTTAAAAGTTATCATTTTTTTTATGTATTTTTATGATAAATCAAATTACTAAAAAATACATATTAATTTTCAAGAATAAGTTTAAAATAACGAATAACATATAACTATAAACCCATCAAAATTTTAAGAAAGATATTAAAAATTTTGATCCATATTTTTTTTATTTTAGAAAAGCATTGAGGTGGGAGTAAAAAAAATTATAAAATTTTATCATAATTTTTTTTATATAAAAATTTAGAAGTGAAAGTAAAAAAAAAAACAAGAATTAAAGGATATTAAAAAAAAATAAAGGGGTATTAAAAAAAAAAATAAAATGGTGAATGACAAATTGTTAATTTGAGTAAGAATTGAGGGTAAAAATTAAATGTCAAAAAAAATATCACATCAAGGGGGTGGGTTTGTCAAGGGTGGAAAAAATTAACTCTCTTAATATTAGTTTTTGTTTTAATAGTTATTAGATTAATTAGTTTTCTGAGAAAGTAATGAGAACTAACTTATTTGTGATTATTTTTATTTTTATTTTTATTTGTAATTTTTATTTTATTTATGTCTCTGCGTAAAGAGTCATCAAAATTGATGAAAATATGGATTGTTTTTTGTATAATCGCCGTGAACACAGACAATTACTAGTATGTCATAAGGTGTATATTTTAAAACGCATCTGATGTGATCAGACAAATACCAATATTGATTAACTAAAAAATAAATAATTCAACAAGCAATTTGAAAAAATAAAAAAAGTGGACCCACACATTGTGCCAAATTGCCAACTGTTCTTATGGGCAGGACCGTTAATAATCACTGCAGTTCTGACTTTCTCCTTATAAATGCAGGGGAAAAGAGGGTTTTTCTTTCAAAAATCAAGGTCGATTAAGATCATCTCCAACCGTTTCCCAATTTTTTTATTTTTGGTTAGAAACAAATAAGATAAAACACTTTAGCTATAATGATATTTTCCTTATTCTTTTTTTTCATAATTTGAATTTAGAGGCATGGTGGTAGTTGATCTCCAATGATTTTCTCCATTTCCATTTTTTGTTCATTTAGTCTCCAAAGGTATTCCCCATTCCTCCATTTTTTTGAATTTAAAAAAAAAAATAGTTTTGGTCTCTAATGGTATTCCCCATTTTCCATTACCCCATTTCTCCATTTCTATTTCTTGATTTGGGATGGAGTTTTATTGTTCCAAAATTCAATAATTAAAATAAAAATTTCAAACCCAACTTATTTATATTGATGTTGGAAATAATGAATAATTATTTTTAAAAGAATATAGCATAAAACATAACTTAACTTAAAAATATTTAATTATAATAAAATATACATAAAACAAGATTTATATAAAAACTTGCCACTATTAAACAAAATATTGAAAAACAAAATAATCTCAAACGACTACAAAGCATCTCATTCTTCATTATCTATCCGCACGTGATCCCTAAATGCAAAATCAATCTTCGTCTAGCTCATTATTTTTCGGATAAAAATTCAAACCTAATATTATTGTCAATAATAAACAGACACGTGTCTCTACTAACTAAATTGTTATCTTGTGTGAATTCTTGGAGGGATCTAAGTGCTTATTTCATCGGTAGCTTTATCCGATAAAAAATTCAAACATGTCATCTTGCGTGTCCAATAATAATCAGATACATATCTCTTATCAAATTAATTGGAACTTCAAAATATTATTTCTGAATACATAAATAAATTCAACTCCATTATAACCGACTTGTTACTATTGATTTTATATCTATAATAATTATAAAAGAATAAAAATCAACTAAAAACATAAATTATATATAATATATTATATATAGTCATAACATAATATAAAAAGAAAAATAGAAAATATTGCAAATGAACTATTAATTTCATCTCTTAATTAGTATTTTTATTTTGGGCCCACACTAATTAAAAAAAATGCTTTTCCCAATTTTTCTTCAATCCTCCATTTTTTCTTCCAAATTGGAGGAAGAAATGGGGGAAAAATGGTTGGAGATAAAAAAAAATCCCATTTATTTCCCGGTGAAGAAAATAGAGGAATGGTTGGAGATAAAAACATAAAAAAATAAGATCAAAAATGAGGGAATGGGGAACGTTGGAGATGGCCTAAGCCACGACTAGCAAAAAATGGACAGCATACAATGGACATGACGTTGTTATATGATAACGAAGTTTAATGTGGCTTGTCAAAATTATTTATTCATAAGATAAGCCCACAGTACTGGAGTTAGCAGAATAGGTATTTAGATTAGATGTATACAATTGTGTCAGACTGGTCAGAGCACGTCACGTTAAGCGATAGCACAGTACAACACAAGAAGGGACGAGACACGAATGGGTGGATTTGGCCTCATTGTTTATTAAATGGGTATAACACGAACACTATAACACACAAAAATAAATTAATCGGGCACACGACAACTCATTGACATCTCTAATTTAAGGAACTTCTTTTTAGTTTATCACTCCAATTTTTGTTTTATGTGTTTTCTTTTTTATTATGAAAGTTGTGTTACCTACGGTATTTATCACAAAATTATAGTTAATTTTTATTTATAAGTCCAAATAACTTAAAAATACTGATAAAAACTAATTTTTAATAGGCCTTATTTTGAAATTACTAGATTTTGTCGTAAATTCAATTACAACAAGGACCAGGCTTCTCTACGGTCATACTTGGAGTGCACCGATTGTTTTTAGAAGAAGTAAACGAGTAGTTTTAATTATCATCAAATAAAGCATTTGGATTTTAATTAGAAAAATTAAAATTACGAGCTCCTGTTTTTTAGGAAAAACAGGTGAAAACCTGATTCTTTTGTTGTGGCTTACCCTTCCCTAGTATTTATATGATATTGTTTCAGTTTATTTACTACAAATTTTGTTGATTTTCGTTTCTTTTTTATACTTTTTATTTATAAGTCAAAAACAACTTCAAAATACTAATAAAAATAAATTTTAATAGGTTTTATTTTTAATGAGGGGTAAAATGAACAAAGCTATTCATCTCGCCCATGCACTCTGTTCTCTTCTCTCTATCTCGCCCTCCTTTAGATGAAACTCAGAAGCTCGCCTCTATCCATCTCGGCAAAGGGTGAGGTTGAACGCCGCTTTCCCGATGACGCTACCTCCACATAGAGTCCAGCTGCATGAGACCTTTTCTCCACCACGTCTCCTATAATTGCAGCTTATTCTTCATATGGCATTCTCCTATTTTTAGTCCGATATCTCCAGGATCTCCTTCCATACTTATCTGTCTGAAGATCACGCCAAGGTTTCCTTTCATGGCTCTCCATTCTCCAACTATAAAATGGCTGCTCCCCCATCATTCAAAGGTATGCCAACACTCTTGTTTAATTTCAAAGAGCTCTCGTACTTTGTTCTGCCTAGCTTAATCTCGCCTTGATCTGATTCCTACGCCAGAGGGGTTTTAAGCGATCTCACCCAAAACGGTGATGTTTGTTCCCTTGCTTGGATAGATTACCTGAGTTATTGTCGAGGTCCTGAACCAAGGTAAAAGAGCAATTCTGACTGTTAGTTGCTGGCCCCTAGATTTTTACCACAACAGTTTGGCGCCGTCTGTGGGAATTAAAGTTCTCTAATTTCTATGCACTTGCACAACTGTTTATTACCTAGGCTGAGTACTAGTAGCCCTATGGGTAACCGAGCTCATACGATGGCAGGTAGTAACAAAGCTCCAAATCTAGAGGGTCTCCACCGTGAAATGCATGGATTGTCGAGCAGATTCGAATCATGAATGAGAATAATGTCGTCTAATACAACACCTCGCCACGAACAACCCACCACCTCGGCAGTACCTATCCCACCTGAAGTTGAACGATCTTGCAGTTCTCGCCGATTAGGCGACCGTGAATCCCGAAGTTGTTAAAGCACTGGTAGGGTCTAAAATTGACAACTCGATCGCCCAGCGTACGATCTAGGCAAGAAAAAAGCCCTATTTTGTAGGCATTCAAGTCATCTAGCAGGACTCGCGAAGTAGGGGAGAGGCGATTAGAAGAAGAGGATCGTCACCGGGATGACAGGAGTCAATACGCCGAGATAGATCCATCACTCAGAAGATCGGGAATCTAGACGCCCATATTGATGCCATCAACACCAACACAAATGCTCTAGTTAACTGTGGACCTCTAGTCGATAGGTTGAGCCTCCCTTCACAGATAGGATAATGAGGCAAGAGTTGCATCTAGTTTAAACTACCGTCCACTTGGAACGTATGAAGGGAAGCCACCCCTATGAACCACCTTGACTCATATAGAAATTTGATGATATTATCGGGATATTCAGATAAGGTTGATAAGCAAAGCTTTCTCAGGCAAATTTGAGGGCTTATCAAGAACCTGGGGGGGGGGGGGGGTTAAAAATGGTCCTCCAGGAACTATTGGTTCATTTGGCGAGCTGAGTAGGCTCTTTGTTGCCAATTTCATGGGTGTTTACCAATTAGGCAGAGAAATGCGTCCGCCTATTCATAATTCCCCAAAAGTAAAGGACTTTGAAAGAACTCTGTCAAGAGCTTCAACCAGGTCGTGTTAGAGGTGAGTGCACTAGTACAAGGTAAGGTCATGGCGATAATGGAAGGACTACGCCCGGTCCGTTATTTGACTCCCTTCCCAGAAATGTTTTGAAACCATTGTCACTCCAAGTAAGGCCGAAAAATACATTGTTTATGGAAGAATTAGTTGAGTCCAAGCGCAGAAGGCGAGGGAGAGAATAATATAATGGAATAGCTGAAGTGGGTGACCTGACTACAAAGATGAGGTAAAAAGCAGAGATCGACCGGATTTGGCAAAAAGCTCTACTCTTATCCACTTGAAGTAATCGATGGCGACAATCAAGAACTTTCTTGCAAAGGAGCTTGAGGCAATGGTAACAGGTATATCACTCCCCATTGGGTGAATGGCCATGGGCTAGTTTATTGGTACCATCTCAGTAGAGGGAGGTACTCACCAGAGCAAACTTTGGCATTTGGTCACATCTTCGTTGTGTATTTCGCCGCATCAGTCTCCATTCGAGGCCAGAAGTAACCTTGTCGATGCTTTTTTTCATGAGTGATCTTTGACCCTGATGATTTCCACAAATGCCCTCATGAATCTTCCCGCATTACGTAATCTGCTTCGTCTGGTCGGAAGATCTTATGAGAGGTCTGAAAAAGATCGTTTGTACAAGATTCCATTAGAATGCAGACTTAGCTGATCTGTATTGTAGCTAGCGGCTTGGAGCTTGTCTAACGGTAACGCTCACCTCTAAGATATATATATGTAGTCCTCCAAGTCGGTCCAATTCCCCTGAAAAAAAAATTAGACTATTTGGCATGCTCAATGCTCGTGAGGCCTAATATTCCAGGGTATAGGCCTATCCTAGATGAATCGAAGCTGAGGCAAGGTTTTGCAATAGCATCACCTTTTTTATTCTCCTCTCCTAGGATTAGAAAATTCTGACCTTAATTTGTCTTGACATGGATATACCTCATCCAAGTAGGCCACCATCCTCTATCCTTTGCAAGGTAGTTCTCCTTGAACTTGGTTACCACCAGTTAAGATCATTTTCTAAAGACATCTAGGGAATCCACTCCGAGTTCAACCGCAACTCTAAGACCGACAAAAGAGCTTCGTACTTGGCTTCGTTTTGTGTTGGTTTTTGAACCCAACTGCGAATGCATACTCCATTTGCTCCACCTTATGTGTTTGGAGCATAAGTAATTGTCACGACACAACCATTTATACATTTCACGCCCGGTCAAACCAGACCACCACGTAAGCAACAACCAAATGCGAAAGTCAACTAAGTATTATAATACATAATCATTACATCCGAGTACACACCTAATCCTCCCGTGGGACCATGCTCTCCATGAGCTATCAAATACAAACAAGTGATATCCCCTGGACAATTCCCACCACCGGTCCAAAAGAATATTTACAATTCCTCAAATAGTCCTTAACATGTTTATCCAAAACAAAACACAATACAACAACCACGTCCTCACGATTCCGGATAACCCCTCGGTACCTGAATTCATTTTATAGTAAAGGTGAGTTACCTTGAAAAGATTTGACAATGACTTGAGCATCAAGCCCAAACCATGATACATATAATATGGATGAAACATGATGTAAAAATACTATGTTTCCTTCACACCAACATACTTCACAATTCCGTGATTTCACAATCATCACGTTTTCCATATTTGCTTTGAATACACCCTAGGCCCAATTTCTACCACCCTCATTATGCACAAGCACATGACAATCCCCGTCAACTTCCGCGGACTTTTCACCGTGGGCTATGACTTCCCTCCGTATCGTGCCATCTAGGACTTTCGTTTTGTCAACTTCCGGACTTTCACCGTGGGCTATGACATTCCTCTCCGTACCATTGCCATCTAGTACTTTATTGTCAACTTCCTCCCGGACTTTCACTGGGCTTTAGACTTCCCTCCGTACCATTTGCCATCTAGGACTTTAACTTAGCTTATCCAGCCATCTTATCCGGGACAGTATGTACTAAACTCCACATATCCTAACGAGTCATTCTCACATCATTTCCCAACTTCGCACGCAAGCACAAACTTTATATTTTTTTCACAAGTTCACCCATACATCCATGTTGCTTTATCACAAATTAATTGCAACCACAATACATCCATGTGACATTTATCACAATTAAATGTAACTACATGCAATATATGCCATTCAAACTATCAATAAAATAAGCTAATTATTGAACAATACCATAACTATTTACCAAACTTACCTCCACCATTCCAAGCACAAATCCATAAATTTACATTCTTAATTTTCACACCTGCAATTGTTTACATTTATTAAAAATTAATTAACACTAAAATATACAAAATATTCTCATGCTAAAAAGTAAATCCATTTTACAAAAAAATTTAAAAAAATTTTTTTTTTTTTTTTTTTTTTTACTGTTCCAAAAATTTTAATGTGTCGACACCCTGAAAATCTGGTGTCGACCCCAATAGTCATTAGCCAAAAACCGTTATATTTTCTACTCAAGGTGTCGACCCCAGTGTCCAGCACCAAATATCAGTAGCCAAAATATGAATTTTCACGAATTCAAGGTGTCGACACCAAGGTCAGCACAACCACATTAGCCAAAATATGAATTTTCCACTATTCAAGGTTTGACATACCAAGGTCAGCACCACCATCAGTAGCAAATTTTGAACATTTGCCTTTCAAAGTGTCCGACACCAACTTCCTAGGTGTCCGACCCAACCATCAGTTGGTCCGTATTTCTCATTTTCTCCTTTTCAAAGGTGTCGACACCACATCCTAGGGTCGACACCAACATCAACCCCCAAATTTCATAACTTCTCATTTTTAATCTAAACCAAGTTTTCATTTAGGTGTTATACACAAAATACTATCAATAGATTTTATATAAGCCTTTAACACAATCCCAAAGTAAAACCCCACAAGTCAAACCCATTTACCATCAAATCTAAGAACTGCAAAGCTCCACAACATGGTGAGGCCCAAAATCCCGATGGCTCCGATTCTACGTATTCTTGGCCTACGCGTAGCCTCTCTCTAGTAGATAAAATTCTCCAAAGAACCACTATCAAAGATTCACTCCAACTCTCTAGATCTAAGCTCAACATTTTGGCTCAAAACCTAGAGAGAAAGGGGAAGAAAAGAAGCTCCCAATAAATGCCAAATACATGGCATTACTGTGTTTAGGTCAAAAATAGAAATGAACTAAATGACCTCCTTGGGCCTTGGGCTTGTTTGGCCCAAGCAACACCCAACTAAATTAACCTTAGGTCCAATTGGTTTCCCCAATTCTTTGGCCAACTCTTACACCCCCAACTTCAATCCAA
>VIGQ01000417.1:55000-65000 GCA_009663005.1 Actinidia chinensis
GATCTCCTCGGCTCCCATTAGGACTTACTAAACATAATATACTGCTTTTTGAACTCGGTCTTCTTCTCGGATAAGCACGATAAAAAAACTTAACTGTTGTTGGCGAGATGGACAAAACACGAAGAGTCTTTGCTCATGGTAGGACCATAGTAAGGGTGGCGAGTCGAGATACTCATTGAGTTGTGAAATGCATTTTTAGATTTCTCGTTCTAGCTATAAATTTGATTTTATTTCACAAAATCTTGAAGAATGTGAGACATTTGTTTGGCTATTTGAGACGAATTATTAGGGCAACAACTCGCCCGTCAACTACTGCACCTCGTGGATTTTCTAGCAAGTTCTCGCGAAATATCTTGTAATCTTAATCCGGGTTTGCCGTAATTCCCCGTTTGGTCACCAAATAATCCCAAGAATTTCCCAGATGATACCCAAAAATGCACTTGAAGGATTTACATCAATCTGGTGGTTTTTCCGTAGGATGGCCAATGCTTCTCTCCAGGTGGGCGATGTGATCGGATGCTTTAAGGCTTCTGACTAGCATGTCATCTATATCTCTTCCATAGTCTTCTCAATCAGCTCCTTACACCTCTTCTTCACCAATCTCTAATACGTTGCCCGGCAGCATTCTTATCCAAATGGCATGACTTTGTAGTAGGATAGTCCTCGTTTCATGAAAAAGAAGTCTTTCAACATTGGCGGTACCTTTTGATTTGGGATACTTGAAAAGGTGTCCATAGTACGCTCCATGCTGGGCGTGGCGTAAACTATCAGGTCAATTTTTTGTTAAGAAAAACTGCCTTTTGGGCGAGCCTTGCTTAGGGCGTTGAAATCTACACATAACCTCACTTCCCTTTCTTAAGGGCAACAACAACATTGGCGAGCCCATCTAGGTATTTTTGTTTTTTTTTTTGTTTATCTTGTTGTAAGGGTTTTAGTTTTGTTTTTTGATTGTTTTGTTAGTGGGCTCTAGGACAATATTGGCCTTGAAGAGTTTAGTTACTTCGTCCTCAATGACTTTAAGCGTTCAGGATGAACTTTCTTTGTTTTTGGCGAATGGAGAGATGCTCGTGTTTGGTGAATAGTTTGTGTAGTGACTTGAGGATCAATGCCCAGGACTTGCCCTGCGACAGGCAAAGACTTCAAGTTTCTCTTTAAGAAGCCATCAAGGTGGAAACGTAGCTCATCGGTTAGTTTAGGTAACTGTCTAACATGGAGGATCAGGATAGTCTAGACTGTATAGAAATTGTAGCAACTTATCAAAGGGTTTTGTGTTTTTGGTTTCTTTGGGTCTACCAAGGGTAATCTGTTCCACTCGTCCCTAACACTTCCATCTCATCACCATGGTCTGTAATTGCTATTAAGGCACTCGGACTGAGGTTTCAATCTTCATGGCCAAAATAACACATTGCCTGGACACCGTCTGATCGCCCTTCACCTCACCCACTTTAGTAGAAGTGAAAAATCTCATTTTAAGGTGGTAAGTCGCCGTGATTGCCCTAGTTCCCCTAAAGTTTGGTTGACCTAAATTCGTGTTGTAAGGGTGAAGATAATCTACCACGATTAAGACTTTGCCAAATAGTGATCTGTTGTGGCTCTATCCCCAAGGCAATGAAGAAAAAAAGTCACTGTAATTTGATCCATCTAGTGGTGTGTCTATTCCCCTCTGAATCTGACAGTGAGTGTGGAAAGGTTAACTTGTCCAAACCATCCATTTTATCGAAGCCGAGATGAACCAGATATCCGCATAACTACCATTGTCCACCAATATTCTTTGTACATTGAAGTTGGCATACAACTGAGACAACCAAGGCATTGTCGTGGGGAAGGTGCAAACCCTCAGATTGTCATTGTTAAAGGTGATTGGTGGGTGGGCGTCGACAACTGGCGAGGAGAGGTTGTAGATTTCTCTCGTCCTGTCCATAGGAACTTCTGGCATGCCTCTTCCTGGATGAGTTCGAACATCTGCCGGATCCGAATTCGTCATGTATCACTTGAATATCCCCTGCGTTGGTCTATTGTCGCATATCTTCTTATCAGAGAATTGGGTAGCTGGCAATCAGTGACATATTTCCCCCCTCATATATCTTCGTAATAAGGTCGGCTATCTGTTCTTTCAGCTGGAAGCAGTCTGCTATGTTATCCCGGGATTTCGGTGGAACTCACAATACTTGTTCTTGTTCCTTTTTTGGGGGTCGGTCTTAATTTTTTAGATTACTTAACAAACTCCTCATGTTTGATTCTCTGTGAGAACTGGGCAATGGGAGTATTGAGGCACGGGCATAATCAATTCTAGCTGGCTAGATGGAGTATGGAGACATCTTTCGTTGGTTTCATTTTGAATCTCGGTGGGCCTTTTGCTTCTTACCTCATCCCTGTAATCAGATCGCCTTGTGTTAGGCTCCTTTATCTTGTGATCATCTTTTCCCTGTTTCACATGCTTGGCTCAGAAAATTCCCTCCGCGTATGTTGTTTTGTCAGCTTGCTCTAGACGACAGGTAGAGTCCGCGAGATATTCTTTAACAGGGAGTCAAACAACGGACCAGGGTAGAGTCCTTCCATCATAGCCATGATCACCACTTTGTCACTGGCATCCTCAACTTCTGTACGTCATGGTTATAACAGTTTCAACTCTAGTCCCTTTAAGCCCTTTGTTTTCTTTAGGTGAATGGTGAAGAGATGAAGGCGTTCTTCTGGCCTGATTCTGTAGCTCATAAAATTGGCGACGAAGAGCCTGTTTAGGTCCGCCAAACGAGTCACTGGATTCTAGGAGATAGCTTTCTGAACCATGATCTCGCCGACCCCTTTAAAGTGACAAAAAAAGCCTTACACATCATTTCGTAGACAGAACAACACTAGAGTGACATAAGGATCTTGTATGATCTAGATGATCCATAGATCCATCTTCCCCTTGTAGATTCCGAGCGAGGTGGTAGGGAGCTTGAACTTGGAGGAGGAAAACCCTAGTTTCAAAACACTCTTTCCGTGAACGGGCGGCTCGGGTTTGTCTATTAAAGCATCCACTACGACTAGAGTGCTTGCCCCAAGTTGATGCATCGAGCAGGAGCAGGCAATCAGTCTCAAATCTTTTGGGAGATGGACATTATTCTGGCAGCTAGGTTGATCATTTCAGCGAGGAGATCGTCCTCTCTGGACTTCATCGCCCTCCGCTTCTTTGAGAGTCTTTCTGGATGACGGGACTCTGGGAAGAAACTTCACGTTTGGGGAGGGACTGGCGACCGATTGTCGTGCCCCTTTGTACTCGGCCATACTTGCAGTTGTTTTGGAATGGTCGTCTATTATTTAATGCTGATGAGAGTAGGAGATCGCACAATTTCGGGAATTAGAGGCCACAGACCGAGGGTGGAGGATTGGCCGCGACGAGGAGATGTATTAAGCCGGACGTTATTTCTCTATTCATAACTCTCATCTGTTTGGTCATACCCTGTAATCTCGCAGTTGGAATCCTTCTCGATCCCATAGCTTAGCTGGTATTGGCCTCAAGTGAGCTTTAATTGTCCAAAGGGCTACTAGCACTTGGTCTGGTAAGAAATGGCTGAGCAGGTGCAATAGAAAACTAAGAGAACTATCGTTCTCACAACAGTGTCAAACTGTTTGTGTAGAAATCTGGGCGAACAACATATTCAAGTTGCTTCTTCTCGCCGTGTCAATGCCGCGGCAAAATACTTGGCCGACCTGCGCAGACAAACGAAGAGTAAACTGACCGGGTAGGCAGCTCAAACCCCCTCCAGTGCGTGAATCTAACCAAAGCGATAAGGATATATCACAGTCCCAATACACATGTATTTGATCGTACTTTTAATGATAGGTGAGCGACATTTATATAGGTGAAATAATGTAGACCGTGTGGAGAGAGCATGCCGAAATCTTCGGACGGCTAAGTGGGAAATATTCCCGGAAATAGAGATTTAATGGGAGAGGGTGTGTAATGTTTCAAAATTTTTCTTTTTCCTTTTTATTACGTAATTGGATGCAAGTTGTGATGTCATGTATATATATTGTGTGCTGTGTATATTATATGTTAACCTGTTAGAAAATTAAGTTAAAATTTTATTTTGGGTTGAAGTTTTGGTTGTGTGAGAGAGATGCCCAAATAATGGACCAATTAGACCCAATGGTTGATTTAGTTAGTTTTTTGGTTTGTTTCTTGGGCCACAAAGCCCAATGCCCAAGGAGGGCTTTAGGTTATTTTTATTTGACCTAAATCACCTTAATACCAATTTATAATTTCATTTAATTGGTCCATCTCTTCCTTTCCTTCCCTCTCGTCCATCTAAGTTTGAGCTAAGAGGATTTATGATTGTAGCTTAGATTTTCGGGAGATGATGAAGTTTTATAGTAGTTTCTTTGTGAGAAATATCATCTACTCGAGCGAAAGCTACGCTTTTTTGAGCCAAAGATATTTAGAATCGGATCATAATCGAAATTTCGAGACTCTCCATTATTGTGGAGCCTTTGCATTTCTTTTGGATTTGAGGTAAATGGGGTTTTCTTTGTGGGGGTTTTACTTTTGATTTATTTGTTATTGGCTTATATAATCTATTGAGATAATATTTTTGGGGTATAAAGCCTACATGAAAAACTTGGTTTAGATAAAAATGAAAGTTGGGAAATTTTGACGCTGGTGGGTGGTGTCTATCCTAGTTGTTTTGTGTCGACACCTTTTAAAGACGAATGTGAAGAAATTTGTTACTCACGTTTGGTGTTTGACACTGGTGTCGAACACCTTGAACAGTGAAATGTGGATTTTGGCTGACTGGACATTGGTGTCACATTCACACTGTAATCGACACCTTGAGCAGGAAATTTAAAAGCGTTATGACTACTAACATTTGATGTCGACACTCAGATTTGCAGGTGTCGACCCCTAAAATTTTTTGGAACAGTAAAAAAATAAATTAAATTAAATAATTTTTTTTAAATGGCTGTACTTTTTAGCATGAGAATATTTTGTATATTTTATTTTACATTAAGTTTTAAATAATGTAACAATTGCATATGTGAATTTAAGAATGTAAATTTATGTGTGGTATACTTGAAATTGTGAGTTGAAGCCTTTATGTAAATAGTTAATAGTTGTTCAATAATAGCTTATTATTATTGATGGTTTTGGAAGGCATCTATTGCATGTAGTTTGCATTTTAATCATTCGTGATAATGTAACATGGATGTATTGTAGTTGCAAATTAATTTGTGATAATGCACCATTGTTGTATGGTTCGAGCATGCGTACTTCATTTTGGGGGATCATGGGAGGAGTGAATCTACATTTGATAGAGTTTGCTATAACAATAGTTATCACGCGCTCGGTATGGCACCTTATTGAGGCGTTATACGGAAGACCATGTAGGTCACCCGTTGTGTTTGGACCGATGTTGGAAAGGCAGAGAGTAAGTAAGTAGTTATACTTGCAAAGCAGAATTGGGTTCGTGATACGATCAGAAGGTTAGTATTGATTAGAGAAAGCGTTTACTTCACGGCGTAGAGTCGTCAAAAGAGTTTACGCCGATTGAGAGGAAAGTCATTTGAATTTGCCGTTGCGAGATCACGTGTTATTAAGGGTTCCACCTAAGAGGGGTTTGCTGCCGCTGGGCATTAGTAGAAAGCTATCACCAAGGGTCATTGGACACATTTGAGATTCTTGATGTGTCGGGGCCGTGGGCATACGTCTTGCCTTGCTAACGAGATTGGCCAATGTGCACAATATTTTTCATGTTTCCTGTTGCGGAAATTATAAGCCCGATCCTTCACATATTTTGGCATTGGGAAGATCTATTGACCGTCAACGAAGATGTCACGTATGACGAGGCGATCCGATTGTGTGTTGGACACGAGGATCAAGTTTTACGAGGGAAGGACTATCCCATTGGTGAAGGGGTTCTATGAACTCATCATGGCATAGAGAAGTTACGTGGGGTGAGTGCGAGTCAGAGCTTCGACGCAAAATATCCGGGACTTTTTGAGACATCGGGGACGTTTGTTTAAATTTCGAGAGAAATTTTTTTAAGCGGGTGGAGGTTGTAAGGTTTTCAAAATTTTTCTTTTTCTTTTATGACGTAATTTGGGGATGCAAGTGTGATGATCAGGCATCATATATATGGGTGTGTGTGTTATATATATATATATAATAATATATATATATGTTAAACAATGTTAGAAAATAAGTTTTAAAATTTTGATTTTGGGTTGAAAGTTGGGTGGTGAGAGAGTGGGCCAAATAATTGAGACCAATCGGACCAATGTGATTAGTTTGGATGTTTCTTGGGCAACAAAGCCCAAGAACCCAAGGAGGGCCATTTTAGGTCATTTTTATTTTGACCTAAACACATATAAGCTAATTTATTTTGCATGTATTGTCATCTTCTTCCTTTTCTCTCTCTCTCTACGTTGAGCCAATCGAGGTTTATGATTGTGAGCTAAATCTAGTGAGATGAGTGAGTTTTGATAGTAGTTCTTTGGAGAATGAGAATATCATCTACTCGACGAGGGCTACGCTTTGAGCTAAAAAATTTTAGAATCGGAGCAAATCGGAATTTGAGACTCTCCATTGTGGGAGCTAGGATTTCTTGGATTGAAGGTAAATGGGGTTTTCTTGTGGGGGTTTTATTTTGCATTTGTCTGTGTTAATGGCTTATATAAAATCTATGAGATAATATTTTGGGTATAGAAGCCTAAATGAAAAACTTGGCGGTTTAGATTAAAAATGGGAAGTTGTGAAATTGGGGACGCTGTGTTGTGTTGACACCTAGGTGTTGGGTGTCCGACACCTTTGAAAGGCGAATGTGAGAAATTGCTACTGACGTTGGTGTCGACACCTTTGAGCAGTGAAAATGTTGTAGTTGGCTACTGACATTTGGTTTGTCGACAACCTTAAGAAGGAAAATGCGAAAAAAAAAAAGTTTTTGATACTTGACATTTGGTGTCGACATCAGATTTCAAGTGTCGACATCTAAATTTTTTGGAACAGTAAAAAAAAAATTAATAATTTTTTTTTAAATGCCTTTACTTTTATATGAGAATATGTTGTCTATTTTATTGTTACATTATTTTTAATAAATGTAACAAGTCATATGTGAAAATTAAGAATGTAAATTTATGTGTGTGTATTTGAAATTATGATTTGAGCTTTATGTAAATAGTTATAGGTATTGTTCAATGATAGCTTATTATATGATGGTTTTGAATTCCTCTATTGCATGTAGTTTCATTAGTTGTGATCAATGTACTGGATGTATTGTAGTTGCAATTAATTTGTGATAAATGCGACATGGTTGAAGGTTGAACTTGTGAAAAAATATAAAGTGTTTGTGCTTGCGTGGGAAGTTAAGATATTTGAGAATGGCTCATTGGATATGTCGAGTTTAGTACATTAGTGTACCGGATAAGATGGCTTGGATTAGCCAAAATTAAAGTCCTAGATGGCAATGGTACGAGATAAAGTCATAGGCCCATGGTGAAAGTCCGAAAATTTGCAATAAATCCAGATGGGCAATGATACGGAGGGAATGTCATAGCCCACGGTGAAAGTCCGGAATTGACAAAATGAAAGTCCCTGATGGCAATGATACGGAGGGAATGTCATAACCCACGGTGAAAGCCCAGAAAGTTGACGAGTGTCTCACGTGCTTAGTGCATTATGAGGTGGGTTAGGTATTGCCCTAGGCGTGTCATTCAAGGATAGATATTCTTTTGTGAAACGTATTGTGGTGACATGGAGCTTTTTGATATCAGCGGTTTGGAATGTATATTTTTGGTGTGAAGAAAGCATAGTAGTTATATCATGTTTTCATCATAATTTATTAATCATGGTTGTTTGGCTTGATGCTTCAAGTCCATTTGTATAATCTTTCAAGGTAACTCACCTTTACTATAAAATGAATTTCAGGTACCGAGGGTTTCCTGAATCGTGATGCACGTGGGTGTCTGTAATGGCTTTTATTTTGGATAACCTTTTAGTGGATATTTTGAGAATTGTATTATTCTTTTGGCCGTGTAGCATTGTACCTGGGATAGCACTTTTTTGTAATTTGATAGCTCATGAGAGCATGGTCCCACGGGAGGATTAGTTTGTCGTACTCTGATGTAATATTGTAAATTATTATGTTATTTAGTTTAACTTTTCCGCATTGGTTGTTTGCTTGCGTGGCCGTCCTTGGTTTGACCGGGCGTGACAGAGTGTCCATAGGAGAATATCCCGCAATCCTAGTGTCGTGAGCTGAGAGAATCTCGCGATGGGTAGTTTCCATGTAATATATAGGACCTTAGTGGATGAATCTTTGAGACGTCTTTGACTATACTAGTTATTTATTTCCCCAGGCGAGATGGAGAAAGCAACATACCCTGAGACCAATTGGAGATCCGGGGTTATGTGGGCGTGGTAGCTTTCTGCGAGATTCCATCAATTTCTTCTCAATTTTTTCCCCACCAGAGCTAGTATATATATATATAGATTATATAGATATCTCTTATTAGAAAGGTTTGGGAGTCAAAAGGCAGCTAGGGAACATGTTTTGACAACTTTCTCACATGGTTGTGGGAAACGATGGTCTAATGATATGCCCGTTTTTGGTTTAAGTGAATATATTATTTATGCTAGGACTTAGATTTGCTAGGTCACATTGATTATTCAAATGGACTTAAAGTATTTTTTTTATAGATAATTATAACTAAATATATTTCGATCATATGACTATGATATTTTGACCCAAAAATTTTCATATTACTCTGCTCGATCGTTTTTATGAAATTAAACAGTTTCTAAATTTTTGTAATAGTTAGTGATATTAATTTGTACAGTTTCCCCCACCTATTGGCAAAAGTAACAAGTAAGTCAAAATAATATTTTTTACATTTAAGCCATTTGTGCACAACTAAATTAAGAAATACAAATAGGACATTTCTATAATTTTGTCTAACAATGATAAAAAAGTTAATATATTTACAAAAATCCGTTTTTACTTTTGTCCTTTGTTTTATATTTTAGATTTATAGAGGAAAGAGAAAATATAGAAAATAAATAAATTGAGTGATGCTAAATTCATTTTTTTTTTTTTGAGAGAGAAGATGAAAGTCTTAATCGTTCAATTAGAGTTTATTTTCAGTAAAATTTTAAAAAATGTGTATAAATTTGGTCAAGGAAAGATTGCAACTTGATCACAGATAAAGAATCTCTGGTTCATTAAAGGTTTAAAAGGGAGAACATTGAATAATATTATTCTCAAAGTTTTTGGTGAGAATTATCTAGTTTCGTCAACTTTAAATGGACGGATACTGATAAATGATCTTAAATGTGATTAGATTAAAATTTTAAAGTTTAATTTATTAAAATTAAAATTACATAATTTAATTTGGTATTAAGATTAACCCATGGCAGGATTTTTTTATAATCTGTCCAAAATCTTTATAAACTAAATTCTTATTCACTTTTTTTTTCTGCCCAAATCCAATTGAATTAGAGCTTTAGGTGGTTGCATAGAAAGAGACAGAGAGAGACCGGGAAGGTGATAGCTTGATGGGAGTGCTGTTCACATGGGTTCGAGCCCGTGGTATTTCTATAGGCTCGCCTATGTGGCGTACTCACGTCCACTCATTTGGGGTGAATCCTACTTAATTTTTTTTTTAAGTGGGGTCCACTTCAAATGGGTGAATGTGAGCGTGCCACGTAGACGAACCCGTGGTAATATCAGGCTCGAGCCCATATTAACAACACTCGGTGATGGGGCCAATATAGGCGGGTTATAACTTAGGGTGGGACCCGTACGGGAAATTAGAGGATGCTGTCTGCCACGTGGTCAACATTGGACCTACATTGTCGCTATCATCGGTAAGCTAATTCTATTCTGAATTCAAAAAATTAATGCCATGACCTATTAAAATTATGGACCTGGCCTTTTTTGAAATCTGGAAAAATAGACGCATCGTTGTAGCTTAAATATTTTGATATTCGTTTTTGAGTTTATTTTATTAATTATAAATAAATAAT
>VIGQ01000417.1:67500-70000 GCA_009663005.1 Actinidia chinensis
TAAGACTTGGAACTTAGCTTGCTATCATTTAGTGACATTTATTTGGTTCATACTGACTTATATTCATAAAAAACAGATCTATCTACTTATATAATTTTAATAATTGTAAAAACAAGACAGAATTTAGTATGTAAAATTATTTGTTTTATCAATAACATAATTTAATTCATAAAATAATTTTTGTTAGTAAAATTATGCTAATACTCAAAAAAATGTTAGATCAACGAAAGTTTCAGAAATCACATTTTTTATTCTATACATTGGACAAATCTCATAAATTTAAGTGGTAGAAGTTGAATTTTTAAAAACTCGAGAGTGCCATGGCCACCCTTGACCCTTCCCACAATGATAAGCACAGAAACACGTATCAAATGCAACAATTGCGTTTATTGTAACAATTATATATCTTAATAGAGTTGAAGTCAATACCTTAACAACCACCAACTAGCTCGTCTAAGTCGACCAGAACGTAGACCTACCGTTCACACGACAAGTTCTTAATCCAAATCTCAAGGTGTGGATTAATGGTGAAATTTTATTCTTTACTTTTTCTTTTCGAAGAGTTTGTTTATGGGGTTGTTCCGTATACGTCTGCTTTGGCTTGAATGAATGTTCTGAAGAAACCTTCAGTTAAGTTATGTTATAGAAGCAGGAGGATTCTTTACTTTTTTTTCTTTCCTGCTGAGAGAGCATTCATCCTTTTGTTCATTTTTCTCAAAAAACTTCAATTGGTACACGCAAGAAATAGGCCAATTCAGCAGCTTTTTGTTCAAATTCTCGTGGAGTAAAATCCTCATCAGTACAAGTCAAGGGAATGGCCCCTTGGATCGTATTTTCAAAGCTTAATTCTGATAATTACTCCGTATATATATAGCATGATAAAATATATGTACTGAGGATTAGTTGAGGCGAAACGACATACTCCCTAATTAAAAAAAAAAATACTACTGCAAAATTCAAGTGGTTATCCCCTCAACCTCAACCAACTTTGGAGTTAGCTATGAAGTATTTGTCTAGCCTTTTTTTTTCTTTCTTTGTTCTATCTGAAAGATGTGGGTCCAAATGATAAGTGCATGTTCCTCCAATCCTGCATTTAAATCTCCATTTTGTTAGACATGGCACAATGTGTGTCCATGGTATATACATGAGAGTGACATATGTTGTTGCCCATCAACAGTGCCCAAGAACAAAAGAAACCTTAACTAACCAAGAAAAAAAAATCAAAGAACCATCTGCTAAATTTTGAACCCTACTATTATTCAATACTGGGACCTGGGTCACATTTCAATACTGGGACCTGGGTCTACATTGTTTTGCTCGACTATATTTTTCCCTGCAAATCTTCAAATTGGAAAGAAAAAAATGGCAGTTTGTAAAGAAAAAGGGGGAAAAAAGTCCTTCAAATTGGAAATTCGACTACGTTACTACAAAAAGAACAAGAATATTTAAATCGAATAACATGATAGTTTGTTTGCCTTTCATTTCAACACAAAATACTTTCAAACTGTAATTACAATTTTAACGCCACTATCGCATCATTCTGATGTTAATTTTTGTATAAAAATTCTAGTAGAGTAGAGTTTTCCAATAGTAATTACAAATAACTCCTAATTGAAAGAAAGCCTCCATGGAGGACAAGATAGTTGAATCATTAACCTTCTAAATGATAGTGATACAAGGGCTATGACCATTAAATAGTTCTCACTTTTCAACCACTCATTAGTATACAAATTTGTCCTCCACATGTGAAGGAGCTGTGATTAAGATTGGCATTGGGATGCTCATTATAATCCATATACATAAATACATGAACAAGAATATGACAAAGGAAAATTCAAGGCAAACATCCTCCCTTTTCCCTCTTTACTTTCTAAGTTCAGTGTATACTCCAATCCTATAATTGCTATTTAACACTTAATTAATCACTAAAATCAAATGATTATCCCATTGCTGTCTCATCATTCTTTGGCCCTAATCAATCCCTCAACGTTGTCACATGGATTCAGGTTCATCAAGTTGAGAGCCTTACAACACCTTAATCATTAACTCAGATCCATTTATAAATATAGAAACTTGGAGTAAATTACACTTTGCTTACGAAAATCCCATCCGTGCCTTTCGCTTTCATTTACGTTAGTCAAATCTTTATATTTGGATCAGTTGTCAATGTGGCCATTTTGTCCACTTATGTTTAATTAAGTGACGGAAAAAAAAGGCCTGATTGGCTCATTACAAGTGCACTGAATAGCCACATTAATACTTGATCTACAATTAGAAGTAAAGAGTACAAAATGACATTTAGGTAAAAGTGCATGGGTGCAGAGTGTAATTTACTACTCTGAATCATGGAATCAACTACTCATAGAGTAATAATAATGGAACTTTAACTACAAAGATGCTTGAACTCCTAGAGAAAGAGAGGATCAAACATTGTTCTCATAATAAGTTGGCTAGGGCTTGCATTTGTCTGGTGACCCACCAAATTGGGCTTGATCAGTGG
>VIGQ01001771.1:5000-7500 GCA_009663005.1 Actinidia chinensis
ACACTCTATTTTGGAGTGTAGATATCAAACAACATGGAGTGTAGAAATAAAATTTCCAAAGAATATCAATAACCCAGTTTAGACATTATATTCTACACATTCCTAAATCACTTCTGTTATATATTTGATTTATGTTCAGGTATTAGATATGGATGTAGTCAAACCATATGATCAATCGGATATTTTACTCTTCTACATACTTGCCTGCATAGGGAAAAAAAATTTTTTTTTTGAATAAATCCGTAGGTGGTCGAGTTGTGTGGAATTGAATATCGTATTGAACCGTTGTTTTAAAAACAAAAAACATAAATAAGTTTTAATTTTTAACTTATTGGAATATAGTTGGGCTCGCAAAACAAAACCATTACGTACCACACCGTGTATACTCTGCATCTTAGAGTTATACCATGATCGGTTCCTTGTACGCACAATAAAAGTGTTGTTTAGGTGTGCATGAGATTGTCGGCTTAGAGCTCGACGTTAAGAAAAATACACCTTGGCTAGGGAGAATTATGTCTAGACAATAAATTGTTAAACCAGCTGCCTCTTTCCAGAAGTTACTTTTTTTAATTACTTTTTCAAACGAAACAGAATAGTTTTCTGTTTTTACTTTTAAGTTCTGAGTATAGAAATGTGTTCCCATTTTGTGTTGTGTTGACATCGATCACATCATCACCCCGTCAGAAATACACGCACACAACAGACACAATGATTTACGAGTTTTGGCAAAAGTTGTCTACGTCTTCGATGCAACGAGATTCACTATTTGAGAAAGATTTACAAATTACAGGACATTATTGTCGTGATGGTGGGTTTATTTTTATTTCTCGGGCAGGACAATCATCACCTCTTCGCACTCTCATTGCCTTCTATACATATCTTTTTTTATTGGGTATTTGGGACTTTACTAGAAGATCCTTTTATAGACTGAGAGTTTTGAAACCAATCCAATTAGGAGTATGAATTCAAATTCAACCAAGAGTTGACCAAATCCAACAAGGAAGTTAAAGCCAAAGCTAACAATTTTCACATTGGCAAAAATTTCTCCCAAAAGAGTAACGGTGCTACAAATGCACCTTTCGGTGCCACCTATTGTCAAGTTCAAGCAGATAGAAAACTGGATCTAGAGTCCAACGATCTTTCATGACTTGTGAAGCTCCACCTGTTGAGATCTTTTGACTTTAATGAATCACAAATGTTGAGACATAGGAATTCAAAATCAAGTGATCCAAATAAACTGAGATAAACAATAGTGAATCACAAATGTTGAGGGAGGCATATCGCCGACCGTAAACATGAGATTCCTATTAAAAAAATGGCCTCTCACATTTATGGCGATGTCTTAACAAAAAACTTTACCCCTCGCCTAATGTGTGGGCGAGGCCCACAATGACTGAATGTTGTTGCCATAAATGAAAGTACCATAATAATGAAATCCCATTCTAAGAATTTCTCACACTGGATCCGTTACTTAGAAAGCCTTATCACATATGACATACGTCTTCAACAAACATATCCCTCCGCCCCATGTGGGGGAGAACCATCATGCTGATTGTTGGCCATTAAAATGCAGGTAATTAGATAATGAGAATCCCTATCTGAGGAGGTCTTTTCACAGTGATCCCTACTTAGAAAGCCTTCTCACATATGCAGATGTCGTTCAACAACTTTACCACTTTGGCCCAATATGGGGACAACAAAATGAAGATTGTGTGCTATATCTCCCTCTCTAGAAGAAGAAAAACAAGGCTCTACCAAACTGATAAATTCCACCAAAGCTGATAACTAACACAACTGATATGGGTTAATACATAAAATTCGATACCTCTCAGATAGATCCGAAATGCAGGAAAAATTCTTAAGGAGAGACTAAATATTAAAATTTTTAAAAAGTCTAGTGACAAAACTGCAATTATCAAAACATCAGGGTCCAACTTCACTTTTACAAAACTTCTGGACGAATAATGTAATTTTTCCACAATAGGGACTGATATGGAATGAATTATAAAATTTTCCGGGACTAATTATAAGATTTTAAAAATTGGGAATTGAACTATAATTTTAAAAACTTTTGGGGACCCAAAACTATAATTTTAAAAAATTTGGAGATCAAACTATAATTTTTAAATTAAACTTTATGGACTAAATTATAATTTTTTAAAAACTTGGGGACCAAATATAATTTTAACTTTTTTTTGGACTGGAAGGTAATTCAATTGAAACAGAGGAAATATTCCATTGCTATAGAGTGGCGAGGTGACTAGGCAACTGATAGAGCGCAACCGGATGCTGATTGGGTTATTGCGAGGCATTGATAGGGGCACTGATGGGCAATGATGAGCATAAATAGATCCCTTGCGAGGCAATGATATCATGATGACGAGCGAGGTTGGTGCGTGGACCTAGTGGGTCGAAGTGAAACAGTGAGCGCGTCAAAACGTGAGAGTGTGACAACGTGACTGAGACTGGAATTACGCACGGGACAGACAAGCGGGCGTGT
>VIGQ01001771.1:15000-32500 GCA_009663005.1 Actinidia chinensis
GTATAAATAACAAAAAGTGATACATGAAATAAAAAAAATTATTTGTCACTATTCTTCAAAGTCAAGAAAATATTACAATACATATCGCAAACCATTTGTACTTATTTAAAAAATAATGTATTCAATCATAGCCCATCATCTTATATTCTCCGAGAATAAATTATGGCTTCATAAAAAATTTAGGGCAATTTTTTATTTTTTTTTAGATGTATTTGAATTAAGGGGATTTAGCGAATAATTTTATTTTTTTAAAAATCTACTAATCTAGCTGTTCTAATTGTTTTGAGAGTTTTGGTAGGTGCCTTATCCACAGACTAATGACACCCCAAAAAACTAATTATATTACTATAAAAATATTTACTAGTTTTTTTTTTATGAGTTACCAAATAATGAACCTTAAAGAAGAGACTAAAAGGAGTTGGGCAAGGATAGGGCCCGACCTTCTAAAGCCCTATAATTCATTTAAACTTTCCTAAAAGCCCATGGAAATTGCTTAAGCTTGACCCATTTCTAGGCCTAAGTTACTCTACTCAAAAATTTGTATAATTAAAATAAAAATGATAAAAAATAAGTACGAGCCTCACACCGGGCTTTGGGATGGGTCTCGGATCGGGCCTTCAGGATGGGTCACGGGCCGATCCAGGATTTAAAATTAGACTCAGGTTCAGCTCATACTATCCTGGGTTTGGGTCGGGCTTGGGCTCTCTATGCCATGAGCCGGGTCAAAGCCCATTGAGTTGGACCATAGGCCGCGGGCTTTTTGATGACCCTTAAGTGTTAGTTACGAATTATTGTAGCTTTTATAAAATTGTGTGATATGAGTTACAAATTAATATGGTTAGTTACGAAACGTTTTATGGTTATTACAAATTATTGTGGCTAGTTAATTAAGTTGTGGTGTTAGTGTAGTAACTAATCATAATGGGCATATTAAAATTTCATAATTATAACCACAATATTTCGTAATTTTACAACAATATGCGTAACATGTATATATGTACATATAAATTGAATAGTATATACCATAAACTTCTCCTTGTCATTACCTTACATAGATATCTAAACTAACCCCATGATATCTAAACTAACCCCATTTAAAAGGCATGTATTCATTCATATACACACTCAGAAATATAAACTATAGTTTTCTATCTCCCAATATTGTACAGGAATCTGAGCTTAGACTTCAAACCTAACTCTCACCACTATCGCCTATCTCCACAACCACCATACCTTCCGCAGCCTCCACATCCACACCCAACAACATCATACATCCACATCCCACACCACACACTATACTTCTACACCCTCTTACTTACATCTCATACCCTCTCCAAACCATTATTTTTCGAGATAACTATTCGTATTGTCCCAGCCTTCACTGCTATCACACTCCAAAAACCGTATCTCGTGTAAAATAGACGGTCTCCCATGCGCCCGCTCATTTTCCCTCACTTCAACTGCACGCACAACCACGCGTCCACTCCTGTGCCTGTATCTCTCATGCTTCTCGCGCCCTCTCGTCTTACAATGTCTGCGCGACTCGTCTTGTCCGCTTTGACCTGTGGCGCCCAACCCGAGTGCATACTGACTAATATTCCTTATCCGCATGTTCGACCTGTCCAGTTTTAACCTGATCTGTGCCCCAGCCAAACTGTTTCCATCGGTTCAGCAAACAACGGATGCTTTCCTTATTAGACCAAAGGCTACAGTCACGGATAGTGTTACCGAATTTGGTACTGATTGGCATCAAAAAAACGACGTTGTTTTGGTGAGAAAAAACAAAAAAAACTACGTCATTTATTCATTTTTTTAAAAAGAAACGCAACTTTTTAGTTGAACGACTTCTTATTTGTTTTCCAGCCACCAAAATGATGTTGTTTTGGTGCCATCAGTAACAAATTCGGTAATCCTATTGGTGCTGTACCTTTCTTATTAGACTGTTCAGCAATTTTTCATTTCTTTCTTTTTTTCTTGGTTCAGATCGGTCCCTAACTGGTTTTGCCTCTCTCTAAACCCCCTGTTCATCCCTAGTTTTTGGTTTTTAAATGCCTATTAAATCATCATTTGTCTTCATTTCATATCCATTTTATTTTTGCCTTCTTATGGAGCTATCCTGAATGCTCTCAACCTATTTTTTCTTTCCTCATCCTTTATGGCACTAAAGGGAAGAAACCTTTGGCGCATTATTATTGTAACATTGGTTGACCAACAAAATAAGATCGACGTCGATATCAAGCATAGTATGAGGAGTAGCCTTAATCAAGGAACAAAATTTCCTTTTGTTTCCAATCCGAAACGGTCCGAAACGTTTCTGTTCCTAAGAGACCGAATGAACATTAGTGAATAACGAAACCACTATTAATGCGATTCAAACAAGTTGAATATAGAAAATATACACCCAAAACACAACACTATATACCTATAACAATAAGTTGTATTACCCCACAAATTTAAATTTTTTATAAATGTTGTAACATTTTCATACGAGAGATGGTATTTTTTTATTTTGATATTGTCACTTTTTAAAATATTTTCGAAATATTTCGAACTATTTTCGAATATTTTCGAATGTTTCGTTTCCGAGGCAACCGAAACGCCCCCTCGAACGAAATTTTGATCCTTGCCTTACTGATTAGGATAATCGAGATCACTAGATTATCACTTGGTTTCGGAACCTTCTAATCATCTCCATCAACCTTCAATTTGGTAATTCCGACTCTAAAAAACCTATTTGGGACTTCTTAGAAACACGCGAACAAAAAAACACCAGGCTCTAGCTCATCATACCAACAGCTAAACAAGCCTCCATCGTATTCGAAGGATCCCGAACAATCCATCAATGATTTTCTCTCCTAGATGCAGGTTTCTGGGATCAAATTCTAAAAGTTTATAGCCGAACTGAGTATGAACAGTGCCTTACTCTCTTCTTGATACTTTAACTAACACTTTTGAGCCAATTCTGTCTTCTCTCCCTCCACCGTCGTCCATATCTGCCTTAGAACTGCTATTTCAGAGCTTTTTTTTCCAAAAAGACACGTTTGGGGCACCTTGAGGACTCACCATATTGATGTTGCTCTTGACACCCCTCAAATAAGGGACCCAACTCCACCTCCAAGCTCTTTGTCTTCCTATTATTGGACCAATCATTGTTGTTCTATTGTCTACAAACCAGAATGTGCAAGCATTGCAATAAGATTGGAAGAATCCTTATAAACAATCACTAGTCATTGGTCCAAATGAGGCCCCACCCACCAAATTCAGCCATCACTACAAGTCCGAGTCTTCCCTCCGTCTGCTTTTTGTGCTGTTGGTTGCCCTTCCACTCCTGATTCTTCCACTGTTGATACTTCCGACTCTCTCCGTCTTTAGGAGTGACATTGGCCCTTGTTAAATAGTTATGTGTCCCTCTAGTACACCTTCTCTTGCTACTAAGTAGTCACCACCCCAGGTATCTAATCTCGTTCTTTGATTCCGCATGTTGCAACCACGTGACTTCTGATTCCACCAATTTTCTTCGAAGTCATCTAGTTTTTCATATCTTCATATTCACAACGGCTACGTGTAACGACCCCGCTCGACCTGCCCACATGCGCCCACCGGCATCGAGTAATCGTCACGTTATCACCGATTTTTCCTTCGTAAAATTTCTTAAATTTTTTTGTTTCACATTTTCTTAAACTTTTTCGTGTGCGGAAGCGAAACATATAAATTTTTTTTTCGAATTCAATAAAATTAATATTAAATTCATTCATTTGAAATACATGCCCTGACGTTAGAGAGATTTACCTTTCCTTAACCTTCATACTACGTCAATAATTAGATATTCAAAACCATTCGGACTTTCTAGTCCGGACTATACTACATAAATTCGTTGTTCCGATTACATAACATTGTTCCTAACAAATTTTTTTTTACTTCTTTTACCGCTACCCCACTTACTTTCCTTTATCACCTGAAATATTGTCAAAAAACAATATTCCTAAACACATTTGCTTAGCGTAGAACCATAGCTCTAACATAGATTTTAATCAATCTATCAAAACAAGTAAAATACCTGGTAATGCATTCATATACATAGCGTGAAGAAAGATAAATATTTAATTTTTCGCAATAACTTGTTCAAAATTATTCTTGTCTTGGAGAAATAATAACATATTTAATTTTTTTCGCAATAACTGTTCAAAATTCCTACGTGTACTGTAAGTTTTACTATATTTAAGAGTCAACATAATTCTTTAAACATACATTATGCACTATGACCTCCCTACTTAGACAATCTTATACGATTTTCACACCCCCTTGAGTCGGGTATGTCCGGCCGAGTACCTTTCTCGAAAGGCAGAAGCTTGAATAGTCATAGCATATACATAAAAATAAAAACATCTTTTCAAAAAATTTATATCTATTCCATGGATGTGATTTTGCAATAGCATAACATAATTTCCATGCATATATCATAGCATAAAAAAGTAATTTATTCTACTTTAGAAATTAGGTTACTTACCTACCGTTAGAGAGTAGGGTTACTTACTTTCAAAGTAAAATCGACAACATGATACCCTTAAATATGAAGATCGGTCAATCATGAACTCATACTGAAATTCCAATCTCGATCGGATCTCATCTCACTACTGATTTTTAATATCTTGATCACCTAAGGATCATGGGTAACCACACCCACACTAATAACTTCTTTTTATTATCAAAATATATGGTGTTTTGTAGGATTGTTTGGGCCTAAGAAAAAGAACTTTGGAGATATTCCCCCCTCTCGTCTCTCTCCTTTCCGGCTAACACTCTCTCTCTCTCTCACTCTCCACAATTTTCCTTTCTTTCTTTCTTCTCCTGTCCTTCCTTGCCTTCCTCTCTCTCACACACATTTCCTCTCTTCTTCTATACATATATAATATATATATATATTCATACAACCGATTTTATATATATAAATATCATCATTACCTTAACATCATTATTTTTTCTTTTTTCTTTTTTTTTCCAACTACTCTCCCTCGATTTCTTTCTTTACACAAACACCCGTACATATAATATATTATTATATATATATATATATATCCCTTTTTTTTTCCTTTCTTTTTCTTCTTTAATAGAAAATAAGTTTCTTTTTTTTTTTTTTTTCCTTCTCAATCCGTGCTCTTCTTCTTTCTTCTCTTTAGACTACAAAATAGATCTTTTGTAGCAAACAAAACACCACATAGGCACAGCGGCTGTGGTTCATACCCTGACGCTATCAAAATATTTTATTAAAATTACCTTCAATCCTTCAACTTAAATATCCTCTTTAATTTTTTTTTCTCCCCAAAGTTATGACTCTTTTAATTTAAAACCCCAAATAATTTAAATCTCATATTCATATTTTTTTGTAAAAATTCTGAAGAATTCTACTTAATACTTGGAACATACCTATATGTTCATATTTCACATGCATTCTATATTTTTACTTAGAGAATGAAATATTTTAAATTTTTGGGATGTTTACAGTAACGCTTCCCATGCCATTATTCCCATATTACAAGTTTTTTCCCTCTAATATGTCTCTTTCAGAATAGTTTCTTACCATGCTCTTTACTAAATCTAATGTCTGTTTGGGCACCTTGCGAATTAGTCTTAATTGTTCTTTTTTCTTCCCTGGTTGTCATTTGTAACGGACCTATATATAGGACAGATCCTTGGGAGGGCAGAATGACTAGATGCCTATTTGAGCTCTTCATCTCACATTCCTTTTTCAATGCCTACCCGTTAGTTCATCTATTGGCTCCCCACTCAGTCCCCACTACCTTTCAGTCTTTGGCATTCTCACTTCGTCATGGGTCCTCTTTAAGTGTTTTGTGGGTCAGTGGATTCTGTCAAAAATGAACTAGTCATTGCTTATCTTGTTAACTGCTAAACAACAATGTACTAAATACCATTCAATAAAAGTGATTTTGTTTCACACCAGTCCCTTTGATTTAATTCCATTTTCATGTTGGGTGCTTCCCTAATACTACTATGGGGGACGAAGTCTTTGCAGTTTTTGAAAATGATTACAACAAACAAACAACACCGATTTTACTTGGTTTACTTTTGAAACATCGTTCTGAGTTTAACCCCAATATAGTAATGACTCACGCTGGGGTTCAAACATAATTTGGTAGTTCTAACAAAATTCTTGATCCAACAGGCCATAGAGTACAAAGAAACAAATTTCTAAAATTCCTTCATCGTAATGGTTCTTCCTCATCGTTCTTCTTTTTTTCTTTGCCTTGGCATTTCCAACCAATGATCGTGAAGCACGCAAACTAGACATTAACTAACCCACTGTCCAATGCCCTTCTTCTTTTTCTGCTTCTTGTCCTGAGCAATTTTTGGGGTGAAGCCTACCCTCACGAATGTCTGTACCTTAACTGTAATGCCCTCTCCGATTATCAACAACCAATCCTCGTTTGAACAACTATGTGGTGTTCCCCCTGACTATAGTCAGCTTTGGTTTTTCGGTTTGGCATGTTTTGTGTCTTAACTCTACGCCCATGAACACATCAAGTTAGAACCTTGTGCTCGTCTTTGCAGTTTTTCGGGATATAAGAATGAACACAACGGCTATCGTTGTTGGGATCCTCTTTCTTAACCCCTTTGTATATCTCATCATGTCATTTTTTGGGAACACAAAATACTATCTTCTATGTCCGAATTTTCGTACCTTCGACACATATTACCTTATTTTTCGCTAATCCCTCTTTCGAGTTATTCTCTATTGACCTTGATATAGGCTCTGTCCCCACACATCCTCCTATGGTCTCTCCTGAGGAACCAACCCCATTTGTTGATTTTATTCCTACGCCTTCTGACTTTTCTCCAATTACGCCTTTCGTACTCTCTGAGTCTCATGAACCATCACCAAATCCCTTCTCTCGTCGAGTAACTAAATTACCTTCTTATCTTTGTGATTACCATTGTTTTTCTACTATTCATCCTCAACATGAGCCACATTCTTATCATGAGGACAATACAAATTCTGTTTGACATCAAGCAACGATAGAAGAATTGCAGGCATTGGCTTAAAACTCAACTTGGGATCTTGTTGATCTTCCACCTAGCAAAATTGTAAATGGGTGCAAATGGTCTATAAGATCAAAGCTCAATTTGATGGTTCCATCGAACACTATAAAGCTTGCCTGGTTTGCAAAAGGCTTTACCCCAATAGTATGGTATTGACTAAGAGGAAGCATTTGCTCCAGTCACTTGCATAACCTCTATTCGAAGTTTAATTTGTTGTTGTTGCCATTCATAAATGGCAATTATATCAAATGGATGTCAAAATGCCTTTCTTAATGATGATCTTACCAAGGAGTTTATATGATGCCTCCTCTAGGGTATCCAAATCTTCCCCACAAGGTTTGCAAGTTTCATTGTGCTCTCTATGATTTCTAACAAGCTCCTCGCACATGGTTTGACAAATTCAGTGCTTCCATTAAGAATTTTGGCTTTTCTTCCCGTCCTCATGACTCTGCTCTCTTCATCCGCAAGATTGAGCAAGACACTATTTTCTTCTCTTATATATTGATGACAGATTGAGACGAACTGGTTTGGGATTACATAGCTCGAACATTTTTTCCAGTGATCACTTTGAGATGAAGGATTTCAGTTGTCTCAGTTATTTCTTGGGACTTGAAATCTCATATATTCAAATGGATATTATCTCTCTCAAGCCAAGTATGCGTATGATCTTCTAGCACATGCTTGCCTCATTGACAAAAGACAACCTCTACTCCTCTCAAGCTTAATGCTCATCCAACTCCTTTAGATGGCACATTATTGTCTAATGCAACTCTTTATATCGGCCAGTTTTGTTGGAAGCCTTGTCTATCTCACAGTTACTCGATTTGACATCGCCTATGCTATTCATTTAATTAGTCAATTCTTGGCTGCCCTTCGATCTACTCATTATGCAAAAGTTCTCCACATTTTTCACTATGTTAAAGGAACCTCTTTCATGGTCTTCATTATTCAGCCTCCTCCTCTCCTAATTTGCGTGCCTATTCGAATTCTGATTGGGTTATGATCTTACTGATTGTCGTTCTACTTTAGGTTATTGCTTCTTTCTAGTTGACTCTCACATCTCTTAGCATACTAAGAAGTAAATTGTCACTGCATGATCTAATACCGAGGTTGGATATCATGCATAACTTATACTACTCAGAAGTCTCTGGCTTCGATGGTTACTTGAAGATATGGGTGTTCTTTAGTCTTCTTCCACCATATTGTTTTGTGACAATTGGAGTGCTATATAGATCGCTCACATGATGTGTTCCAACGACAGTACCAATATATTAAGATTGATTGTTAGTTTGTGCGCCAATGCGCCAACATGTTGCTCACCAAGGCTGTGGATATTCTACTTCACTAACTCTATCTCTTCTGCTGATGAGACTGTGGATATCTTCATCAAGGCTCATCTATCCAGTAACTTCTCTATTTTAGTTTTCAAACTCAAGTTGGTGCATGCCTTACCCCCTTGAATTTAAGGGGATATTAGTCTATATTATAGAATATTCTAAATATCACTAAAATATTTTAGACATATTTTTCCATATAATTTGGATATATTTTGTATTAATAATTAATATTCTCTTTCTCTTATTATTGTCATTACCTTACTTAGATAGGTCCGCTAGCCCAATGTAAAGGGTATTTGTATTCATTCATATATACACTTATAAATAATTCTTTCCATATCTCTCTAAATTGTTAACAGTTCAATTCCACCCACTAAATGTTTCCGGTTTTTACATGGTTCAACTTCAAAGCATAATTACTGGACCTGAAATTAAAATAGATATAAAGGATATATATGACACACAAGTATGACAAGATTATAGAAAGAAAATATGTTGGCTTAAGAATAATTTGTTGGACTGAAAAAAAATTTCATCATGTGGCATGCAGCTGACCTGAGTGTATGGGGACACAATTTTAATTTTGAGAAGACAAATGTAAATCTTAACAATGGCGAGCCAGATTTTTTACTTGTAGGGTAATTGAGCAATTTTTTTTAGAAAAATTATCGAATCTAAATGAATAACTTTTTTAGTACAAAAAATAACTCCTTGCAATATTATTTTTGATTTTTTTTTAAAGTAAGAACTTAACTTTTTAATTGAATTATACTTGTTATTATAAGAAATTGACCCCATCCATTTTTACTAAATTTTAAAAAACATTTGTGGGCTCAAAATATATTAGTGCCAATATTTTAAATATATATCAAATAGACATACAAGTTTTTGAAATTTCAATGAATTCATTTGACCAGCGGCTCAGCCCATGCATACATACTATAGAATTTGTAGTCTACACATAAAATACAATTCAATTACAAGTTAAATATAAAACTGAAGTTTTTTTTAGAAACCTTGGGAGCGGTTGCTCCTAATTCCAAGAAATGCTAAACGAATTTTCTAGGATGCTTTAATCTAACAAACATTTTAATCAGACCACTAATTAAGCTAACCAAGTGCAGACCGTGATACAACTATTAATTTCCATAGTCTTCGTATCATAGCATCTGTGGCACCATGTCTCTACCAAGCAAACCCTTTTGTAGAGTTTTTAATTCCGTAAATGGCACGTTGTGCCCTTTCACTTTCACTAATATATCATTTTTCACCTTCACTTTCGATTGTGGATATCCACAAAACTAGGCCACGGGTCAATTTGACCATTTTATCTATCTTACGTTCAATTAATTAAGGATCAATTGTTTTTCTTTTCGTGAGGGGTCACATAATCTCTTTCCACCATTTGTTGGAACAAGAATAGATAAAAGAGCCATATATTAACACTTAAACTAAAAGTATAACATGTTAATTGACGTACAATCAAAAGTGAAGGGTACTTCAAAAGTGAAAATATAGTAAAAGTACAGCAATGCAAAAGTATAATTTACCAATTTTGATTTAGTTTGCAGCATCTTCTTTTTAAACTCCCTGAGGATGTCATGACCTGTACTGGTAGGATTACACTCGGACACACTTGTCTTTTCGTGCACCGATTGAGCCAAGCAACAAGTTAGGGCACTCTGATTCCATGCTAAAGTTTTCCACATTGCCTCAAAACCAAATAGAACCAAGATATAAATGGGACTAGTATTCCCCGTGCCTAAGAGCACTACGTCAAAAAAAAAAACAAGTATTTCATTAATTTTGATAATCTTCATCGCAAAAATAAAAATAAAAAACAATCACAAAATGGTAACTTAAGTAACGTTCTCAGAAAACTAATTAACTAAACTACTAATCTCATCTAAAAACTACAAAAGGATGGCTGTTTTTTGTTCAACCGTGACAACCCAAAACCCCTCGATGTGAACTTTTTTTTGACTTTCAACTTTACCCTCAATTCTTCCTCAAAACTATAATTTTGCCATTCAACCCTTTTATTATTTTTTTAATACGCCTTTATTCTTTTTTTAATACCCCTTAATTTTTTTATTTTTTTACTTTCACTTCCGAATTGTATATAAAAAAAATTATGATAAAACTTTGTAACCCCTTTATTTTTATTTTTTCTTAATCCCTGATTATTGTTTTTTCTTTTTTCTTTCACTTCAAATTTATATAAAAACAATATGATAAAAATTTATAACTTTTTTTACTCCCACCTTATGTTTTTTTATAAAAGAAAAAAATCTGAACAAAAATTTTTAATATTTTTTAAAAAATTTGATGGATTCATAATAGTTATATATTATTGTTATTTGAGAACTATTATTGAAAATTAATATTGTATTTTTTAGTAGTTTGATTATATAAAAATATATAAAAAAAAATAATGAACTTTTACGTATCAATAGTAATTAAATTCAATATTACATAAAAACATTAACTTTTAATCAATATCTCCTCCTAAAGGAAAATTATATATTTTTTTTATAATTTGTTTATATAAAAATTCAGAAGTGGAAAGTAAAAAAAAAAAAAAGAATCAGGGTTATTAAAAAAAAGACTCAAATAAGATAAAACAATCAAACCATAGAAATTAAAAAATATTAAAAATTGATTCATATTTTTTCTTTTATAAAAAAATATAAGGTGGGATTAAAAAAAATTATAAAATTTTATCATATTTTTTTAATACAAATTTGAAAGTGAAAGTAATGAAAAACAATAAGAATCATAAAAAAAGAAAGATTTATTAAAACTTTATATAAAAAAAATTTATATAAAATTCGAAAGTGAAAGAAAAAAAGAAAAAGAATAAAGGGGTATTAAAAAAAAAATATACAAGGGTTTGAATGTGAAAGTAAGGGGAGGAGAAAAAGTGTGAATTGAAAGTGATATTTTTGAGCGGAAAAAAAATAATTTGAGTGAAATATGAGCCGTTGGATTAATTCAAATTAATTTCAACCGTAGATAGGGAGAGAGATATTTTGGATTCAATGTAGTTGTGATTTATAATATAGATGATTGCCAAATACATAAACCCAAAGGTGTCACCCCCAAAGTAAGCCTTGTCTCTACGTTCTCCTTCCAACAGCTTAAAAGCGCCATGAGCCTCATTCTTTGCTGCCGCTGGTCTTTGCCTTTGGATAACTATGCTTGCCTCCCAAAGCTATATGTCTGTAAAATATACCATATACTAAGGTGTGAAGGCGCGAAATAGCATTGGGCAAATAGAAAAAAATTGAAAAATGTAACAACTTATCCTGGGCATTGGTTAAATTTTTTTAAAATACTTGTACATTCATCTAGGAGGTTGAACAGTCAATGAAGGTACATGAATTTTATGTATTCTTAATTAATTCACATGAGCACTCTTTAGCAAAACCAATATAAAACTATGCCAAGATAAATAATTTGAAATTCAACCATTTTGTCTAAGGACACCCATAAAAAACAACTATTTTTTTTAATTTTTTTTTGAATGTTTGATGGAATTTACCATTGAGGACAAAGTCAAAATTGAGAATTCTCTCCACACCCACTCTAATTCCACCCGTCCACCACTACAATTAGGTTGTCCATGGGTCGGATTTTTTGGGGTCGGGTCGGGTCGGGTCAACCCGACATATAACTTTCAATCTGAAAAATGTCACCCGACCCCGACCCGAAATTGATTGGGTACCCGACTAATCGGGCCGTCGGGTGGACTAAGTGTTGCTATAATATGGGCCCAAAAAAATCTATAATCAAACCCAAATCCAAATCAAACAGGACAGTATAATCAAACCCCAAAAATGTGTAAAATCTAAACCCCGTAAGACAAATTTTTAAATTGATTTTTAAGGCTGACAATAATTGCCGCACAAGACGATAAAGCAACCCAAACAGAATAATCAATAGGTTCTTCATAGAGGAGAGAGAGAAGAAGCTAGTGGCCCCATGAAAGTTTAAATGTTGCAATGCACTCTGTAAGACAGATACCAGAGAGAGATGTTTGAGAAGAAATTGATTTGACCCTATTATGTTTCTTACTTATTAGATACACTTTGACAAGAAAGCTTTGATCTTTCTTCTTCAGTGCTGTACAAGTTGGCTTTGCTCCAGAAGAAGACTTTTTATCAATAGAAAACAGAGGTGATTAATCCCCTGTTCCCTTCTCTCTCTACTTGTGAAGTGATCTTCTCAATTATTTTTCAGTGTCTGTTTGAGATGGTTTCACAAACAGGAAGAATTTTATGTCCATTTAAAGGATGGAACAATCACATGCCTTAACTTCTCGTAGATTCATGCATTCGTCCTAGGAATATAATTTTTTCTTCATGTTCTTACTGCAACTTAGACCCGGATGAAGTTGGCAGAGGAAGAAGAGAGAGAGGGGGGGAGTGAGAAATAAGGAAATTAGGGGTTGGAAAAGCTGTTTATAATGGGTTGTTAGGGTTGGGTTGGTCACCCGATTTTTAAAATTTACTTCACCCGCCACCCGACCCAACTTTTGTCAGGTTTATTTTTTTTTAAACCGAAACCGACACCCGACCCAATTATGAACCCAACCAAAGGTGTTTTTAGGGTAGGGTAGGGTCGAGTGGGTCGGGTCTTGAACAGCCCCTACTACAATTACCATCACCACGGGCTAGCACGGCCCAACCTTCTCCCCAAACCAAGTTTTTTCAATTGAAATTCGTTGAATGGGGATCAAAAGACGGCGTGGTAGATGGTGGTGTCTAGTTCGTCACACTTCCTCTCTCAATTAATTTTGAACTTTCTGCAATGCATAATTGATTTTTGCATTTCATGTTAAAAGATTTGAAATAAAACATTTCCCTTTAAAAAGTGAAGTTATGGTGGAAAAACGTTTTCATTTTGATAAAATACAAGAAAATATAGAAGAGGTTTTCTTTTCTTTTTTAGTTTTAGCCTTAACGTACAGGCATATATGGATTTTTTCTTTTTTTTTCTTTTTTTTTTTGTTGACATTTGTGGAAATTAAGGGAAGATAAACGAACCAAATTATCCAAGTTCGGCTTATTAAACACTCGTTTGAAAATTGGTTTGATTGATAAACAAATTAAGCTTAAACTTTCAAATTAAGATTGAATAATCTACTGATTAATTCGTTTATCATGGGGCTCCATCGTAGTATCACTAGGCAAAAGAGAAGATTTTACTTCCAAACTTCATCAATGTATTAGATAATGATGAGGGACTCGCATATGGGTTTTCCGGATCAACACTGGGATTTTCTTGTTAACTGTGTTCATCTTCACCAGCATCGGACTCTTGTACAATAGGTTCTCTTCCCTCGACTCGTACTCTATTCCTTTCTCAGCCAAGGCAATTCTCAGCGTCATCCCAAAGGGCTGGCCAAAAGTCTAATAGAAGAACTTCGTCGGCATTAATGAAAGAAGTATTGGAAAAAATATGGCAAACACAAAATTTCAAAAATAATTTCCATTGATAACAAAAGATACATATAGTAAAGTTGAATTTATAATTACAAAACAGAATTTACGAACCAAGTCCTGCAAACGTAGTTTTCCCTAAAAAAATTTTTCCTTGCCGCTAACAAGGGTGTTGTAGGCTTTTGTCAACGTCGTTTTCTCAGGATAAACGGCTCGACCGCTATTTCCGTAACACACCGAGGTAGCCTTGCGAACTAAACCTACGTCTGCCTTTTTTTTATTTCTTTAACATCCACGTTCGAGTATTGGCTGTCACCTCCTCAGTAAATTCGTGGTTAAGGAACATGCTACTGGTTTCTCTTTATTAATATATAGGATTCAAGGCAGAATCATTTATCCTATTATACTATTAAAAAAATTCAGTAGACTGTGAAAATGCAGAGTTTATCTTCAATTGGAGTTCATATAAACAAAAGGAGTTTTGGTTGAATTCATCTTTTATGTGTTGATCTGATGACAACCTTATTTTTCTATTGACCTATACAAGTGAGAGATCCTCCAAAGTCCCATCTTATTCATACCGAATTTATGTAAATTCTCAACAATCCCCCCATGATGAATTGGCAGACAAATCGACGGCAAATTACAAAGCTTGTAATGACCGCCCGCTGCCTACGTGGCTTCCCGCGGCATCGAGCGTCGTCACTCTCCGATTTTTTTCCTCGTAAAATTTTCTTTAAAACTTTTTGTTTCTTTTCTTTAAAAACTTTCGCGTGTGCGAAAGCGAAACATATAAATTTATTTTTGGATCA
The DNA here is from genome assembly GCA_009663005.1 of Actinidia chinensis. Taxonomy (NCBI): domain Eukaryota; kingdom Viridiplantae; phylum Streptophyta; class Magnoliopsida; order Ericales; family Actinidiaceae; genus Actinidia; species Actinidia chinensis. Next base: position 29,650 of record VIGQ01001771.1, read on the forward strand.
ATAAAATTCAATATTAAAAAAATTCATTCATATTTGAAATACATGCCCATGACGGTAGGGAGACTGTACCTGTCTTACATTCATACATACTTCCAATATCATTAGATATTCAAAAGCCATCGGACTTTCTAGTCCGGCTATACTACATAATTCGTTGTTCGTATTACATAACATGGTTCTAAAATTTACTTCACTTACTTTCCTTGTATCACCTGAATTTGTCATAAATAATATTTCAAGCCACATTTGCTTAATTGTATAAAATCATAATCGCTACATAGGTTTTTATAATACATATCAAAACAGAAAAATAACCATTGTAGATGCATATAACATACATAGGCGTGAAGAAGATAAAATATTTAATCTTTTGTTGCAATAATTTATTCAAATTCAGCTTGTACTTGTATTTTGACTATAATCCGAGTCACATAATCTTGAAACATATATTTAGCACTATGAACCTCCCGTTCTTAATCGGTGCTTTGATACCGTGATTTTCACATAACACGCCCCTTGGGTCGGGGCATGCCGGCCAAGTACCTTCCAAAAGGTAAAACATGTGGTACATAGGCATATATATACAAAAATCTTTTCAAAACATTCCTCTAGCCATGGATTTGTTTGCCGTAACATAACATAAAAAGTTTCCTACATATATCATGTATAAAGTAATTTACTCTACTTTAGACATAGGTTACTTACATTGCTTGCTTGGGCTATTGTGTTAAAACTCGATTTTTTGTCCTTAGGCTAATCAGATCGATTCTTTAGACATTTCATTGTTGACATAATTAACGATTAATATCTTTATTAAGTGTTTATAATGTAACTAAGTTTATTTTTCAAGTACTCTAGGCCTAACCATACCTGTTGGTTATTTAAAAATTAATTTTTTATAAAGCCTAAACTAGTTAGAAAATTTCAACTCGCTGAACTGAAAAATCAAGAATTCAGTTTTTTCTCCGACAGTGGGTTTAAGAATAACAACCTAACGTAACTCAATTTTGCTACTTGAATTTCCAAGCTATTTTGACCCATTAAACTTGAAACTGGAAAAATCCTCATTTCACGAAAACATGTATATATTTAAGTATATTTCATAGGAACTTGAATCACATCAAATAGATATCGTATGAGAGAGTTGTGTCCCAAAATAACTACTACTGTTGGTCTGGGAGTAAAAATCGGTATTTCAATCCATACGCAAATTTGATTCCAGAAAAGATTTCAAAATGATAAAATTTTTGGATATCTTGACAGATTATTTCACTAAACATGAGTTGGCAATAATCGATTTAACATATGAGAATTTACAAGGAATGAGAAAGAATTTGAATTTACCTCAATAAATGTTTCTCTTTCCTCTTCCCTTTGGCTTGATTTCTCTCTTCTGTTTTCCCTTCTCTTTTCTTCTCTCTCGTTCTCAGTTACTCTCTCTCTCTTATTTACCACAATACAAACCGAATTCCCACCCACTACACGTATATATAAATATTCTATTAATATCTTTATATTGTTTAGTTTATTTTTCTTTTTCCTTTTTTATTTTATTTTGCAAAGACACCATGATGATATTTTTATTTTTATTTATTATTATTATTTTTTTTTCACCGAAAAGGAACAACAGATCTGTCACTCTTGTCCTAAAATTGCACTTTGTCCCCTAACTTAATCTCCTCTAAATTTATCCCAACAGTTATAAATCTTTCAATTTAACCCGCAAAATAAATTACATGCCTTAAATTAAATTACAAAAGTTTTTATTTCTGAAATAATTAAAGGTAATAGAGTTGGGATAGTACATTCTTCCCTCTGTAAAAATTTTTATCCTCAACTTGTTATTTGCATTACGTTTTGAAGAGGAAAAGGATAGCAAGTCGCATTTTGTCTCCCTCCCCATGTCGACTCTTCCTTTGGTGATTCCGCATTAAAACTCGTTACAAGGCGGAATAACCTGTTCCGAAGCACTGATCACATTGGTCTAAAATTGAATGGGTTGCTCGACATACTGGACAAATCTTCTCGTATTTTAAAGGGGTTGGTATTCAATAACGGGGCTTGGGTCGTTGAGGATGGAGAAGTGAGGACGGGAGGAGGAGAAGTAAGGAAGGGATGTGAGAGGAGAGAGGGAGGTGTAGACATACTTTTTCAACATCGAAATGTGTAAAATTGTGAACGTTTACCAATTCCGGTGGCAAGGCAAGGCTAATAGGCAACTGGGCCTACCTCTCCAGAATTTTAAAGCGTCCAATAAAAACTGGAATTCAGTTTCCTTTCATTCCAAAACGAATTGATACCCCTTGATGGGGATAGCTTCAAAATTACGTGATCTTCTGCAGAATTTCTAAATATTTCCTACGCTTGTCGGCATAGCTCTTTTTGACGATTTGGGTGCTATGATGCGTTGTGTAATCAAAGCAATCTTTTTGTGGTTTCTGTATAATTTGAGGACCTAGGACCGTCTTCTTCCCCAACTTCAGTCCAACAAATAAGGGATGACATTTTTCTTTCATATAATCGTCAAATGGGGCATCTGAATGCGCGCTTGAAACTGTTTGTTAAAGTAAATTCTACTACGGTAAATGCTCTTCCCAACCTCCTTTGAGTCAACATGACATAGCCATAGTCAAATCGTTTAGTATCTGGAATCTTTCCTCTCCGAAGTCCGCCGTCTGTTGAGGGGGGAAAAATAGATACTAAAAGATCAATGAGTTCCTATAGCCACTTGCAAATTTTTCCAAAACTATGATAACAAACCTCGGTTCGGATCTGATATGATAGACATAGGTGTTCCATGAAGGCGATGATTCCCTTTATGTATAGGTTAGCAAGTGTATCCCAATCCTTG
>VIGQ01001771.1:37500-42500 GCA_009663005.1 Actinidia chinensis
ATATGAAACTTGAATCACATCAAACGGATATGTATAAAGAGAGTTGTGTCAAAATCTATGCTGTCTGGTGAGTAAAATCATATTTCAATCCATACGAAATTAATTCACAGAAAAGATTCAAATGATAAAATTTTGGGGATATCTTGACAGATTATTACTAAGATGAGTTGCAGATAATTAGATTAGACATATCAGAATTTAGTAAGGAAGTTGAGAAGAATTGTAATTTACCTCAATAAATTTCTCTTCCTCTTTCCTGGTGATTATCTCTTTGTTTCCTTTTTTCTCTATCGTTCTCAGCTACTCTCTCTCTCTTCTCATTTACACCGACAACCACACACGTATATATAAATATATCTAATAAAATATATTTATTATTTTATTTTATTTTTCTTTTCTTTTTTCTTTTCTTTTGGAAGACATCATGATGATATTTTATTATTTTATTTATTATTATTTTTATATTTTTCATCGAAAGGGGAACAAAGGATTTGTCCCTTCGTCCTAAAATTGCATTTTGTCCCTCTAACTTGAATATACTTTTAAATTTTATCCCAATAATTATAAATCTTTCATTTTAACCCAAAATGAATTATATGCCTTAATTTAAAGTACAAAAATTTTTATTTCTGAAATAACTAAAGGTAATTGAGAGTCGGGATATTTCAAAGTGACTCGAGAGAGGGAAACAATGGATAAGTTACATAGGATAGGTATCTTTTGGTATTGAACCTTACCTTGTGAGAGCCTATCGAATTTTACCGACAAACCAGTGTACGGGCTTGAACTGTGCCGCTATTAGTGTAAATGAGACAATAGACGTCACAAAGAACTTTCTGATGCTGTTCTGTTCTCACTTTTGTGTTCATTTTGGCCATGGAATAATCTTCCTGATTCTGCAAGTATTTTTTCGAGAATTTTACCTTTTCAAATTCTCAAAGAAAATAGCACTAGTTAGACTCATATATGTGATTTTTTTTATCATGAGTATCTCATTATATCCAGCTTGGCTCACCAATGCAAATAGTCATAAAAGTGAACGCTTAACCTTATCCATAATCAATGTGCATCATAGTAATAGGCAAGAGTTATTCAACTCCATAATAATTATCTTAGATATACGCAAATAGTTTGTCTCATTCAACCTAGATCTTCGGATCTCTAGTCTACTAGGTTTTGAGTTTTCCTTCATGATACCTTTCTATTTCATAAGCTGTAACCCATTCCTTTAGATGCTTGCTCAACTAGCTCTCCCTTCAGTAAGTGGATCTGCGATATTATCCTTGACCTCACGTAGTCAATAGTGACAACCTCATTGAGAGTAATTGTCTAATGGTATTATGTGTACGACGAATATATCTAGACTTACCATTATAATATTACTATGTGCCCTACAAATTGCAGATTGACTATTGTAATGAATGGTATCATAGGCACAGGTGTTAACAATCTTGGAATAACTCTAGAAACTAGCGTAGCTACTTGGCCTCTTCAGTCGCCTTATTTAGAGCAATGAACTTTATTCCATTGTAGAACGAGCAATATATTCTGTATGGAAGATTTCCAAGACAACGCTGCACCACCAAGCATGAAAATATATCCATTTGTAGACTTCGAGTCTTTCATATTCGATGCCCAATTTGCATTACAATACCTTTCTAGTATTGCTGAATATCTAGTTAATGAAGTCCAAAATCACAAGTATATCTCAAATAGAATAACAACCTACTACCCGCCTTTGCAATGATTCACATTCCTAAATTATTTATTTGTGTACCTACTCAGTTTGCTCACTAAGTAGGATATACCAAGGTCTTGTACAACTCATGAAGTACATCAAACTCTAAATTAAACGAGAATCACTACAAAAAAAAAATGTGAAATAATGACGAATTAAATTTGTCACAAATTGCATGTTTTTTCTCTCAAAATAGTATAGGTGACAAAATGGGTGACAAAATGGTTTCCTCAACAAAGGGTCGTCACAAAAAGTCGCCTGGTGACAAAATTTATATTTCGTCACCTATAGTGATTGTTTTTATGACAAAACAAAATTCATCACCTATAATGAATATTTTATGATGAAATATTTTGTCACAGTTTTGACATATATTTTGTCACAAATTATTCGTTTTGTCACAAATAGTTGTTGAAAAATAATGATATAAACAAACATAGGTGAGGAAAAACTTTTATCACCTATTATGATTGTCTTATGACAAAATATTTCATCACCATTTTAATATATTTTCTGTCACCAATTATTCGTTTCATCATAAATAGTTGCTGAAAAATATCATTAAATGTGAGAAAAAACTTTTGTCACCAAATATTAACTGTTTTATAACAATCTATTTCGTGACCTATAGTGACTGTTTTAAAATAAAATATTTCGTCACCATTTTGACTTTTTTTTTTTTATCACAAGTTATCTATTTCACCAACAATAGTGGCTGAAAAATGCTCATATGAATAACATTGGTTAATAAAAACTTTCGTCACCTAAAATTTTAAAAGAAAATTTATCAGAATAACCAAAACTAATAATACCACAGCAAAAAAATCATAATAACTACATATCTTCATAAACCAATGTACTCGTGTACTTATGATAAAAACAAGCAAACTAGATCATTTAATATTCACCCTATCTACTTCCTATCCTATGCATCATCAAAAGAAAAGTAGTAACATTCTTAAAAAACAAAAAAAATCGAAAATTTGAAGCTTGATCCAAAAAGAAAATCTTTGTAGAATAGCACTCATAACATCATCATCCCTGCCCTACCACCGTGTGCATATACAATCCGCAAACATAAAAATTCAATGTGACTCCCTCAATAAATAAATGATGGGTAGCCTCATCTACACTTTAATACGAAACTTCATAATATTTTATGTATGTAAATATGGAAAGCATAATGCATTAATCAGTAAAAGGAATGTGGAAAAAAAGTATTTTCGAGGGGTTATGCCACCACCTCGTTATATTCAACAAGTAAAAAAAGACTCACAAACATTGTTATTTGATAACTCCTCGCTTTGTGGTTGGGTAATGTGAGTTGGTAAGGACTAGCTATCCATGTTAGATTGTTGTGTTACCCAGGTAACCCTCTCATACATCACATTGTCACCGCATTGTGGCTCTGGACATTCAAAAGATAATATTCATACTCTGTATATCACAAGTGGGACTAGTTATCAAAGCTCATAACAAATATAACAATATAACATCACATAATTGGTGACTTGTCAAACTTCGAAATTCTTGAAGTGACATAATATAACAAAGACACTATTAAGGCTAGAATCATCCCGAAAAATTAAGGGGGCAAAAGTCGGTATGTATTTTGGAGTACCCGGTACGAGTACGGCATAATTTTAAAGTACCCATAGCTCATAGACGATACATGTTATAATGCTGATTGATTTATCTTATTTCTTACCTTAGTTCCAAAAAAGAGCTCAAGAGCATGCATCAATACCAAATGCAACATGGTCAAAGACTGCCAGTTCAAACCCAAAACTTTCTCTCCGATTAACATTCAATATATTAAATGCCAAAAATGAAAATAGAAATGCCCAAGTACTATAGCATCATCAGATACACATGTGACAAATATCATTTATGATTTTCCAAAGAACAAAGAATGAATCTACACCTCTTTCTAAAAGCCTCACTTGGAGATGTACCTTTGCATCCTTTGAACTGGAATCACCCTTCCTATTTCTTAATCATGAGAGATCTAATCAGTATGTTTGTTTGATTTGTCTTTATTAGCTGTTCATCTGGACATACAACAGGGGAGCATTACATCTTCCATTTCACATATAAATGATTCCTAAACCAAAATCCAAATTACGGAAATGCAAGGCAGTCACAGCCTCCATTGAAAAATGGTAAGGTGTGTCATAATAAATGTAAATAGAAAAAAGCCTATATAGTCTAGGTCCCGTATGGAAGCATTACAAGCACTTGGTAATAATATTAAATCACAGAGGCAGTCCCAAGATTTCAGTTGCCAACAGTGTAGAAATATAATAATCACTACCAAGTCAAGAAATATATTCATCGTGAAGCAAAAGTGTAACTGAAAGATTAGTAGAGATGGAAGACACATGAAAAGAAAACATGTTTAAGGAAGATATACTATTAGTGAGTACTAAAATAACAATGCAATGCCAATCATCTTCCACGGGCATGTACATCTTTAGGCAAAATTACCCTTTCCAGAAAGCTTCTAACTTCTTAGGAAAATTTCTTCCTAGCTAACAAGAAAAGAGAGAGAGCATTTAAAAAGAGACAAACCGCCAATAAATCCAAACTCAGTTTCATTTTTGTTTTTTGTTTTTTTGATAGCTAAGGACCCAAACTCTGTTCCTTTCATCTGGTATGTAGCTCTACCCCATTCCAAACCCCAACATGTAGCTCTACTCCACTTTTACCTCTCTAATCTTTTTTCCAAAGGACAGATTCATCAATACACACTTAACCTATTAACTCACTTTTTTAACATTTATTATTTATTTATGTCCCCAAATTGAAATGCCCTCTTCTGCCCTCTATCATGCCTTCCAGGACAGGTGAAGTGAAGGAGGTTAGGTGGAAATGTATATGACATCAGATAGTTCTAAACAAGCATACTAAGGATGAAATAAACATAAAAGATAACCTGAAGTCATTTAAAAAATAGTCATTCTACAAGAGAGACAACACTGACAATGGTTTTCCAACGTATTTTTGCTTTTTTCGAAAACAATTTTTTAACAGAAAACCATTTTTTGAAATATAGGTTCTTTTTTTTTGAAACAGAAAATTATTTTTTTTTTGAGAAAAATATTTTTTCTTACTGTTTTTGTTTTTCAGAAAATTATTTTTTTTGTTCATCTAAAAAAATATGTTTTTTTTAATGCTCAAAACATAAAAAATTAGTAAAGTAAAACATGTTTGGGGTTATAAGGATATTAATTGAAGCATGTAAATAATATGTAATTGATTT
>VIGQ01001771.1:50000-55000 GCA_009663005.1 Actinidia chinensis
GGAGACTTATTGACAAGAAGGTATATTAGATATAGATATAGATATATGTCTAACTAGACAAGCTATAAGGTTAAAAAACTTTGGACATAACTCATAGATATATTCTCTCACAAAGATCTGATTACCGTCTCAGCCATGGAGTCCAACATGATGTGGTGGTATCGACCCTGAGAAAGAGTTTGTCCAGTAGAAGTGTACGTACAAGTAAATATGGTAGGTCTATCAAAAGGTTTAGCTGGTATCCTCCAAAAATAATATTTGCAAGACGAATCATAAATTGTTCTTGAAATTAGCTAGAGACACTCATCTTCGTATGTATTCATTATTTTTTAGCCAAAATAAAATTTAGCTAGAGGAAATCATCTTCGTATTGTATTCATTCCTTAGACAACTAGTTATCGAATTCTCAAAAATCGCTTCTTGACTCACATTTTGAAATTATTAATTTTGAAAAATATTTTTTAAGGAATATTTTATTTTGTTAGTTGTTTTCAAATATAGTTGTATTCAACTTGGATGTTTCATTCAATTTCTGATGAAATTGAGATAGAATCTAGTTGATGACATATTTTAAAGTCAGATCTTTATTAAGGTTTTTTTTTTATTTTTAAAATTTCAAGTGGCATATGAGTATCTGTTGAAAATTTTTAGCGGTTTTTTTAAGATTTCCCAACTAAAAGTATTACAAATGATCCAAAACTCTTTCAAAGACCCAAAATCATAATAATGGATCCCATTTCTATAATTTACAAGAAATATATTACTCTCCATCTTAAAGCGATCGTGGGGACAAACCCCGTGATCTTACAATCATGAAGATCCAGAAATCAGTAGGTACCTTCGCACCCCTACTCCAGTTTAATTTCACTTTGTTACTTTCACTTCTAAGTATAGCATTAACTCCTTATTCTTAGGTCAATTATCATTATGACCCTTCCATCTACCTCTCCTTCAATAAGCGTCCCACCGCAGCCTCTTCAGGTGGTGTGGCATCTCGTACTTCCAGCCCAATGATTGGACATTAGAAGGAAACACAGTATTAATATTTAATCAAAAGTATAAGTGTAAAGAGCTAAGTTACATAATTGGTCATGCGGAGTGCAGAGATATATGATGCTGGTAGAAAAGTATGGACCACAAAGGGTGAGGACCAGGAACCGTAGCAAGAAGGAGTTAATAGATTGCTCAAGGTTTTAGGAAGGGCCTTGGGGCAATCCCTTACTTTGGGGTGAGGAATTCGGCTTTGTTCGAAGGGTCGCTCGTCCCTTTTAATGCGGGTCTACCGCTACGAGACATGTGGCAACTTAGCATGAGGCAGAGTGCCCCAAGCTCTTGCTTGGGGCCAAGAGGTGCAGAGGAGAGGGGGATGAGAGTGGTCCAAGTCCCTGCCTGACCCCAAAAGAGTTATGACTTTGTTTGCAGCTCAAAAAGCGGATTGGGTTGGAGTAGTAGGAAGGTGGGGTTGTGGTTTTGTTGATTTATGTTTTTGAAATAAAAAGCGTGGATACCTGGATGATGCATGTATTTTGATTTTGGAAGCCATATCATTGTTAAAGCTGCTTGTTAGTTGGACTGTCAAAAATCTGTGGTTTCTAATTGTTTGGCTGTTATGTAATATTTTGTTGTGACAGGTATAGGGTGTTCACGGTTTAAATTGGTACCAAATTTAATAAAAAATGTTATGAAAATTATAACCTAGCGTTTTTAAGAAAAATTTTTTAAAACCAAGGTTAAACTGTTAGGTTGTGTGAATTGGCCAAAATTCGTTGACACGTGGTATTTAATGTAAGTTGGGGAGTTGAGTAATCAAGCACAAGTGTGAGAAGATTATTTTCAAGCATTCAGAATGGTTCAAGCAATTCATTCAAGCTCGTGTTTAAGAGAGACTTGTATGATACATTGTGAAATTGACCTGCAACTTTCAAGCTTGGTTTTGACCATATTAGAGATCGATTCAGCCAATACTCATTAAGGAAAAATTGAGTCCTTGAAATCTTCTTCCAAAGCACTAAAATTATCTCAATCGGAAAACAGATTACAAGTTATGGACTTCGCGAGATCTCGCGGCGGATCCTCGCGGGGAAGATGGAAGAAGCTCAATATTTGTCACGACTTTGCGGTACTTCGCTGGATGAACTGTTGTACCCGCGAAATGAAAAAAATAGCAATGATGGGAACTTGCTGATTTTAGGTTTTTTTTACACTTATAAAAGGCCTTCAAAAACACTTTTCCAAAAGCCAAGGAGTGTCGCCCAATCATTATAAATTAGAATAAAAAAAAGATTTGTCATATCTTAGAAGAGTTTCAGAAGAAGAAAAAGAAAACAAATCTTAGCAAAGATCTTCATCAACAAATTAAAAAACCAAAATCCTTGAAGGAATTCAAGGTTGTGATATCAGTTCAAGGGGATTGAACGGTGATCAAATATAGGAGACGGTGAATCGTAGATACGAGTAGATCTACACAATCATAGATTATTGGAGTTGATAGGTACCAAAAATAGTAGAACATACATACATATGAATATATATTAAATATATATATATATGGCTACCCAAAAATAGAACATAAATACAGATAGTATATTATATATATATATATATATATATTATTAAATATATATATATATAATCATTTTGGTTCATTACCTCATAATCTGATTATTTTGTCATACCATCAATATTCCAACAATAAAATTTGATCTACAGAATATGATAGTTGATTATTATAATAATTTTTCTCAAATAATATATCTGAGGAGTGGGTCTGGATAATAATGCCTAGAGGATTTATCATAACTATACAAACTTGTTTGGATTAAACCAAATGTGACAAAGTTTCATTAGTATCTTGAGTTCTTGAAAATTATTTTCAAGGTATTCCTCCTCAAATATTGACATTTTTAAAAAAAATCCTGCTTTAAGCATATTTATCTGTAATCCTTTATCATTATTGTGCAATTCTTTTAAGAATTCATTTACTTTGTATTATCCATAAAATTAAATTTAAGAATATTAAAGGTGGTTAATATTAACTGGTTCAATTTTAATAGGAGAAGAAACTATCTTTCTTCTTTTTATGTGGATTTCATTCAGAATTTTGAACATGATTTTCACTTCTAGACACTTGTGGCTATTGTCTGCAAATTTAATTGTAAAAATTATGTATTTTAGTAATTTATACTGTCTTTGTCTCCAACTATAGGAAGAACAAAGGAGTTGCTTCAAATATGAATATAATAGGAATTCCTGAGCTACTAGAGAATATTCTATGGGCTAAGAGGCTGGTAGGTAGGATGGATTGATTGTATAGTTTCTTATTATTTAGTATTCCATGTTCTAGGGAATAATCTTCTAAAATAAAATACTTGACTCAGTACAATTATTTTTTAATATAAGGAAATTGTTTCTTACTAAAAAAGTAGTTATAATACCAATCAGGAAAACTGGAAATTCTTTCAATTTGTGGTAGAAGAAAAAATAATATCATTTTGAAATATTCAGAATCATCCTTATTAAAGGTTTTTCTTATACATTTACGAAAATATCATCTGAGGTTGCATAAGATTATCTCTCATCTTTTCTTTAAGTAAATAATGATATTTATCTTAATTAAATAAAAATTCTATCATAAACTAAAATTTACTCACTGGCAAGTAGGAGAAGTTCTCCTAATGGTTACTCTACTATTTATAATTCCATGTAGGGACTTGATTATGAGGATATCCGACACATTCAACTGATATGTTTCATCATTTTCTCTAAGCTCATTGCTAAAGATGGGGAGCATTACTGAGGGCCTAGCACCTAAAGAAGGTACTGATTTACCGTTATATAAGTAAATTATCATGTCTGTTGATAAACTTCGAGGTAAATAAGGAAGATCTTTCCAAAATTAAAGGAAAACATCTCCGTCCTTTGTTTCTATTAGACTTTCAAGGTCCTTACGAATAATAAGAGTTGGGGAACTGCTCCTTGGATTTTTCAATTTTCAAGGAAATCAATTTTTCCCATTTAATTAATTATTAGTGCTGAATGAAAAAGAATTAATAACATATTTAACTCTAAAAGAATTGTATAACCTAATATATTGATACCTGTTTTACATTAGGGGTTAAGTATTCACCCGGTTGGGGTGGAAGTCAGAGAGTCAGGTTCCAATTACATTCGTCTGGCATGTATTCTCCGCTTCTTTCACAGAAGAAATTAAGAAAATAAAAGTTATCGCAAACTGCCCAATAAGAGAGAGAAAAAAGTAAGAGCAAGAAAACGTAGGGGTGAGGGCGTTCAGCTGAAAGGGTGGGAAGGGGTCGGTCGAGCTTCTGTTGAAATGAATAGAAAGAAGCAGCTGGAAAATCCCACTTATTAGCTGGACATCACCAAGCTTGACGCCATCAAATTCATGGACACTCAGCAAACATACGCGGTTGCTAGGAATAAGACCGAGGATTTTGAAACATCTGGAGGGTGGTCACAAGGGTACTCCGTCCCGAAGGATTATGTCTGTGGTAGGGGAAAACTGATGTGCTTCGCTGTAAATGGTGATTGCCATCGAGGCATCCCCAAGCTTGGAAAACAGGAGATGAGCGACCATCATCCCTCCTCGTTTAGCTCATCCATGAGCTTCCTCAGCTTCTGCTGTTGCTTTCTGCAGCTGCCGTGGCCGGCTACCAGCTGAATGATTATTGGGTCCCGTTCTTGCGACTATCGCTTCTTTGAAGGCCCTTCTCCATTCACACTGACGCTTTGCCTGCTTCAGCTGTAGATTTCAGATTTCTTTGACTTGGCAATTTTGAAGTCTCCGCTGCTAGATGGTTTCCTGATAGTCCTCACTTTGGGCGGAGGCTTGCATTCATATAGCTACTCCAACATGGGCCTGGTGGAAAAGGAGAATGTTTATGAAGTAAAACACGAAAGTAAGAATAAAAATATTTTTCGCCCTATTTTCCTCATGTGAATCCTGAACAGAAGAGGTAAGAAAAGGGACGGGGTAAGTATTC
>VIGQ01001771.1:60000-71496 GCA_009663005.1 Actinidia chinensis
TTGGTGGTCTGGCCCGACTTACCGAATTGCAAATGGGGGGAAACTTTTTCTCTGGAAGTATTCCTGTTGAGCTGGGACAACTCGTGTCTCTTCAGATTGCCCTTAATATCAGTCATAATGGTTTTTCTGGGACAATTCCAGAAAATCTGGGAAACTTGCAGATGCTTGAAGCTCTCTATTTGAATGACATCAGCTTTTTGGAGAAATTCCAGTTTCAATTGGTGAGCTAATGAGCCTTATAGTATGCAACCTTTCTAACAATAACCTGGTGGGAACGTTACCAAACTCACCTGCTTCCAAAAGATGGATTCTAGCAATTTCACTGGAAACTATGGATTATGTGGATTGAATGTTAGCTACTGTCATCCATTGTCTCCAAGTTGGTAAAGGAGGGTTCTTCAAAGGAGAACTTGTGAGCATATCTCTGCGGACAGTTGGATTGATGTCTTTGTTTTTTACTGTGGGTGTTTGTTGGCTTATAAAAGGCCGCCAGCCTGCATTTGTTTCACTTGAAGAACAAGTGAAACCTGAAAGGTGATAACTATTACTTCCCCAAGAAGGGTTTACATATCAGGACCTTGTGGAGTCACTGGTAATTTTTCGGAGGATGCTGTCATAGGAAAGGGCGCCTGTGGGACCGTCTACAAGGCTGTCATGGTTGATGGTAAGGTGATTGCATGTTAAAAAAGTGAAGTCTCATGGAGAAGGAGCTAGTGTTGACAGCAGCTCCAAGCTGAGATATCAACCCTCGGAAAGATCAGCCACCGGAATATTGTAAAGCTCTACGGTTTCTGCTACCGCCAGGACTCTAATGTTCTCTACAAGTATATGGCAAATGGCAGTCTAGGAGAACGACTTCATGGGAATGAGCAAACTTTTTTACTGGACTGGGACCACTCGATACAAAATAGCTCTTGGAGCAGCAGAAGGGTTGTGCTATCTCCACTACGATTGTAAGCCCCAAATCATCCACCGTGATATAAAATCAAACAACATTTTATTGGATGAATCCCTTCAGGCCCATGTGGGAGATTTTGGATTGGCGAAATTGATTGACTTCACCTAGTCGAAATCTTTATCTGGTGTTGCTGGTTCATATGGCTACATTGCCCCAGGTAAGGTCACAATTAAACCAACTTCCCTGAGTTTTCTTTTCCTTTGTTGCTAGCCAAACTCTCCTGAAACATTCTAATGTATAAAAAAAAAATCCCCCCCCCCACACCATGTCCGACTTTTTCCCTAAATAGTATATATTTTTGTTCTTTTTGTGTATCATGAGTTTAGAACTGATACATATCTCTGCAAATTTCTATGGAAAATTAGTTGTATAATAATTTCTTGTTTCTGATTTTAGAATACGCTACACAATGCAAGTGACAGAGAAATGCGACATCTATAGTTTTGGAGTCGTTCTACTGGAACTGGTTACTGGGAAGTTCCCAGTTCAACCCCTCGAGCAGGGAGGTGACCTGGTCAATTGTGTGAGAAGATCGATACATGCTTTGCAGTCCGATTTCAGAGATATATGACAAACGTCTGGATCTTAGTGCAAGAAAGGTGATTGAAGAGATGTCTTTGGTTCTCAAAATTGCATTATTCTGCACCAGTACATCCCCGCTACCAGACCGACAATGAGAGAGGTCATTGCAATGATGATCGACACCAGAAAATCTGTGAGCAATCCACCGTCATCTCCAACATCTGAAACTACTCCTGAAGAAGATGATTCAAGCAGAGGTTAGAAAGTTGATCTCTCCCTCTCATAATGTACGTGAAAGTTTATGGTTTGGCCACTTTTGAGCTTGACTAGTGACAAAGCATATTTTACCAGCCTTTGTATGGTGTTTCATGAAAAATACTATTCAGTGATGGGACTAAACAAATTTGATCATGTCTTTCAATTTAAGTTGTGTAATCACTTAAAGGTTAGATTTGCTATTGATGTTGACACATTACCGGAAAGGTGTTAGCACTTACTAAGAGAAATGATCTTCTCTGTATTAAGCATAATCTCTCATCAAACCTATCGAAGCAATAATAGCATTTTTCATTACACAGTAGGAATATCAGTTAGTACACTGTAGATATATTCGTTACTAGCGCTAGGATGCCATCCTATAATCAATCACTATTACAATGTTAAGGCCGCCATCACTTCCCCACCACCAACCTACTACTACCCTTCCTATCGGTCCGGAATATGAGTGCGCTGCCACCGCTTCCACAACCACCACATTCCATCCAGGACGATGAGTAGCTTATCACCCTGATTTGTACCACTCCTAATGCCACTAGCCCTCAATTATAGTATTACAAGTTACAACTCTAACTGCCACTCCCACTTAAAACTCTTGCGCACGTGAACCATAAAACAATTATATTCACCAACCCTCTCTTGTGATTGGTTAAAACAGTGAGATAAGTCCGTTTAAACATGCATCATATGTGCAATTCTCTATTCTGTGTGCTTTAGCGGATGCATGTGCATGTAATGATATAACGGTTCTCTGTAGAGATGTTTATTGAGTAAAATAGATTTTGTAGTTGTTATAAAGCAGGCCTGGTTTAATTTCACCCACTCCAACTACCACTCCCACTTGAACTCCCAAGCACATGCATCATGTGTGCCATTTGCATCATTGACAGATCGAGTTGCTGACTTTTCATCAACTCATAAGATCCCTCAGGCTCAAATTTTACTTGTGCAGGCATTCTTTCTGTGGACGCTAAAATTTCATTCTATTTCAGTCTTTAGGTGATGATTCTTAAATAAAGAATATGGGAAAAAATAATAATATATTTAAATCTTTACTCGATTTATTATTGGGGTGGGGTATTTTAGTTAGAACATTTTTGAGATATATACTAGATTTCACGTGTGATATCATTTTAATCATTAGTGGGTTTTGGATTAATAAAGCAATAGAATTTGTATACATAATTGTGAAAGAGTTGAGAGTCATGCCACATATGCTGTACGAATACTTTTAAAACCCTAGGAGGCCATTCTATAGAGACTGTACAAATACCATTTTTATTTTATTTTTAGAACTTTCTTTCCATGTTCTTTTTTCAAAGTCCCAGTTTTTGCCTAGGTGTTTTTGATTTTTTTTCTTTTTTATATTAATTTTTTTTATTAGTTATTAAAATTTTATAGTTTCCGGTCACTTTTTTAGAGCGAACTTTAAAAACAGTAAACATTATTTCTTTGGGAAAAACTTATTTTAAGCTAATTTGTTGAGTCAACAATCTTTTTATATTTTCAAACCCCGTTATCAAGAAAGACCAAAATCATATAAAATTTTGAAAAGCTGGTACACCAAACCATCTTCAAATTAACAACAAGAACCTATCCCCACTTTCCTTACTTTTGATTCTCCTTTCATCTTCACCGGTTTTAATTTTTTTCTTTTATGGGTCCACATGAGGAATGTTATAAAATATCTACATTAAAAACGCAAAAATCTAATAATCTTATAAATTATACATCCACTAGAGAGATGAATGAAATTATTTTCTTTTCATTTTTATCATCCACTACAACCTCCGTCTCCTCTCTCTCTCACCTTTTCTTTTCTTCTTTTACAGTGTTCAAAAGAAAAGAAAAGAAAACACAACAAATGTATCAGAAAATCATGAAACAGACAACAAAATGAGTTCTCTCATGAGATTTCTACCCTTGCTACCATTGATGTAACAATAGGGTTGTGGTTAGAGTTGGATTAAATTGTGTTTTGACACAAATTCTTTTAATTATGCTATTAAAGCCTCCATCCCCACAACAGCCGTCTCTTGGGTAAGAAAATGCTTCCGTCAACTGGGACTTCGCGCCTCACAACAAGCCCGCTGACCTCTGGGGGCTTGTACGTCCGAAGTACGGCCACGTGATGCCGTCAAAAAACGGGTGACGTTTCATATCCGTCGCACCCCTGGAGCACCTACCTCTCCTCGTCCTTCAACCAGCACTCTCCCAATCAAATCCCTCGCCTCCGCCATTCCGTCCTTATCCTCCGCCACCTCAAACCTCAACCTCTGGTCGACGCTATGTTGGCGCAGGTGGCCTCCTTGCGCCCTCCCCTTAAACGGCGTCGTTCCGTACAACAACTCTTACACCATCTACCCCAAACGCCCACTCATCAACTCCGTTTACCGTGACCAGTTGCCCGAACAACTCTCCGGCGCCAAATACTCGTGGTCCCAACGCACGACCCTCGAAACGCCGTCGTCGGCTCCGCCACAAACTCGCTCACAACCACCATCCTCTTCCGGTTGCCGGTACCCAAAGTCATCCCCCACCGCCTAGTCGGTGTGGCTCCCCCTTGTGACCCAGCTTTCAGTTTTTGGATCCACGCGGCTTTAAAGCACAGATCAAAATCGTAACAACATAACGTGCCCGTCTCGCGGCAATAAAATATTCTTCTGGTCTCAGATCTCTGTCTCACTACGCCAAGCGTGTCAGTACTCGAGCCGCCACCAACACCTCCGCCGCGAAGAATCGACGGCGCAACCGGTAGTGGTTCCCGGGTTGTTTACTGAGCAATAGTGGATGTCACCGTTGAGTGGCAGTAGTCGAGAGGAGACAATGTGTAAGTGGCGGACTTCGAGGTGGGCGTAGATCGTTAGGGAGGACAGGTGGTCGGCAAGAGAGGATATCGGCCTCGTTTTGGACGTTGGAAGCTTTTTTGGAGGTGAGAGAGTCCGGTCGACGACCTTGAGGGCGAAGTTGGCGTGGTCGTAGTTGCCGGAGGCGGCAGAAGGAAGACGCGGCCAAGGACTGCCGGCTCCACGGCGCGGAGGATCTTGAGATGCCGGAGATGGAGGAGGCCGTCGGAGGACAGGGTGGCCGCCGCCTTGATGGCCGACCAGTGCGGTTCGGCGTGCCGGTGGGGTCGGGGTGACGGCGTAGGAGGTAGTGGCGGTGGGTGGCATTAGGTGTTGGAGAGGCGGGACTCTCGTTGAAGCTTAGGTGAGGCTGGCTGCTGCGAGGCTATACTCACTACTCCGCGCGGAGTTGGCGGAGGTGGAGCTGTGAAGCTGAGATCGGGTCGGAGTCCGGGCGGGTAGAAATTCCTCATACATTATTAGAGGGAGGTGTAGTTTATGGAGACAGCCTGGATGTGAATGGTTGCTTATTATAAAGATCTACTGAGAGAGAGAGAGAGAGATAGAGAGAGAGAGAAGAGTTAATTAGGTGTGGGGTGAGCCAACGGAGCAGCTCTGTTGCACTAAAAATAGAGGTGGAAATTAGGGGAGGGAGGAGAGAATGAAGTAGAAAAAGGGATGGTTCTGAGAATTAAAGCCGCAGCTGGCGAAGAAGGGTGTGAGAAGCCGCGTAAACGTTTTTTTTTTTTTAAAAAAAATATGCATTGGGTGCTGCGGAATGGCGAGGAGAGTCAAAATGACGCAAGGGGCAGCGAATGATGCTGTACTGGGGCTGTGAACAGGTTTGTTTCGACGTTTGATTCGAATTCGGGCCTATAGATAGACTCCGTAACTAACGACTACTACTACCGCAGCTTTTCTTATGCGCAGTTATTCTATTGAAAAAAATGCTTTCTATATTTGCAGTATTAATTGGGACTGCTTGACTACTTTTTGTTTTTCCTGGTTAGGATTGAGTAATTAAACCCAAGAGTCAATTGTATCTGTATAGTTTTGAAACATGTTACTTCACTACTTTTTCATCCACGTAGAGACTGAGTGTAAATTAAACCAAGGGGTTTCTCCGATAGTGATTTGAAACGAGGGAGAGGAAATAGTGCCTCATTCTAATGTTGCAATACGAATACTCACAAAACTTATAAACCACATTGATGTTAACAAAACAATGGTAGTAACTATATATAAATCACAATTATGTTGAATTTCAAACCATCTCTCGCTATTACGGGTTTATTAAAATCAATTTGAGTGATCCCAATCCCAACGGCTCAGATGTCGTCAAATTAGTTTTTCGCGCTTAAAAAGATCACTTCATTCTCTCTCCCCCATCAAGTTCAGTCTAGTCCAATCAGAACTGTAACTCTCTCTCTTCCCATTGTCATTTTCAGAATTCAACTTTGATATATTTTGTAAGACCACTTTATTTTTTTTATTTATTTTTTTTAATACCCCAATTACCCCTTCATTCTTCTTTTTTTGATTACTTGTATTTCTTGATTTTTATACCTAAAAACAATTATCATAAAATTTTATTAATTTCTTTTACTTCCACCTTATGTTTTATAAAAAAAAAATATGAATCAAATTTTAATTATATTGTTTAAAAATTTCGGTGGAGTGGGTGTGATAGTTCTATAGGTTATTTGTTTAATGCGTGTTTTTTTTTAATACCCTGATTCTTTTTTTTTTTTTACTTTCACTGCTTAATTTTTATATAAAAAAAATTATAAAAAATATATATTATTTGGTTTAGCGAGATATGAGTAGACTTATTTCTATGTAATGTTGAATTAACTATGTATTGATATACGTTAAAAGTTATCATTTTTTTTATGTATTTTTATGATAAATCAAATTACTAAAAAATACATATTAATTTTCAAGAATAAGTTTAAAATAACGAATAACATATAACTATAAACCCATCAAAATTTTAAGAAAGATATTAAAAATTTTGATCCATATTTTTTTTATTTTAGAAAAGCATTGAGGTGGGAGTAAAAAAAATTATAAAATTTTATCATAATTTTTTTTATATAAAAATTTAGAAGTGAAAGTAAAAAAAAAAACAAGAATTAAAGGATATTAAAAAAAAATAAAGGGGTATTAAAAAAAAAAATAAAATGGTGAATGACAAATTGTTAATTTGAGTAAGAATTGAGGGTAAAAATTAAATGTCAAAAAAAATATCACATCAAGGGGGTGGGTTTGTCAAGGGTGGAAAAAATTAACTCTCTTAATATTAGTTTTTGTTTTAATAGTTATTAGATTAATTAGTTTTCTGAGAAAGTAATGAGAACTAACTTATTTGTGATTATTTTTATTTTTATTTTTATTTGTAATTTTTATTTTATTTATGTCTCTGCGTAAAGAGTCATCAAAATTGATGAAAATATGGATTGTTTTTTGTATAATCGCCGTGAACACAGACAATTACTAGTATGTCATAAGGTGTATATTTTAAAACGCATCTGATGTGATCAGACAAATACCAATATTGATTAACTAAAAAATAAATAATTCAACAAGCAATTTGAAAAAATAAAAAAAGTGGACCCACACATTGTGCCAAATTGCCAACTGTTCTTATGGGCAGGACCGTTAATAATCACTGCAGTTCTGACTTTCTCCTTATAAATGCAGGGGAAAAGAGGGTTTTTCTTTCAAAAATCAAGGTCGATTAAGATCATCTCCAACCGTTTCCCAATTTTTTTATTTTTGGTTAGAAACAAATAAGATAAAACACTTTAGCTATAATGATATTTTCCTTATTCTTTTTTTTCATAATTTGAATTTAGAGGCATGGTGGTAGTTGATCTCCAATGATTTTCTCCATTTCCATTTTTTGTTCATTTAGTCTCCAAAGGTATTCCCCATTCCTCCATTTTTTTGAATTTAAAAAAAAAAATAGTTTTGGTCTCTAATGGTATTCCCCATTTTCCATTACCCCATTTCTCCATTTCTATTTCTTGATTTGGGATGGAGTTTTATTGTTCCAAAATTCAATAATTAAAATAAAAATTTCAAACCCAACTTATTTATATTGATGTTGGAAATAATGAATAATTATTTTTAAAAGAATATAGCATAAAACATAACTTAACTTAAAAATATTTAATTATAATAAAATATACATAAAACAAGATTTATATAAAAACTTGCCACTATTAAACAAAATATTGAAAAACAAAATAATCTCAAACGACTACAAAGCATCTCATTCTTCATTATCTATCCGCACGTGATCCCTAAATGCAAAATCAATCTTCGTCTAGCTCATTATTTTTCGGATAAAAATTCAAACCTAATATTATTGTCAATAATAAACAGACACGTGTCTCTACTAACTAAATTGTTATCTTGTGTGAATTCTTGGAGGGATCTAAGTGCTTATTTCATCGGTAGCTTTATCCGATAAAAAATTCAAACATGTCATCTTGCGTGTCCAATAATAATCAGATACATATCTCTTATCAAATTAATTGGAACTTCAAAATATTATTTCTGAATACATAAATAAATTCAACTCCATTATAACCGACTTGTTACTATTGATTTTATATCTATAATAATTATAAAAGAATAAAAATCAACTAAAAACATAAATTATATATAATATATTATATATAGTCATAACATAATATAAAAAGAAAAATAGAAAATATTGCAAATGAACTATTAATTTCATCTCTTAATTAGTATTTTTATTTTGGGCCCACACTAATTAAAAAAAATGCTTTTCCCAATTTTTCTTCAATCCTCCATTTTTTCTTCCAAATTGGAGGAAGAAATGGGGGAAAAATGGTTGGAGATAAAAAAAAATCCCATTTATTTCCCGGTGAAGAAAATAGAGGAATGGTTGGAGATAAAAACATAAAAAAATAAGATCAAAAATGAGGGAATGGGGAACGTTGGAGATGGCCTAAGCCACGACTAGCAAAAAATGGACAGCATACAATGGACATGACGTTGTTATATGATAACGAAGTTTAATGTGGCTTGTCAAAATTATTTATTCATAAGATAAGCCCACAGTACTGGAGTTAGCAGAATAGGTATTTAGATTAGATGTATACAATTGTGTCAGACTGGTCAGAGCACGTCACGTTAAGCGATAGCACAGTACAACACAAGAAGGGACGAGACACGAATGGGTGGATTTGGCCTCATTGTTTATTAAATGGGTATAACACGAACACTATAACACACAAAAATAAATTAATCGGGCACACGACAACTCATTGACATCTCTAATTTAAGGAACTTCTTTTTAGTTTATCACTCCAATTTTTGTTTTATGTGTTTTCTTTTTTATTATGAAAGTTGTGTTACCTACGGTATTTATCACAAAATTATAGTTAATTTTTATTTATAAGTCCAAATAACTTAAAAATACTGATAAAAACTAATTTTTAATAGGCCTTATTTTTGAAATAATAGATTTTGTCGTAAAATCAAAAACAAAAGGACCAGGATTCTCTACGGTTCATACTTGGAGTGAACCGCTGGTTTAGAAAGAAGTAAACGAGTAGTTTTAATTATCATCAAATAAAGCATTTGGATTTAATTAGAAAAATTAAAATTACGAGCTCCTGTTTTTTAGGAAAAACAGGTGAAAACCTGATTCTTTTTGTGTGCTTACCTTCCCTAGTATTTATATGATATTGTTTCAGTTTATTTACTACAAATTTTGTTGATTTTCGTTTCTTTTTTATACTTTTTATTTATAAGTCAAACACAACTTCAAAATACTAATAAAAATAAATTTTAATAGGTTTTATTTTTAATGAGGGGTAAAATGAACAAAGCTATTCATCTCGCCCATGCACTCTGTTCTCTTCTCTCTATCTCGCCCTCCTTTAGATGAAACTCAGAAGCTCGTCTCTATCCATCTCGGCAAAGGGTGAGGTTGAACGCCGCTTTCCCGATGACGCTACCTCCACATAGAGTCCAGCTGCATGAGACCTTTTTTCCACCATGTCTCCTATAATTGCAGCTTATTCTTCATATGGCATTCTCCTATTTTTAGTCCGATATCTCCGGATCTCCTTCCATACTTATCTGTCTGAAGATCATGCCAAGGTTTCCTTTCATGGCTCTCCATTCTCCAACTATAAAATGGCCGCTCCCCCATCATTCAAAGGTATGCCAACACTCTTGTTTAATTTCAAAGAGCTCTCGTACTTTGTTCTGCCTAGCTTAATCTCGCCTTGATCTGATTCCTACGCCAGAGGGGTTTTAAGCGATCTCACCCAAAACGGTGATGTTTGTTCCCTTGCTTGGATAGATTACCTGAGTTATTGTCGAGGTCCTGAACCAAGGTAAAAGAGCGATTCTGACTGTTAGTTGCTGGCCCCTAGATTTTTACCACAACAGTTTGGCGCCGTCTGTGGGAATTAAAGTTCTCTAATTTCTATGCACTTGCACAACTGTTTATTACCTAGGCTGAGTACTAGTAGCCCTATGGGTAACCGAGCTCATACGATGGCAGGTAGTAACAAAGCTCCAAATCTAGAGGGTCTCCACCGTGAATGCATGGGATTGTCGAGCAGATCCGAATCATGAATGAGAATAATGTCGTCTAATACAACACCTCGCCACGAACAACCCACCACCTTCGCAGTACCTATCCCACCTGAAGTTGAACGATCTTGCAGTTCTCGCGATTAGGGGACCGTGAATCCCGAAGTTGTTAAAGCACTGGTAGGGTCTAAAATTGACAACTCGATCGCCTAGCGTACGATCTAGGCAAGAAAAAAGCCCTATTTTGTAGGCATTCAAGTCATCTAGCAGGACTCGCGAAGTAGGGGACGAAGCGATAGAGAAGAGGATCGTCACCGGGATGACAGGAGTCAATACGCCGAGATAGATCCATCACTCAGAAGATCGGGAATCTAGACGCCCATATTGATGCCATCAACACCAACACAAATGCTCTAGTTACTGTGGACGCTCTAGTACGATAGGTTGAGCCCCCATTCACAGATAGGATAATGAGGGCAAAAGTTTCATCTAAGTTCAAACTACCATCCTAGCTCGGAACGTATGAAGGGAAGACCAACCCTATGAACCACCTTGACTCATATAGAAATTTGATGATATTATAAGGATATTCAGATAAGGTGATAAGCAAAGCTTTCTCAGCAACGTTGAAGGGCTTAGCAAGAACCTGGTTCAAAAAATGGTCTCCAGGAACTATTGGTTCATTTGGCGAGCTGAGTAGGCTCTTTGTTGCCAATTTCATGAGTTACCAAATTAGGCAGAGAAATGCGTCCTGCCTATTCATAATTCACCAAAAGGAAAGGGAAAGTTTGAAAGACTATGTCAAGAGATTCAACCAGGTCGTGTTAGAGGTAGAGGGCGCTAGTGACAAGGTAATGGTCATGGCGATGATGGAAGGACTACGCCCTGGTCCGTTATTTGACTCCCTTTCCAAGAATGTTTTGAAAACCAATTGGCACTCCAAAGTAAGGCCGAAAAATACATTGTTATGGAAGAATTAGTTGAGTCCAAGCGCAGAAGGCGAGGGAGAGAAGAATATAATAGGAAAGAGCCTGAAGTGAGGTGACCTGACTACAAAGATGAGGTAAAGAGCAGGAGATCAGACCGAGATCTTGGCGAGAGGCTCTACCTCTATCCACTTAGTGAAGTAATCGATGGCGACAATCAAGAACTTTCTTTGCAAAGGAGCTTGAGACAATGGTACAGGTATATCAACTCCCCATTGGGTGAATGGCCATGGGCTAGTTATTGGTACCATCTCAGTATGAGGGAGGTGACTCACCAGAGCAAACCTTTGGCATTTGTCACATCTTCTCGTGTATTCGCAGCATC
>VIGQ01001150.1:7500-30000 GCA_009663005.1 Actinidia chinensis
TTTCTTTTTTTGTCAAGTTTGAAATGATTTTTTTATTTTTTTTGATTCTCTAAGTACGAGAAAACCCGAAAAAAGTATAAATTTTAATTAAATGGTAAACAAAGTTCATTTATAATAAAAAGAAAAATCTCATAATTAAAAAAATCTAATCAAATAAGCTATAAAAACTACGCTATACGGTTAAAATATATCATAAATTCAGTTTTACAGAAACATAAATTTTTATTCACATATCAATAGGACTTGCAAAATCGGCTGAGGCCAAGCTAGATTTTATTTCAAGCTTGTTTTATTTAAGATTTTTACGAGTTTAAAGCTCGATTTTAATAAAAAAATTTAACTGAGTCATGCTGAAGTCCCCGGGAATGACTCCGCGAACATCCTCGTTTCGTCTTGGGAGCACTAGCTTGTCATAAATAAACAATGTGTTCTTATTTGGTAAATTAAACCTACGAACAATAGTTCTACAGTCTAAAAAAAATTGTTTAAATCTCCACAAGGCTAGGCGCCTGTTCCAAATCGGACAGCAGCTTATTTGAATTTAATTGTCTTGGATTTATTCGTACAATTTAGTTATTTTAATTTTTTTTTTAAATATATTTTGAATAAGTAATATTTATATTATAAAATAGTTAAAAATTAATATATAAAAAATATATTTAATTAAATTAAATTAATATTTATTTTCGTAGTATTTTAAATAACTTCATAAATAAGTATCAAACATAAAATTATAATCATTATTTGTATAATATTAATCATTGATCCGATTATTCTTTGTATTTTCAAATACTCCTTTTTTTTTCCACTCTTCCCTTCTTCCTTTCCTCCTCTATTCCCCTCTTTCCTTCCTGTTCCCCCCCCCCCTCCTCCCTCCCCTTCCCCCCCTCCTTTTCCCCCCATACTTCAGCTTACTTGTACATCCTAGATAAACCCTGTAACCAAACCATCAGATCTGGGGCCCGCATTCCTCTCCTCACTTGAATACTGGCTTCAACGCCCCGCCTTCCCGAAGCCACTGTCTCCCCCTCTCTCCTCTTCTCTCCTCTTCTCTCTCTCTCTCTCTCTCATAACGCACACATTTTGCATGTGTGTGGTTCTTCTTTTTTTGGGGCTCTCGACTGTTCAGGAATCGGGAGGGCAACGACGAAAGAAGCAAGAATAGGCAATTTCAAAAATTTTGAAGAGAACTCACTTTGTTTTCTCTTTCTGCGAAATAACATTCCGGTACGAAAATGAATACTACACCTCTAACAGACAACTAAATATATATATTATATATATATATATATATACAATACTACAAACCCCATAGTTTTTTTTCCATGATTGTGAATTTTGTATTGTTTATGTCTATTATGATTTTTGTATCTGGTAGATTTCTCCAGTTCCCTTGGGGGATTCCTGGGGGGGGTCGAGTTCTCTTGCGAATTACTGTTTTGGTATTCACATTCACTGACCACTTGTTGCTATGCTAGAAAATTGCCTTTTTAGATTCGCTCCTATAATTGTGTGCATTTACATACTATCACAGACAGTATGTTGTTGTAATCATCATAATTGTTTTTTGTCTATATATTTTATTGTTTTTTAATGAAGTTTTCACAACACATGCATTGACTAGTTTTCTGTTTGTTTCTATATTATACAAGATATATATCTTATCTTGTATATATAAATGTGAGTGAATACGAATAGTATGATCCACCATACTTTCCTTCCATTTTGTAAATATAGTTTCAGTCCCAAGTTTTTTTATTTAGACAATTTAGTCCCCTATATTTTT
This sequence comes from Actinidia chinensis, assembly GCA_009663005.1. Lineage (NCBI taxonomy): Eukaryota > Viridiplantae > Streptophyta > Magnoliopsida > Ericales > Actinidiaceae > Actinidia > Actinidia chinensis. Next base: position 9,287 of record VIGQ01001150.1, read on the forward strand.
TAATAATTACAAATTGGGGTCCCTTTGAAAATTATGGCATAACTACATAATTGCCCCTACAAATTGCTGTTCATATTATATTTACGATCCCCTTAGTTTTGATTATAGTCAAATTTTGTATCCCAAAAACTTCTTATCCTTTTGCTGTAATCATATTTTTATAACAAATTTCTAGTTTTCAAATTGTGCTGATCGAATCTAACTAAATAATGATCATAAAATGAAAATAAAATTTGTGGGGAAAATAAAATTGTATAACATTTTGATACAATCAATAAAGGTAATTGATTTTCGGCACCCTCGAAAATTACAACAAAACACATCATTACCCTCTCCCCCCGCCGGGGGGGACCCGCCCAGGTTTCCGACGAGATTTACAGGATTTGGTTGGTCCCGAGATCCTTTCAGATATAAGTCTCTTCCATAAAGCCCCTTTCTGCAATCGTAATCTAAGGCCTGACAAAGAGGCTTCTACCATATCTTGTACCCAGGGGGGCAAAAAGGCAAGACGGGAAACGGGCCCGTCGAAAATGACAGGATCGCGGTTGCTCTGGGCTACCCGACATAGGGAATCTTAATTGTTTGTCTTTCTCCCTCCCCCCCCCTTCTTTTCCCCCTCAACTTCCCTTAATACAAATGCATACATTTTGTAGAACTTGTCAAATTGTGGTCTAATATTAATATAAATGGTGATTCAAATTCAGTCAAATTTTACCTCAACTAGATAATTTTTTTTTATTCAATATGTCAATTTTAGTATAATTTTGTCAATATTTAACAATGTATCATTTTTTTTTGATCAAAAACGTGGGCAAATTTTTAACAACCAATTTATTATATTTTAAGGTCTAAAATTATGAAAATTAATTAAAATATATTGGCGCATGTGCAAAATTTTTTTGATATACGTCATTACAATAATATCTCATTGGTGAAATTAATATTACAATTTGTCAATTTGGGTACATAGTACAATGTGTAAATTTGGGTACATATTATAAAACATTTACTATAAATAACCGCAAAAAAAAATTGTCAAATTGTGCAATTTTTTTTTATAAAATATAATTGTTTAGATCCTAAACATTTTATGGCAAAATATCCCCAATCTGGTAGGTGCAAATTTTTTATAAAGTTGGTCGCGCAATTTTTTTAGTATTTCTTTGTTTACTATATATATTTTTTTATAATTAATATAAATTTTTTGGCCTACCATTTGGTTCAAAAATTGGGTTCTCACTTCGAAATGTGTGCAATTTTTAGTGCAAAGGAAAGTGAATTTTTTTGCAACAAAGGTGTGCAAAATTTGGGTAATGTAAACCTTTATACACACAACTAATTATTTTCTTTCATTTTGCCTCTACCACTAATTTTTTTTTTCAAACATTAATTATTTATAAATTTTGACATTAAATCTTTGGTACAATTTAATAAAACCTTTTTTACCAATTATTCCCTCTTACCAAAATTTTCTTTTAATTCTGCCCCTATTGTTTATACTTTATTTTTGAATTGTGCCCCATGAACAATATCTCCAGCTACCCAAATTATTTTTTTTCAATTTTGCCCCTACTTTAAATTTTTTTTTAAATTTTGGCCCCTACTACTCACATTAACTATTTGTTACCACACCATTTTGTTGTTATTATTTTTTTTGTTCTCGATTTTCTCGCCTATGAACAGCTAAATCGCCCTACCAATCATTTTTTTTTTTTTTGAATTTTGCCCCCCACTTTTTATTTTTTTTTTTTTTTCCTATTTTTTGATTTTGTCCCTATTTACATAAAACTTTTTTCAAATTAATTAGTTCTTGGTTAATGGATTGGCTTATTCCTGAAAACCTTGTCCGTGCAATAGCACGGGTAATTTACTAGTATATATATATATATAATGTACATGCATTTTTCCCTGTTTCTCTTGATTTCCTGGCCTTTAAAGGGTCAGTGAAAAGTATTTTAACTATAGTTTAAACTCCACTTCATGGAAGGTCGTTTCAAAAATGCGGGCCGAAGAACCACTGTTTTCAATTTGTTTTACTAATGTGGCTTATAGTTGGAAGTTTGAACAGTAATGAAAAAGCCATTTTTTCAGTATTCTTTCTCAAATTTACTCGTATTGCTAACCTTGGCTCATGTTTTTGTTATCACCAACATCTTATGGCGCAATTGGAAATGTAAACTCACTATGTTGAAGATGGATTTATGTTTTCCTATTTTTTAGAAAAGTGTTTACACGGAAGTTTCTAAAATGTTAAAATAGATCAGTAATATTGACCCAAATGAATGCTGAATTGCCTTGGTCCTTGATTAACACCACGAGCGTCCCGAGAACTCAAAATGGGCCAAGGGTTATTGGATGATTGTTGAAAATCACAAACCACACGAAAAACCTACAGCATGGTGTCGGAACTACTCGAGAAGAAAAACTACCGGATGCTTGATGCAGTCAAATTCCTATATTTTTTTTATATTATTTTTATAGCTTCAAGTAATCCCCGTCTAGCTCAATTGGGATCCGAAAAGACTAATGGTCTGAAGTTTAAATGGTTGGACAAATCCCCCTCCGATGGCTTAAAAAGACTCTAACGGTGACCCATTGAACCAAAATCAGGATATTTACCATTGAATATGTCATCTATACTTTTAACATAGAGTGGAGATCATACATGGTTTGGAGTAATAGAGAGGAAGTTAGTGGTTGAATTACCTTGATTTTTATTGAGAATGATAAGTAGATCTTGTCCTTTTTTTTTTCCTGGCTTCTTTTAGTTCTTTTGTTCCCAACCTCTATAATGGTGAAAAAAATGCTCTTTTATTGCGCCTTTACAAAACTTTATGGATAACCAACAAACTTTTTATCGATTAGTTTTTTTGAACGCGTTGACATCCCCAAATCATCATTAGTGGAAATCTTGCATTCCACAGGAAACGGGGGTCGACCATTGCCCCAAGGTTTGGCGAGTGGGATTTCAATGACACCCGGCGTTCCATGCCCGCGAGGCTTCACGTCTGATATTTAAACGGCTAGGATATGAGAAAAGATCAGGAGGCAGCCCGAACTCATCAACAAAGCTGAAGAATCGGGCATAAATCTAAATGAAGCGACATCTTCCTTGGAAAGTCCCTTCAGTGTCTTGTAATGCATTCGTTTCTGGCCTTTTCTTCTCTTAGTCTTACTTGGCCCACTTTGTTTTTTCTTTTGAACTCCAATATTTGTCTCTATATCCTTTTTTCTTTTTCCCTAGTTAATTGCATGGATTAATTAGAAGGATTATGCACGAAACGTAAGCATTGGTCCTTCTATGAAGTTTTAACGAGTAGGATAAACTTGTGGGGTCGTGTAGTTGGCCAGTTCGTAGAACAATATAGCCTCAAATATACATATATATTCGAGACCAGGACCAACTGTTGATTTGTGGTTGAGAACTTTCTTTACGTTGTGGCCTTGCAATTTTGAAAATTTGATATTATTTGGGAATTCGGTTTTTTAAAGAGTTTAAATTTTCCAGAACCACCGAAGTTGGTCACCTATTCAATTACTTGATTTCGGTGGCGTGGAAGAATTTCCGTCTCTGACAACCGAGGTCGATTTCTTCTCAGGGAGGAGAAATGATGCGGGATAAAATTGTATTTATTTATTAATTCTTGTAATTTTTTCTTTTAAATTTATTAATTAGTTATTTTTATTTTTTAGTTAATTAGAATTTTATTTAATTAGGAGTTTTAGTATGTTAGGAGTCTTATTTTAATTTTAGTAGTATCAATAAATTTTATTTTCAAATTATGGAGTTTTTACGTAATGTTAGGAGTCCTTATTTTTAAATTTTTTAGTTAGTGTTATCAAATAGATTAGTTTTTTTTTTTTATTCTATTGAAGGGTTTTTTATTTTTGTTTTTGCGATGGAAGCATTATGTTATGAAATAATAGAAAAACGATGATGTTTTTCTTTTCTTCTTCCAAACCTTTGAATCTGGGCGGAAGCCAAACTTCTCTCCCTTTCTTCTTTTGATTCCGGCGGAAGCCAAACTTTTCCCCCTCCCTCTACACTTTTTGTTAACGATTTCTATTTTTGATATCCGCTTACATCGTAGGACTATCAATTTAAATTGTTTGTCCTGCGTCACGGGAACATAGAAAGAAAATTAGCAGTATACCTAATATCTGACCTCGAAATATAGAATGAAGCGTCTGGAATTAAGTTACAATGAATATGGTCAATTAGTGGTGAGTTTTAAATGAGAAATAAATGTTAAAGTGGAATGAAGTTCTTCCCCTGTTATCTTTTCGGGTAATGCAGTGCTTTTGTAGACTTTTGTTTGTCCTCGAGTCTGCCAGCTGGCTTTTCCACATTTCGAGCTAAATTAATTTTCCCGAACCTGTGAATTAATATTATGGCATGTAAAACATACATAAACTAATATTTTTTCACAAAAGTTCCTCACCATCCTTTGGCTGTGGCAAATTATGTATACCAAGACGTTTGATTTGCATATGATATGTTTTGTGAATTGCTCATGAATGCCATTCAAGTATTGAGCCTATTAGTTTGAATTGTTTTTTGTTTCAACTAGTAAGTCTATATATTAACTGGCAAAACCTCTTTTTGGTAAGCATTCAGCTTTTCCCACTTCAACAATCGTTTTTTGGAAATCTCGTTTTAACTGACCAATTTCTGCATTCACCATACTGGCATACAAAACTAAATGAAGGGCATTTGGCCATTTCTTCTGGGTTGCTTAGTGGACATTGAAAATATAATGACAGTAAATTGAATGGCAATATCCGTTGTTGGTTTGCTTACTCCGGATGTTGGGGGAATAGTGTGATGGGACTACATCTTGACCCTTGATTGAATTTCAGCGACGGATAATCACATTATAGTCCTGTTTTCTGTGATTTTATGATGTCACTTTGCAGAAAAAAAATTGGTTTTGCTGCATACATCTGCCCTGTGCTGACTTGAATAAACGGATACGGCCTTTGACCAATAAAGTAGTCACGCCACCCATATTTCAGTAGGACTGGAGCTTGGTCAGCTGGATGGGGTCCCTACTGGAATCTGTTTTGAAATATATTTGAACTTAATGACATTGAGGTCTTAGTCCCAGAAAATTAAATTTGAAACGATGTGATGTTGTCGTGTTTGTTTGGTGGTGTCCATTTTGTTTTGCTTTTGCTTCTTCAATTAATCATTTCTTTCACAACAAAGCTGCAACTTGTGCTTTGCGATAACTGGAATGGTGCATCGATGGAGATTTTGATTGAAATTTTGTCCCTTTGGTGCCGTTTGGTCCCTTTTCTTGCTTAGAAACTAGTGGCTGAATTCATTGGGGCCCCACGTAAAACATGAGTTAATTATGCTGATGCTATGCCTGTAAAACCATGAGCAAAAAATCGTTTTAACTAACACGTCAGGCACAGTTGGCCGGAACTACGTTTTTGGGACTGGTTGAATTTGGATTTCCCCGTTCCACTTCAGTTTTTGTATGATTCCTTATAACCCAAAGAGACAGATACACATCGTGAAATACGTAAGTCCATATATTGCAGCGGAAACATATCAACTTTTCGTTTTTATCTTCATATATTCCCTCATAACCTATTATTTTACTATTATAATACAATAATAGTTCATTAATAATAAAACTAATACTCTTAATGGGCCGCATTAACTCTCCATAGGGATATTCTTACATAGCCTGAAGATGTCCACAACATTTCCTCGTGGTTTGTGGTCCTGAGTTCCATGGTTATGATCACATGGGAAGTTAGTTACGACAGTTGCAACAATACTGAGCTGGTGCCACAAACAGTAGCCATTTCTTGTTTTCCTGGATTCTGTTTAATCTGTTAAGAAATGTATTAAAGAGGGAGAACCTCGCTCCCCCCTCCCCTTTCCCCCCCCCCCCCCCCTAGGTCCCGGGTATTGGTGGTTTTGAATTTCAATTGGGGGAATAAAGAATTACTCCTCTTTCCTGTTCTTTTCAATCTTCTTCTTCTTCCTATCATAACATGGTATCAGAGAGGCATCTTTACGTGAGAGATCCATTGAAATGGCTATGGAACTAGGAGTCAAGATCTCAAGAAATTAGAAGAACTGTTCGTACTTGAAGGAACATCAAGGAAAGAGCTGCAAGGGAAATGAAGAGATCAGAAAATTCCTCTAAAAGGGTTGGGGGGAAATCAAGGAGATGCTGTCTGCGTCACCTGAAGTATGATCAATTGGCTGATATGTGCATGGAGGCAATCACAGAACATTCAAATGGGAATGGATATTGACTCAGAGCAGGAAGTCCCCAACCTCAATTGACGACTGGGTTTGCGTACTTTAGGCATGCCCAAGATTGATTTTCCTAGGTTTTTTGGTGAAGATCCTACTGGTTGTGTATACAAATGTGGAAGATCTTGAGTATAATACAATTGATAACCAAATAAAGTAAAATTGGCCATTTACACGTGAAGACAAAGCATTTGCAATGGTATCAATGGTTTGAAAAAACCCATTGTATAGTCAATAGGGGAGAAATTCAAAAAAAGGAGTCATCTTGATTTGGACTGATGTTTTTGAAGATGCTTGGGTGAATTGACAAGTTGAAACAAATAACCATTGTTAAGGAATATCAAGAAACAATTTGAGTTTTTGGCCAACAAAACTCAAAATTTGCCATAGAGTTGCTTCACTAGGTTTTATCAGGGGGTTAAAGGAGGCGATAAAGCCAATGAGTAATGTTAGACCTGCAAACCCACCCAAGCCATTGGTTGGCCAAATTACAAGGAGAACAATATAGAGCTATGGCAAGAAAATAGGCAGAGCTTTAAAGCCTGGGGAATGTATGTTGAAAACAGAAATGAAAAAGAGAAAATGTGTATTATTTGTTATATTTCACCAATTACATAAGGGCCTATTTATAGGACAAACTTAGAACAAAGATGAGTTATAGCATAATGACCTTATGTCATCATTCCACAAAATCACAAAATGGGATAGCAAGTCACCAATGGTGACTCCAAATTTAAACAATGTTAGGTTACCTAACACTTTCCCCAATTTGGATTTACCTAACAATTCAAAATGTTAGGCTACCTACCCAATTGGACTTTACCTAACAATCTTCAACACTCCCCCTCAGTGCGTGCGAAGATATCTCTCAGCCCAGGCTTGTGGGGATGAAATGATGAGGTCGGCTACCCAGATCCTTGGTAAAGATGATCCGCCCAGTTGTTCATTAGTTTTCACGAATGGAGTGCAAATAACTCCACTATTCAGCTTCTCTTGAAATAAAGTGTATGTCAGTTTCACATGCTATGGTTTCTATTCGTGATTGAACCGGATTATGAGAAATAGAGATGGCTGCTTTATTGTCACAATATAAGCTCATAGTTTCCGAAGTTCTAAGCTTTCAGTCTCGAAAAATAGAACTTGTGATCCATAGGAGTCGCATATTTCTTGAGACATAGCACGAAATTCTGCTTCGCATGGATCTGGATACTACAGGACCTGTTTCTTACTTGCGCCATGTGACAAATTTACCTCCCACCATACACAGTACCCCGAAGTAGACTCCTGTCGCTCACTGAACCTGCCCAGTCTGCCCTCGTATCATAACCTCCACCTGAATATGATCGTGTCTCCAAAGAAAAGACCCTTTCCAGGGCTGTGATTTCAAGATCTGAGAATTCAAATAACAGCATTATAGTGAGAGTTTGTTGTGCAGGGCATGCAATAAATTGGCTTACCACGCTCACTGCCACAAAGGCATGTTTATAGGATGAGAACGGGATAAGTAAATCAATTTTCCTACTAATCTTTGATATTTCCCCCCCTGTCTACCATCTCTCCATCTGTATCATGTGGACCCAATTTTTATTGTAGGCCTCCATAGGTGTACACATGCCTTGCTCCCAAGCATTACATGTTTCTGTTAGAAGTCAAGAACATACTTTCTCTGTGAGATAAATATTCCTGAGCTCCAGCATACTTAATTCCAGAAAGTACTTGAGGTTGCCCAATCTCAGTTAATTTCAAACTCCTAGCAAGATATCCTTTAATAAAGCATTTCTTCACAGGTCTCCTATGAGAACAATACATCAAATATACTATTTTAATGCAGTTAGCCTTTCCATGTGAGGCGAAAGATGCCGAATAAATAAATTGTGATCACACTTGGCTTGTTTAAAACCATATTGAGCATTGCTTGATGTAAATCTTCAAACCAGCTCTGGAGATTGTTTAAGCCCATATAAGGACTTGTAAGCTTGCAAACTTTTCCCACTATTTTCTGGCATCTTCAAATCCAGGAGGAATACTCATTGTAAACTTCTTCCTCCAGATTTCCATGTAGAAAAATATTTTTTTACGTAAAACTGGTGTGAAGTATGTCAATTTGGTTTGCCGCTTTAAGATAGTAGAACCCTGACAGTGTTCATCTTAGCAAGTGGATGCAAACGTTCTTGATAGTCTATTCTATAGGTTTCGTAATCCTATGCCACCAACCTTCTTATATCTCTCATGGACCCATCTGCTTCTGTGCTTGAACGTGAACACCCCATTTGCCACCCCACCGTCTATGCCCTTTCGGGTATTTCAACTATTCTCAGGTGTTATTTTTATGAAGAGCTTTCACTTTCTTCCAACATAGCATGTTTTCCACTTGGATCAGTGAGCGCTTCTGTACATTGTTAGGAACAAACACAGAAGACGCAATTTTGGAATACAAAGACGTTATGCGAGGAGAAAAGATGACTATAGGAGACAAATTTCGACTATAGGGTGTTGAGTATAGGATCCTAACACCTTGTACGAGTGGCATAGTGGGTAATCTAAATCACTCATATTCAGAAATAAATTTCAGGTGGTGAGGAAGAAGGAATAGAAGTACCTGAACCTTTACAAGAGAATGTGGATTGGCAATAGTGGCGGATCAGGAGATGGTTTGATTTGTCAGTCTCCAAGTCTCCTTTGATAGAGGAATATCTCGACGTTTATTCTGATTCCTTTCAACTTCGTCTCCCATAGGTTCCACGTAGGTTTCTTCTGTTCAGTCATTTGTTTCTAAGGATACCCAATATCTCAAAAGAAATAAGAGACGGGTGTAATTAACATAGACATTGGTTGACTCTGGAACCACTCCACCCAGTGTTATTGTATTAGTACTCTCCCCTGAAGGGGGTGACGGAGAAATGAAAAATAAGACTGATATTCAAGATAAGTGACATCCATGGAGACAAACCATTTACGAGATGGGGGATGATTAGCATTTTAACCTTTTGGGTGGGAGAAGATCCTACGAAGACACACTTTAAATAGCACGGAGGATCAAGTTTCTCACGGGAAGAGAGGAATTAATTATGAACAATAAAGCCAGTACACCCAAAAAGACCCGATGTTGGTGTTGGTATAAAAAATAAGGCTGAGGAACCAGAACGTACTCTACAGTGAGGACGTTGGTTAAGTACTTGGTAGGAAGAAAGGTGATTAGATAGGCTGCGGTTTTAAGACTTGCCTCGCCCCAAAGATTTGGTTACCGTAAGTCAAGAAACAACATGTACGGGCCATTTTTAGAGGTGACGATTCTGCGTTCTGTCACTCCATTTTGTGAGGAGTGTTAGGCAAGAGGATTGATGGATTCTGCCATGCGTCAAAAAATGATAGTAAGGACACCTGTAAAATACTCTCCCCCCCCCCCCCCCCCCCCCAGTATCAGAAACGAACATTTGTAACAAGTGCCCCTACTGTGTGCCAAATCATTTTAGGCGAATACTTTAAAATATAGCATGACCTCACTAATAGGGGGCTCGATCATGTTGTGAAAAAACAGAAAGAGACGAGAAAATGGATCTTTGTTATATTTCACCAATTACAAAGGGGCCTATTTATAGGCAAAACTTAGAAAAAGAAAATGTGTGAGTTAAGTATGACCTATCTGTAAGGTTTCAAATAAAAAAAAAAAACAAAAAAAAAAAATTAATTTCGTGCCGCAGACGTCATCGTGCCATGGTGTTGTGAATACGTAAATATATATATATAGGTGAATCTATATTTATGCTATGGTAGCATCCCGTTATAGGCTTAGTTCAAAATTGGTTAATTAATTTATTTGGGCCTACATGGGTTAACTGACTTAGATATAATTGATTGTTGGGCTTATAGTCAGATTTGGGTTTAATTGGGATCCAAAGTTAGAAAGTTTAATTGGTGTAAACCAAACAAAGGCTGAGAGCTCCTTCGTTGGATCCCTTCATTCATACCGTTTGATTCTTTCAAACACAATTCTACCAACATCATCATTCCCCCAAAACACATAATCCCCAACATCATCATCCAAGAGTCCTCATTATCTTTCTTTTTCACTGATCTATTCTTTAATTATCAATTCTCTCTCTCTCACCCGTTGTATCCTCTTCTCTCACACGAAACTTGTCTCTTCCTCTGGTGTTGAACCACAGAGGAGAATGCTTTTAGAGATGTTAGACGGGGATGAGTTAGAGTGTGATTTTAGTGATGATACAATTGGAATAAATTATTCTACTCAACGGTGCGCTTCATATCTAGCCAATAATATCAGAGATCTGAGTATTTTGGAATATCTCATCCTAGATTCAATTCTGGAGCGCTGTGTGAAATTGAGGTAAAGGGGTGTAGTTTGTTGCGGGTTTCAGACTTTGGTTTGTGTTAATAAGCTTAATCAAGTTATGGAAGACATTATTTGAATATTAAACTAAATGGAGAGAGAAACTCATTTATAATGAAAATGGTAAACGAGGGTTTACCTTGTTGGGATTTTATATTAGATTGTAGTTGATGATTAGTGATAGATTTTGTATATTACTATATTATACATTAAAGCTGTTATGCAAGTGTAAATTCTATTGTATGTATGGATCTGGAACAATGGTTTTGAGAATGACATGCTAGGATATACCAGAATTAGATGGCTAGATAAGCCTGAAATGAAAAGTACACTAGATGGCAACAATAAAACCGGCGGGGGGAGGGGAATGTCGACCCTTCAGGTTAGTGCCCGAGGGAATGCGGCCGGATAATGGTTATGTCCAACCTAGACGGTGGAAAATCGAGAAGAGGCGGAATTGGGTAATTGTCAAACCTCGGGGAAAATCCTGAGAAGTAGGCCTGGATATTGGGTATGTCACACACCTTGGTGGGAAAGTCCGAGAAGTAGGACCACGGTTAGGATTGACTAGGATGTGTCATTCTAAATTATTGGAAGTAAAGTTGTGAGAAAAAAATCAGAATTTGACGAACTTGTTGATTTGAGAAAATACAACTTGAAAATGTGTATTTTGAGATTGTATTCAAAGGAATCAAAATATTGCTTTTTGAGAAAGACTGCGAATGAAAGAATTAGATTGGATGGAGAAATTATGGATTGAAATTAAAAAGTATATTTTGGTATAAATTGAAAGTAATTTCATTTAAACATGTTTACATGATATGATATGTATCATGAATTTTGGTTTGAAGCATCAAGTCCTATTGACATCTTCAGGTAACTCACATTTACTGATAAATAACTTACAGGTTCAGAGGGTATACTGATGATAGTGTGAGGCACGATGAGACTGCCGATTTGTATTTTGCTTTGAACAGTTTATGAATGATATTTTGAGAATTGGAATTAACCCGACTTTAGATTTTGGGTTGTAATTGAAATATTCAAAACTTGTGTGATAAAATTAAAGAAGATATTTAAATTGAGGTGATATAATGTAATTAAAAGTTAGAGGGATATAAATATTATTTTGCGTACATAGGATGCATTTGGCCGAAGGTGAAAAAAAAAAGGAATAGAAAAGAGAAAAGGAAAAGAGGAAAAGGAAAAAGATGAATGATGGTGTTTTATATATATAATTATATAGAATCATATATATATATGTGTGTAGATGAGAAGAAAGAAAACAAATAGAGAAGAGAGAGTCTCTGAGAGAGAGAGAGACAAATAGACGAGAGAGAAAGAAAGGAATGAGAGATAGGAAAAATATAATAGTAGTGTGGTTAGTCTTTGAAATAAAAGACATGGGTGTGTGTTATGATCAAACGGTGAGGTGATGTCGGATCTAAATAAAATTTTAGTATATTTTTTTTCATGGATATGATGTCTTAATTTTTTGTAATTAGATATATCATGGAGAGCATGGTCCCAATGGAAGGATTTATCGTGCTCTGATGTAATACAAGTCTATTTCTATTTAGTTAGTTGACTTTTCCCGCAATGAGTTACTTATTTATGTGGCCGTGTCCCTGGTTTTACCGGGGCGTTACATCATCAATCATTACAAACCTACAAAATGGGATAGTTCAAGTTCACCAATGGGTGACTACCACATCTTCAACAATGTTAGGCTACCTAACAATCTAGGCTACCTACAATTTCTTTCCCCAATTTGGACTTACCTACATCAACAATGTTAGGCTACCTACCGCAATTTGGCCTTACTACAATCTTCAACATGTATAAATTCTGGGCAGTCAAGAATTGTTCCTCCATTTAGGATTCACTAAGAGAGAATTACCCAAGGAGTTGGAGGAAAATAAGGCTAAGGGTTTATGTTTTAAATGTAATGAGAAGTATATCAGGGGGCATTAGTGCAAGACGAAACAATTATATGCAATTGATGTTGATGATTGAGAACAAGAGGATTCTGATCAAGAAGTGTCACAAGAGGAGAGAAATGATGAAGCTCTGGAGCAAGAAGGTGATTTGCAAATCTTACTCATGCTTTAACTGGTTCAGTTTCGTATAGAACAATGAGGGGTTTTGTCAAGAAGAAGAAGGTTATTATCCTAATTGACACAAAAGTACTCATAATTCCCTCATCAAGAAGTGGGGAAGAGGGCTTGTGTTGGAAACTATTGGATAAATCCACTGACTATTTTTGTTGCGAGGTTCCAAATTGGTAACAACTGGCAGCAATGTAAAGGATTCAAATGGAGATGCAAGGTGTCATTTTTTCAGAACTGACATGAGAGTGTTACCACTCAAAGGTTTTTGATATGGTATTGGGTAGCCAGTGGTTGGCTACTTTAAAGGGCCATAAAATGGGACTTTAAGAAATCTCATCATGGATTTTTACCTAAACAATGAGAGACATGTATTGAGAAGGATGGCGCAAGGGACCGTAAAGTAATCCCGTCACAGAACAAATGCAGAATTTGTTGCAGTAGAAAGCCCAAGGATTGATAGCTCACATTTATGATGCCCTTGCAAGTGGAAAATTTTGAAGAGACCAGCATTCCAGAAGGAGAAATTGCTATACAGATTTTAAACAGTTTTCCAGATCCCAATGAGTTCCACCATCAAGAACTCTGACCATATTAACCCCTGAAGACAAGGGAAGAACCAACTAATTCAGGCCATACAAGTACCCTTATTTTTAAAACTAGATAAAAAACAAGGTAAAGTCAGCTTCCAGTCTGGGGAATACACCCAATGTCAGTTCATTTCTCTCTGCTCCTGTTTTATTATTAAAAAAAGATGGAACATGACAATGTGTATGTATTATAGGGCCTTAACAAAGTCACTATAAGGATAAATTTCAATTCCGACATTGATGATTATTAGATGAACTGTGTGGAGCTTCTTACTTTTCCAAATTCGATCAAGGGCTTGGGTATCACTCAAATAGAGTACATCCCTTGCACCCAAATACAGCTTTTAGGAACCCATGAAGGGCACTACGAATTTCTCGTGTCATGCCTTTTGAGCTAACCAATGCCATCTACTTTCCAAAGCCTTATGAATGAAGTAGTTTTAAGAGCATTTGAGGGACTTTATTTTTAGTAATTCTTTGATGTATATCTTGTATACAGTAAGAACAGGGGAAGCCACCTCGCCCTCACTGGAGAAAGCCTTACCCTTCTATTTGAGCATCAAGTTTATTTACAAAGATCTAGTGTGATTTGCTAACACGAAGTGGAATAACTTGGGCACTTGGTTTTTTCTACATCAGGAGTTCAGCAGAAGCTACAAATGATTGAGTTATGAATTAATTGGCCAATTTTCCTAAAAATATCAAACAACTGCAGGGTTTCTTGTCTCTACAAGCTATTATAGGAGATTTTTGGGAATTATTGGAAATTTCACCGCCATAAATCAGTTGTTAAAGAAAGATTCATTTCACATTGGACTAGAGAAGCCACTGCAGCTTTTCATGCTCTTAGGGAGCCATGACTACATTACCAGTTTTGGCTCTTCTATATTATTCCAAGGTGTTCACTATAGGCAACAGATGCTTCTAGGAAAGGTTTAGGGGCCGTATTGATGCGGAAGTCACCCATTGCTTTTAGAGTAAAGGTCTGTCACCAGAAACAAGGTCTTATTAACCTATGAAAAGAGCTCATGGCATGGTCTTAATAGTGCTCAAATAAGAGACTTATCTTCTGGAAGACCTTCATTATCAAAACGACCATCCCCCAACGTTTTGAAATACCTTACTAGAATAAGGGTTGCAACCCCCTCTAATAGAAATGGATTGCTAAACTCATAGGCTATGACTAGGAATTACTTACAATATTTGAAGGAGACTTGGGTAGTAGAGCTCTATCTGGAGAGAAGATTTGTATATGGGAAATGCCCCCTTTATCCTTGTTTCATTTTCAGGGATTCTACTGCTTACCTAAAGTAACACACTTAGTTGGCAACAATTCAAATTTGCAACAGTTGATAGCAGGTTGACCATGACCAAGATGCACATCCAGGATTCTATGGACACAAGGAGGTTCTGACATTCAAAAGGGCTTATGGTGGGAGCTTTCTATTGAGTTAAGAACCAGAAATTATCACAGTTTATCAACAGCTAAGCTTATAAAAGGACATTCTGGTATTGACAAGACCACCAGAAGGATCAAACGAACTTTTTAATTATGAAAGGGTCGTAAAAGGGATTGGCAGTCTTTTTTTCTGAGTGCTCTATTAAAAGGGGAGAAATTTGTCCATCCACTACGTATTTTACAGACCAGCCCCTACCATTCCAGAAAAGATATGGCAAACGTCCTGCATGGATTTTTTGTGTTATACCAAGATCCCAGAAAACTACCATTTTTGGTAGTTGATAGCTGACAAAATTATGCCTTATTTCATGGCATTGTGCATTCTTATACTGCCAAGATGTGGCTCCATTGTTCGGACAACATCTACAATTACATGGTCTACCAGCCACCATTGGTATCTGATAGAGATGTTATTTTTACTAGCATGTTCTGGAAGGAATTGGCTCAGATTAATGCATTGAGCAATGCCTAAATACAGCCTACTATCCACAATCTGATGGAACAAACTAATATTTGTCAATAATTGTTGGAAATACCTATGGGCATTGTGGAGACTAACCCCAAACATGGTCTAAGTGGCTAACCCTAGTTGAATGGTTGGTACAACTCCTATTCTCATTCTTGCTTCAAGACAACCCTTTCTATGCAGTTTATGGATAACACCACCAGACCATAATTTCATGAATGTTTTGGACATCCCAAGTAGTGCAGTGGAAAAATTGGGCCAAAGAAAGAGCTTTCTATTCTATGATGCTTAGAAAAATATACAGCAACGCTTATCATAGGATGAACCTTATGCAACAAGTGAGACTAAAGGGAATTTGCAATTGGGGTATTGGGGTTATCTAGATTCAGCCTTATAGACAAGTCTTCTTTGGCTTTACAACGAAGTAATGAAGCTTTCCCCAAGTATATGTCCCCTTTCTAATTTCTTTCTAGGGTGAGAACATGGCCTATGAGCCTTAAACTCCCTGATTCAACACATATAACTCCAGTTTTTCATGTCTCCCTCCTTAAAAAGAAGCTTGGTCAGCATGTCACACCGACACAATTTTGCTCCAGTGAGGCTGCCTTTTTACAGATGGAGCCTGCTGTTGTGTGGGATAGAAGGATTGGTCAAGCGCAACAATGAGTAGTGTTCAATGGTTAGTTCAGTGGTCCAGAACTTTTCCAAAGAATGCCACTTGGAATCGATTATGGATGAGTTCCACTCCATGTTCATAACTTTCCAACCTTGAGGTCAAGGATTTTTTGGAGAAGGAATGTTATGATCACATGACGAAGTTAGTTACGACATTTTGCAACAATACTGAGGCTGGTGCCACAAAATAGCCTTTCATTCTTGTTTTCCTGGACTCTGTAATTCTGTTAATTCTATTAAAAAATGTATTAAAGAGGGAGAAACTCTAGTTTCGGGTTATTGGTGGTTTTGTAATTCATTGGGGGAATAAGAGAATTATGCTTCCTCTTTCCTTTCTTCTTTTCATCTTCTCTTCCTATTCCTAACAGTTGAATGCATATCTACTTTTGGAATAAGTGATCCACTTTCTGTTTAAGTTCCTCTCAGTGAATTGTTTAAGTTCCTCACTTAATGCTGAAGCAGCATACTTTGGCTCTTATTGGTTGCAGCTTGACTAGCCATTGTTAAGACAAACCTAGAAAAGGAGAAACGACAGGCACAAAGTGTAGAATGTGATGAAATGAAAATCCTGATGGAATTAAAACTCTCACACAGAAAGATGAGAGGAGAGAGAAAATGGAAGTTCTATATTTCATTTCTGTTTCTCTCTCCATGATGTGTTTGAT
This sequence comes from Actinidia chinensis, assembly GCA_009663005.1. Lineage (NCBI taxonomy): Eukaryota > Viridiplantae > Streptophyta > Magnoliopsida > Ericales > Actinidiaceae > Actinidia > Actinidia chinensis. Next base: position 25,881 of record VIGQ01001150.1, read on the forward strand.
ACAGTATGGCAGACACAAACGCTCTGTTTTGCATGGAAGGAGAGAGGCATAATGAGCGATCTACATTCCGTATCTTCGTATGAAAACTCTTGAACCCACAAATAAGTCCTTATCTCAATACACCCACAAATAAGTCCTTTCTCAACGAACCCCCTACAATATCTACCAGTCTGACCTATTGGCTATTTGCCCATTTTCGGTTGATGTCATCTTCGATAACCTAATGTGGGTTTGAATTGCAAGAGACGTCCAAAGTTACAAACAGAATAGATTTTGTTTGATAATAGTTATCAAGAAGCAACTCTGTACTATTCATGAAAGTTCACTTAGAACATCTGCTATGATGTTGTCTCGTATCAGTTTTTTAAGTCAATTCATTTGCTCCTCGTGTATACCATAAGATTTGTCCTTCAAGTTTTCATGTTCAAGTATTAATTTGATTTGATAAAGAGATGAAAGCTTGTTCGAAGCTTGTTCAAACAATAAAACACTACAATTTGAAACTCAATCATTTTCAAACACAGCAACCAAGCCTTATTCAATCTGATGCATGATAAAATGAACTAAAGGTGACATCTCGCCATTTGCAATCATGTCTCCCTCTCTCCACCTCCGCCCTCCAGCAGATGAAACTCAGAAGCTCGCCTCCATATATCTCGCGGCGTGCTAGTTTTGATCCCTGCCTGCCCAAGGATTATACCACCTCAAATGCGGACTCGAGCTCCATGAGGCCTTTTTCCATACGTCTTCTATTAATTGTAATTTTTCTTTATAGGCATTCTCTTTTGTTTACTACGATATTAGACGGATCTCTTCTATACTTAGTCGTCCTAGTGATCACGCCGTAGTTTTCTTAAAATGACTCTCCTCTCTCCAACTATAAAAAGGCCCCCACCCTCATTCGGAGGTATGCCAACACTCGTTTTTAATTTTTGAGAGCCTCTGTATATTTGATTTCTTATAATTGAACTGCCTTGGTCTGATTCCTACATCGGAGGGTTTTTGAGCGGTCACTCACCCCGGCCAATAACGTTGTTTCCTTGTTCGCGTCGGTACGCACCAGATCTTGTCGAGGTCCCTCAACTGAGGTCACGAGCAATTCCGATTATTGGTTGGTTGACCCATTTTTCCACCACAACACAATCCATGAGCAGAAGAAGCCTTCAATGTTGCCATGGAGGAGAAAGGGGGAAAAGAACATAATAGAAATTGATGTGGGGGAAAATATCGAACTATAGGGAATCTCGTCGAACTATCACGCCGACAGACCACCAGATCTCCAATTAGCTCGCAGTTAATTGCAACTTTCTCCATCTTGCCTTTTGGGCGACGTAAATAACTTAGCCAGTTTAAGAACATTCAAGTGATCAACCTCCATTAGATCCTATCATATAAAGAAGGAAACTAACCGATGGCGTGATTCTCTCCTCCACAGAACCTATGACTGCGGGATATTCCCCAGATGGCTTTCCCCTCCCCTTAAATCTCTTATCTCGCGGTATATACTTCTATACTTATCCTTCCGAGGACTCGTTGAGATCCATTCCACAGTGGCCCTTATTATTCACCTTATAAGACCACGCTCCATCATCATTGTGGAGGTATGATTCATTTACTTACCTGCACATTGAATGCTCTGGTTGTTTCATCGCTTAGCTTTGTTTCGCCTTGGTTTGATTCGCACGATGGGGGGTTTTGAGCGGCCTCACTCTCACCCCGGTAACGTTGGTTCATTGCTACGCAGGTCGCCCAATTATGCCAAGATTTAATGCGAGATTAAGAGCAATATTGACCTGTTTGGTTGCTCTATCCCTATTCTACTAATAGTTTGGCACCGTCCTATGGGAACGACATTTATCTCAACCTTCTAATGCCCTCCTCACCGTTTGTTTAACACCCAGACCAAGTGCCATTAACCCTCTAGATAACAAAGCTCGTCCTATAGCCAATATCGCCAAACCGAGAGCTAGAGGGCTGCACTGTGAGATAACGGTAATGGCCCAAACAATGAGAATATTAGGACAATGAAAATAATGCTCATTTATTATAGCTCTCCCGTCCAAAACCCGCCATAAAATTCCCCCGCTCTTATTCCCGAAAATCACCCACATATATCCCCTGACCATCGTCGGTCTAGAGATAAATTTTCCTAGAGCCACATAGTTACCGATCAAGTTAGGCCACGATGATCTCCCCACCCCACGACCTCGGTGAGAAAGGAGTCTCAAAGTCTCGATCATCCAAGCAAAAACCCCAGCCAATGACACAAGGCAAAGAAGTCAGGAGAGGAAGAAGATCTTCCACGCAGAAACAAATCAAGCACCCAAGTGCGGAGTACGGCCACTACCAAAAAGATCCGAGGTCTAGATGCCGACTTGATGCCATTAACACAAGTGTAGGCGCGCCAGTATTGTGGATGCTTCTGATCAGGAAGACAGACCATCATTATAGATATGGTAATGAGACTAGGGTTTCTTCCAAATTCAAGCTAACCCACTCAGATAGCTGGGGTTATGATGGGAAAATGGACCCAATGGACCACCTTAAAATTCGTACAAGAGTCTGATGACTCCCCAAAAGATGCTCGAACGAAGTAATTGTTACAAAGCCGTATTACAACCCCTGAGGGGGTCGGCAGGTCGTTGTTTTGAAAACTTATCGCTTGGAACCATCGACTATTTCGGCGATATGAGAAGGCTTTTGTGCCAACTTCATGAGCTGTCGAGTTTAGGACAAAAAATGCCTTGCACAGCTATTCACTATTCACCCCAAAGGGTGAGAGGAGCTTCTGATGGATACGTAAAATGGTCAACTAAATTATCATGGAAGTAAAAGATCCCAGCAATAAGGTGGTGATCATGTATATGATGGAAGGACTTTGGCCTGGTTCGTTGTTCGACTCCTATCCAAGAATTTTTCCAAGACTCTATCTGCCCTCTAGAGCAATGCTGACAAATACATCGCCGTGGAAGAGTTGGCTGAGGCCAAGCATAAGCGAATGAAAGATGATCACAAGAGAAAGGAGACTGACACAAGATGATCTGATTACAGGGATGAGGTGAGAAGCAAGAGGTCCGACTAAGATTCAAAGCGAACAATGACAGACGTCCCCGTACTCCACCACCGCCATCCAGAGTTTATTTTGGCCTCCCCTTCATACTCCCATCGTCCAGGTGCTCACAAGATCAACTGAGATTTGTCAAGTGGCCTGAAAAATTAAAAAATCTAACCCCTCAGAAAAGAAATAGGAACAATATGGTGAATTCCACAAGTCAGGCATAACACAGAATACTGCTTCTAGCTAAAAACAGATAGTTGACCTTTTTAAGAAGCGGTATCTGAGGAAATATGTCACTAATTGCCTGCGCCAACCCTCTACTCCTAGTGAGGAGATATGGCAACAATAGACCAACCGCGGGAGATATTTAGGTGATCCGTGGCGGATTCAGATTCGGAGGATGTTCACGCTCATCCAAAAAGAGGTATGCAAGAAACGCTCATGGACGGGCCGAAGAAGAAATCTACAGCCTGTCCTCGCCATGTGTTGACGCCCACTTGTCGATTACCTTCAATAATGATAATCTAAGGGGTTTGTACCTTCCTCACAATGATGCCTTGGTCATCTCGGCCGTCATTGCCAACTTTAATGTATAAAGAATACTAGTTGATAACGGCAGTTCTGCAGATATCTTATTCATCTTGGCTTTTGATAAAATGAAAATCAATTTGGACAAGTTAAATCCCTTTCACACTCCATTGGTTGGATTTGGAGGAAATATGACACATTCTTTAGGGTGAATCAAATTACCAATGATATTGGGGACAGAGCCGCACCAAACCACCGTTTGGCAGGACTTCATCATAGGGGATTGCCTTTCGCCCTATAACACAGTTTTAGGTCGCCCTGAACCAAGGCGATCACCTCGACCTACCACCTGAAAATGAAGTTTCCCACTTCAACATGGGTGGGCAAGTTAAAAAGCAATCAGAAGGTAGCCAGGCAATGTTTTCAGTACGCCAATGAAAAACTGAAGCCCTCCCCCAACCCCAAATGCCACTATAAAGCAATTACAATCACCGTGCCGAGATGACCCTAAGGACGAGGGGAACCATATTACCT
>VIGQ01001150.1:35000-60000 GCA_009663005.1 Actinidia chinensis
AACGAATATTAGACAACAAATTAAATAAAATGGATAGGGAGTTTAAGACTATACCATTGGATCTAAGCTCGAGAGGGAGACTCGAGTCTGACAAAGACTCTGATTTTGAGTCCGAGCGGGAGCTCAGACTACTAGGGAAGAGGTTTGAAAAGGGATCTTGGACGTTCCTCTTGAGCCACCTAAACAAAGTCAAGTCAGGGATGTCGGGAAAAGCTCTCCTAGCTCACCTAGGAATTCTACCGAGTCTCTTCGGAAAGGAATATCAAGCTGAAGGTCGCCCTGGTAAGGACGGGACTCACCCTTGTCGCCCGAAGTAGTATTCACCCCGCCGCTAGATGATATCTTCATGCGACAACAGGCGAAGTACCTCTAGAAAGTCTTGGAAGCCAGGACTTTCAACACCTCGAAATAACCCCCCAGCTCTATCTTCCCGAGAACCTCTGCTGTCCTCTTAGCCTCGATCTCGGTCAAGACGGGAAGCTTGTTGCAGCATTTCTCTGAAATAACCATTAATATCAGAAAGGCAAAATAAAATACTTTGAAATAAAATAGCGCGAAAGGACCTACCTGGAACGCCCCAAGATCGGGGGACTCATGGGATTCCTATGCCCGAAGGCATGCTTAGGAAAAACTCTCATTCATCTCCCGAGGCGAAGCAGAACCTCTTCTTCTATCCTTTCACGTTGCTCACCCTCTAAGTAGATTTTTGTCATGCCTCGCCTTGAAGTAGTACCACCCCGAGTTTGGCAACGAGCTAAGAGAGTACAGACACCTGAACTCATTGCAGGACATATGGCGCTTGTAATATCGCCATATCAACAACAAGCAAACGACAGATTGCCACACATTAGGAGAAAGTTGGGCAGGGCAGATTTTATAATGGTTTAAGATCCTCCTAATAATGGGGTGAATAGGGAACCTCAAACCAGCTAGAAAGGCAGCTTCATAAAAAGCCACCTCGCTTGGGCGAGTTGATAGTATCATCTCACATTCTCTAGGGATCCTGAGTTGGACCCAGGAGGAAAAGAATACTTTTCCCTAAGTTTATCTAGGTTGCCTTGGGTCATGATGTTGACTTCTTCGATAAGGTTCGAGGTGTCCATCTTAGGTTATTCCATATAGATAGATGAATTGCCTTGAGGAGAACCTTCAAGGGGCGAGGAAGGGGACTGGTTTACGTCGTTGGTCATATAAGATTTCTCCCTAAATGATCGGATACCCAGGAAAGCAAAGAATTTTCTACAACTTTGTCTCCTAAGTCGATCCTACTGGACATACACTAAGAGTTGAGAAATTAAAGGCAATAATGATTGAATACTTACTAAGAAAATGGAAGAAGTGGCGAGCTGTATAAGGCGAGGTGCGTGTCGGAATTGGAGCAGCAATTCGACAGCAAACAGGGAAGAGTACGAATGAATAGGGTGACCCCCTATATATACATGGCGCCAAAGGCGGAGATCAATCTACCCCAACGGCCAAGATCTTGCGACGTTTCGAGTTTCGAGATAAAAAACCGTCGTTCCTGCCATTAAATCATTTCTCCTGCCGGAATACCTTATTCTACAATTAATGCTCGCATTCATGTGGCTTCATGATAGGGTGCCTTAATTAGCTACCTTCATTAATATTCCACATGACTCAACGCCATCATTGCACGTCTATGTCAGCGCCGAGTAATCACTTCCACTGATACTCAAGTGTTCCACCTTGGCGCTCCGAGTAGGGGGCTACCGATGGGTAAAACGACAACAATAATATTAGGTCAGGGACATCACCCTGACAACCACATCGCCAACGCCTAGCATCACCAACGTCAGAGATCATGTCGCTAGCACCAGAGGTGACCTTATCACCATGGCCAATGGATTGTCGCCAATTTTTCCAAACGATTTGTTACTCGATGATACCAAGTGTTTCACCTCGGCATCTCGAGGAGGGAGGCTACTGATGTGGGGAAAAATATCGGACTAAATGGTATGGAATCTTGCCGAACTATCATGCCCACATACTACCAGATCTCCAATTGGCTCGGGGCATGCTGCTCTCTCTATCTCGCCTTTGGGCGAAGTAAATAACTTAGCTTGGTCAAAACGTTTCAAGGATTCAACCTCCATTAGAATCCTATCTATACAAGGAAACTACCGATGGCGTGATTCTCTCCTCCACGACACCTATGATTTAGGGATGTTCCCCAGATGGCTCCCTCTCCCATTAAATCTTTTGTCTCTCCGGGATATACTTATATACTTATCCTTCTGAGAATCTCACCCTGATCCACTCACAGCCGTCTCTTTCATTATATCACTCACGCCCCCCCCATCATTGTGATGTATATTCATTTACTGTGCCCTTGATACTCTGTTTGTTCATTGCTTAGCTTTTTTATTCGTCTTGGTCTGATTCGCCCGCCGGAGTAGTTTTTGAGTGGCCTCACCCCCGCCGGTAATGTTTGTTCATTGTTGCGCAGGTCGCCCGAGTTGTGCTGAGATTCAGTGCCGAGGTATAAGAGCAATATTGACTGTTAGTTGCTTTGCCCCAGATTCTTACCACAACAGAAATCGTTTTCCATTTTCTGGTTCCCCATGCAAAACAAAAAGAACAATCCTTGATGGGTATTCTAATTGACTTGATTTCTAAAAACAATTAATGATCGAATACTGGGGCATAGGCGATTTTGGGGAGTTACTGTTTTTTTCGGCGATGGATATTTTTTCGTAACATCTTTTGTTTTTTACACTTCAAATGGTTTAAGTTTGGGTAAATTCACTAACCTCCCTGAGGTTTTTGAAAAATACAGTTGTTATCTCCTTTGTAGTTTTAAAAATAACATTGATTTCCCTTACTTTTGAAATTAATGTCAAGTTTTCTTTAGAGTTCATTTTTGTGCAAAATGACAAACTTGACATTTGATTTAGGCATTTGATTTAGGGTTTTCAATTATTTCTCAATACAACCATTAAAATAAATAAACATTCTTTCTTTTTCTAAAAAAATAATTGATAAATAATTTATTTTTTAGGTATGTTTAGATTTAGCACTTAAAAAGTAAAATATTTCAATCAATTTTTTAACAACTTTTCCCAATTATAACTTACTAGTTTAAAAAAAAATTATGCAACCTACTTGAAATATTGATAAAAAAAAATAAGAGCAATAAATAGAAAACTATAAAACACATGCATCGCGGTGCACACTCCTCTAGTAAGCATTTATTGACGGCTTCTAGATATCATTGATTTTTTTAGGACTTTCACCACATATATGAGAAGAATTGATACACTTTATTATTGTCCACATAATTTTTTTCTAAACAAAGAACCAATCACAAATCATCTTACACCGCATTCATATAAAACATTGATACAACATTTCTCAAGTCACTAGCTTCCCCATTTCCGAGACAATTCTTAGGTAATGTTAAATGCCTAAGATTGTGCAGCTTGCCAAAAGCAGGAACTTTTCCGGGTTCATTCATTCCTTCCAATGCCAATGTGATGTAGTCTCGTGGCATTAGATAGTGAAACAGGTACGGACCCAATAAACAACTTTGCAGCAATTTCAAGCAATTGGAGATTAGGAAGAGTAATTTGTAACTCTGAGGGAAGGCTTCCTTGAATATGGTTAAATGGTACTACAAATTCAGTGAGCAAAGAGAGATGAAAGATTGAGGAAGGAATGGTACCAACCAACCTATTGTCCGTCCATATAAAAGTTCTCTAGTTTGTCAATGACCCAAAGCATCAAGAATATTCCCATCTATTCTATTGTATATCGAAGACAGAAGCATGTAACTGATGACGAATTTCCAAAACCAGAAGGAATCTCCCTAGTATAAGTTATATTGTTGCGTTCAATGCTCAAGAAATTACTAAGCTTAGAGAGAGAGCCAAGCGACTGTGGAATATCACCGGAAAGCATATTCCCATTAAGTTGTAGGTCACAAGGATATTGTTGGTCTTACGACATAAAAATAATAAAATTATATTTAGTTAAATATAGTAAAAAATAAATAAAACAAAAACACAAGATATATGTGATTCAACAATTTACCTACATTCATGGGTTGGGCTCAATCAATCCACTAAATAAAAAATAGTGATTACAAATTATAATGAGACAACACAAGGTTATCTCTTTTCACCGCCTATAATTTACACTAAAAAAACCCTTGCTTAGATGTAGTTGAACCCATGGTGGAACACCAAGTATCTATAATTCTCAGTTATTATAGAATTTGAATACTAGAAACACTCTCACACAATTTTGTTTCACTCACTCACCAAATGTATAACTCTTAGATTTTTTGTTGGCTTTCTTGTGTCAAAATCATAAGAGATTACCTAAGGTGCAATGGAAGCACCTAGAACTTTCTTAAATACTTCTCCAATTTATATCCAATCATGAATCCCCAGAACCTTTTAAAATAAAGTGGAACATTCTCCAACCTTTTAGGCTCTTGTCTAATCTTCTAGGTTCTTCGTCAAAGTTCTCAAGTCTTCTAGTCCCCTCCAAAATGTTCTGAAACATTCTGAATTCTTTCAGAATTCTTTAGACTTCTCGAGAGTTCTGGATCCTTCTATAATGATCTAGAACCTTTTTCCATATTGTAGACTCTTCGAAATTCTCTAAGTTTCTCGCCATATTCCAGACTCTTGGAATTCTCTAGGCTTTTGAGGGTTCCGGATCTTCTATAATGGTCGAGAACTTTTCGCCATATTCCAAACTCTTTTGAAATATTGAGCTGGATACCATAACAGATAGAGCAACCTAAAATGTTAGCCATCATTTCACCGGCAATTGAATTGCTTCCAAGGAATAAGATTCGCAGTCTCTGCCAACGGCTCCATTTGTTGGGGGATCTACTGAGTGAAGCTACTTTTCACAACTATAGGTCTTTGAGAAAACCCAAATTTCCCATATGAGGCGAGATGGGCCCTTGTAAATTTTGATGATCCAGATCCAAATCCAGCACATATGACAAGAAAGATCACACAAGTGTATGTCAAGCTGTAATAAAAAGAACCTTCATCAAAATGTCATGAAAAGAATACTTTAATTAAGCAATTATATACACTGCATCCAATCATAAATAGACACATCATCAATTGGTAGAGAAAATCAAAGAATATGTTTCTGCCATTATCTTTTACTAAACCTGGTTTTAACTCTGGTTAACTTCATTAATTTCACACAATCATGATTTATTATTGGTTAGGGTTAAAAAGAAAATAACAAACTTAATTGAGGAGAAGGTTCTGTTCACCTTCATCTACTACTTAGAAGGCTTCTAGTCTTCTCCAACATCACCAAATATTTGCCACCGATTTACATAGCTTGCATATATACAGTGAAGCATAGACTTTTTTCTTTCTTTTTTCCTCTCTCTCTTCTTTTGTTTGTTGTTTGAAACGTGACCCGAGTAGGAGTTTTTCCACTGATTTTAAATTTCTTAATTCTACCAGTGATTTTAAATTTTAGATTTTAGTTTTTCCCCTGAACTATCATATTTACGCTATACGCGTATAGAATTTTTAATCTCCTTTAGAATAATATTAAAAAGAGGAATGCAATATATCACCACATTTTGAATACCATTTTATCGTATCGCTTAGTTAGATGATTGCCGTTAGAAAAAATTGTGTGAATGCAAAATCAAAGTGAATCGTGTTTTTGCATACATGCCGTGAAATCAAATGATGAAAAAAATCGGTGACATGTGTTAGCCCAAAAAGGCAACTCAAGAGGGGTGAATTGAATTTTTCAAAATTAATTATAATTATGATTAATTAAAATTTAATCTAATTAATGAAACAGTGAATCAAGATATATGCTATGCAATATAGGCAAAGATAAGGTAAAAGCAAAGGCACAAGAAAAGTACACCAAGATTTACGAGGTTCAACCACAACTTGTGGTCCACGTCTCCCACAAGACTTCTTCGAAAAATTGCTTCGTCCCACTAAAGCATCACCAATTACAAAGTAGGTGCTGATTTTACCAAGACTACCATTTTTATACAAGAATTTCTACCAAGTTCTTCCAGTGGTTTTGTCCAGACCCACTTCACTTACAAGTGTTTTACTTATACAAGAGAACACTCAACTCTCAATTACAAGTATATGATGGTATACAAGTGGACTACAACTCTCTATCAAAAGTAAATATGAGTGAAATATCTCATCTCTTGAAGACAAAAATATAATGAAAATTGGCTCCTTTAATTATCAATCAAGTATAGCTTATGTCTTCTAGACCTCTAAATGCATTTGGAGGCTTGTATATAATGGCTTTGAGTAATTTGTCCCGTATGTGGTAGTTAGGCCTCATTAAATGGCGAGTTCAAATAACTCTGCGTTCAAAATTAGCCAGTAATGTTGTCAACAACATTGTACTCATGGTGTCGCCACCGTTTACAAATGTTAAGGTTTTCTATGCTTTCAACATGTGTCGAACTCTCAAGTATGTGTCGACATTTTTCGCTTTGTATGAGGCTACTGGTTTTATGTGTCGACTCTTTTTCCAAAACCTTTGTCGCACTTTCAAGCCTTCATATTTTCATTTGTTTATATACTATCTCTATGTGTGCGACACTGGTCACTTTCATGTGTTGACTGTTTTGATCATAAGTTTTCCTAAACTTTGGGCCTCTAATCACATGTGTCCGCCACTTAAGATTCATGTGTCGACTGCTGATTAATTCATTCTCAAAAATTTTGGCTCTGTCGCTTCTCTTTGTTGTCGACACTTTGCTTTCAATTTACATCTATTATCTTTCATGTGTCGACTCTTCAGAACCATGGTGTCGACCACCATCCTTTCATAGAATGTTTAACTTTGGCAAGGACTTTCAATCACTATTCTTCAATGTATATTGATCTAATACTAATTAAGTGTAATAATTTATGCACACTAAGTAGTATCCTTAGATCACTTGACACAAATATTTTGTTATCATCAAAATAAGTATAAAGTCCACAATCCTCCCTCCCCACTTTTTGATGATTACAAACTTGTAATCCATATGAACAATGAATTTAAGCTATAAACTTAGAAGTGCAATACCAACCAATTTTTGAGTTCATACCGAGATATTGCTTGCTCGCCCTTTCTTTTTTTAGTTTTGCAATATTACTGTACTCCCTCTTCGCTCTTTGATCAAACAAAAATCTTAAACAAACAATTTCATTAGAGCAAAAAAAAAAGTTTTCATTCTATCATTTCTTCTCCTATCACTTTGTTCCATTCTTAGTTCACTAAATATCAGCATTCAGCATCAACTTCTTCTCTCTTCCTCATCCCTTTTTTCACTACAATCAAAAGAGAGGTAAGATTACTGAGCATGGCATGAAACTCATTCCCCTTTTTTGTAAAAGCTTATCTTTATCAAGAAACCCATCACCAACTCTTTTTAGTAAATTTCGGTGGGGCGATAAACCATTTCATAATTCATGTTGATGATCATTTACTCAATCACGTTCTAGTTCAAGTTATGTAAGTAAGCCATGACCAAATATAAGTTTATAAGGCAGTGTCAATCACTATACATGCATGAATCATTAACCAAATCTAAGTCATGTATTAGAGTTGTCTAATCGAATAAAACACAAATAAATCAAAATATCAACTATCACTTCATAAGGATGACATGCATCCTTATTTCAAAACGACATACACACGTGTGAGTGAGAATGTCACCTAGATGGTTGGGTTTTTTCATGGGGAAGGGGAGTGGTTGGAAAAGTATGCGTGGATAGACAAGTGGCGTATAAAGTTGGCTTAGAGGGGTATCCATATGTTATGAGTTCTTTCATTCCGCTTTGGTCTCAGTGCATACTTGTGAACTAGTTTTTGCAAATCAGAGGGGGGCATCAGATTCAGTAGCAGATAGAGTCATCTTTCTCCTTTCTCTTTTCAACTTCTTGCTCATCTATCGCGTTCTTCTCCTTCTAGGTCATCTTTCATTTTTTCTCCCCCCCTCTTTTTCTTGTTCTTCTTCTTGTTCTTTCCCTCCTTTTCTCACTCCTTCCTTTGTTTGCTTAATTTCTTTTTCCTCTCCTCCTTCTTCCTCATCTTCTTTCGCTCTTCTTTACTTATCTTCTTCTTCCTCTTCCATTGTTCTTTTAACACCCATTGTCAGTATTGCAACTCTCCTTTTTCATTCTATGACTTTCCTTTCCAATAAAGCAACACCCTTGTTGCAGCCTTGTTTTGCCTTTTTCATTGTCAATTTTGGTAAAATTCCATCACTACACTTGAAACCATAAAATCAACCCATTTTCCATTTCACTTCTTTTAAATTCATGAGTCAAAAGGATTATTGGTACTCCTACTCCCAGCTGGAGCTTTTTCTTTTGAGCACTTACTCAACGATTTTCTTGAGACGTTTTAGGAGTCCCTTGTTATTTTTCAAAAAGTATCACATTTTTTAGGGTTTCTCATTGAATCATCACTAATGGATTTTGGGGGTTCTTTTACTTGTTGTTCAAGTAATCTTGAAAATAATGTTTAAAATATTTGGTCAAAAGATTTCCATAGGACAAGCTAATTTTGGTATGGTGGCCTTGAAATATGTGCGTCCAAATAAATAAGAGCAAGTCAATCTTAGAATCAGTAATTATAGGCCACAAAAAGAACAGTTCTTCTCTGACACATACTCGATTTCCGATTTTAGGAGTAAAAATGGGTAAACAAAATGATGTACTAGCATTTAACTCGAGAGTCAATCATTGCAATTGGTTGAACGCATTCATCTAAGTACAGATGTTTCCAACGTGAAAGAGAATCCCTTATATAACTACCAATCGGTTAGGATCTCCATACTCTCTAGTGGTATTGGCCTTAAAAAATGGGCCACTAAGTCGGGGTTATACATCGTCTCTCATTGTGGTCATGGTTTCCATACTAGGTTCCCCAATTTCATGCAACTCAAGTTATGAGATCAAAAAAGTTGTTATCGACCCATTCTCCCAATTTAAATACTTTTCCAAGGAAAAACTTGACATGTACCTTTCTTGCGATTATCCTCGTCGACGGTATAACAACATTTTTCTGTTCGAGGGCAAAGGAAAGAAGAGACAGAGCAAGAAAGGAAGAAGTGGCATTCTCCCTTCTTATTTACCCCCTTCTCCTGCTAGGATCTATATTTGACCTCTTTTGACCTTTCGATTTGGTAGGTGTAAAAACACACAAGGACTGTGAAAACCTTCCTCGATTTTGGGTTTTTGGAGCCATGGAAGAATCAAATAAATTGAGGATGATGGAAAGGATCGATTACATGTTTATGAGAGTTAGAATAACAAATTTAGAAGATCGTGGTTGGACGGTTTGGTTTTGGAGGGAAGTTAGAGGGAGAAGGAGATATAGAGAGAAAGTTCGAGGTTAAAATGACGGAAGTTGAGTATTGTTTGTATTATATAGGTCCCGCTCATGTGTCGACACAGGACCTTAAGGTGTCGACACTTGCGGCACAAAAGGTCAAAAGATTAACTAAACTCTAATGTGTCGACCCATGTTCTTTAGGTGTCGACACATGGTTCTTAAATTTTTAACATGAAACTTTGTTCTAATGGGTCGGACACTATTGTACGTAAGGTGTTGACACTTGATTCTCAAATTTTTAATGTGGCCTTTCTATTCAAATGTGTGATATTGTAAGTGAGGTGTCAACAATTGAGACTAAAATTAATCTGAATATTATGTGAATTGTGTCAACACTTGTCTTGAGGGTGTCGACCATGGATCTCAAAATTTAATGTGAAATTTCTGTGGTATGTGTCGATACATGAAGGTTAAGGTGTCGAATTTGTAGTCTTAAATATTGTGGAAAATCATGAAAATAAATATGAGTATAAATGCACAAATTTGGTCATGTAATTAACACCATTGTGACATTTAATACTGAAGTCATAAATTATTACCAAGAGGTTACTCCTTCCCAATTCTTTTCTAATCATGCAAAATTATCTAGCTTAGTGGTTTGTAAAAAATATCAGGTAGTGCATTTCTGTGCTTAAAATAAAGTTCAGTGTTGCTCTTTTGCACGTGATCTCTTATAAAGTGGACTTATTTCAAACGTTTTGTACAGAATGTTGAATGGATCTAGTCAAGTTAATGGCGCTTCTTATGGTCAAAATATAATGGGAATGTGAACAAAAGATATTCCATAGTCTTCTAATTGTTCCTTCATCTATAATACTTGAGAACAATAACTATCGGCTACTACATATTTAGCCTTAGCTATGGAAAGAGCAACGGAATTTTATTTCTTACAACACCAAGACACAATCATGTTGCTTAGGAGTTGGCAAGAGCCACTTGTGCTCTTCCTATCAACTCTATTCCCTACATAGTCAGCATTAGTGTAAGCAACAAGATTAAACGATTTGTCTTTTAGAAATCATAGTCAAAGATTTGGTGTGTGATTGAGGATAACAACAAATCTTTTCAAAGCAATCACATGCGATTCTTTAGAATGAGATTGAAATCTCGCCACAAGAAAACACTAAATTAATTCCGGTCTACTAGCATTTAAATTATAATTGGAGTACTATGAATTTTCGTCTATCATGCTTCATAAAGTTTAAATATCTACTGATTACCTTTCCTCATTGCTGTATAATTTGGTTTACGAACCATTGAGTACTCACAGACTTTGCATCTTTCATGCCAAACTTCTTTGATCAAGTCCTTGATGTACTTGGCTTAGTTTAAGAAAAATGCCTTCCTTCAATGCTAATTTAAAGTCGAGTAGTAATTTAGTTCTCTCATCATGCTTCATATCAAATTCTTCCTGCTATACCTTAGCAAATCCTTGTAAAGGAATTTTATTAGGAGCACTGAATATACTATTGTCCAAATAAATATGGCACTAGGAGTGTTTATATTTTTGATTTTAATAAAAAAAGTGGGTGTCCTATTTTTTCTCTTGAGAATAAATTCAATCAAAAATTTATTCAATCTTTCATACCAAGCCCTTGGGGCTTGTTTCAAAGCATACAAAACTTTTGTTAATTTGAAAATATGGTTGGAAAATTTTGGATCTTCAAAATTGGGAGGTTGCTCAAAATATACTTCTTCGGTAATAAAGCCATTTAGAAAATCACTTTTAATGTCCATTTGATAAAGTTTAAAATTCTTAAAATATGCGAATACAAGCAACATCCTAATGGATTCTAATCTAGCTATCGGTGCATATGTTTCATCAAAATCAATATCTTCCTCTTGACTATAACCTTGAGCAACAAGTCTTCTTGTTCTCACAATAACTCCGGATTCATCCATTTTATTTTTAAAACACCCATTAGTTCTAAGGATTGGGTGATTACGAGGTTTAAGAACAAGGTGTCCTCTCTCATTCCTTTTCAAATTGATTAAGCTCCTCTTACATGATATTTATCCAAAATCATCATTTTTCGGCAGTCTGGAAATCTTTTGGTTTTATATGCGATAAAATTGCAAGTGATTGCACACATTCCTAGAGACATGATTCTGTAACCCTTGTGAAGATCACTAGACTTTTGTTCGGATTTTTTGGTTTTTTTTTGGGGGGGGGGGGGTGGGGGGGGGGTTTTTTGGGGGGGGGGGGGGGGGGGGGGGGGGTTGGTTTTTTTGGGGGGGATGGTTATTCACAATTTTCATTCCTTAGTAGCCTTCATTGGCATTTTGTTGACTTGATGATGCTTCTTGTACTTTTCTCTTCTTTTGTGGATTCTCTTCGAGCTTGGTTAATGTCAAGCGTTCTAACTTTGCTCAACTTTATTCAACATCACTACTTATAACATTTCTAGATAGAGAGTTATGCTCATTAAAAGTGACCTGGACAGAATCTTTCACTACTATAGTCCTTTTATTATAGACTCTATTTGCTTTGCTATGAGTGGAATATCCAAGAAATATGCCCTCATCGGATTTTACATCAAATTTATCGATGTTGTTTTTGTTGTTATTCAATACAAAGTATTTGCAATCCAAAAGTTCTAAAGATGAGACATTTTGGTGCTTAACTTTCCAAAGCTCATAGGGGTTTGTTTAAAACCTTTCTAAATTCGATTTAGATTAGAAACATAGCAAGGAAGTATTGACGGCTTCGGCCAAACAATATTTTGGTTAAAACGTTTTTACAAAAGCATGGTTCTTCTCTTATGTAAAAACTCTATTTTTTACTTCAACACCACCATTTTTGTTGAGGTATAGGGCTGAAAGTGGCGATCAAACACCATTTTATCACAGCAAACACTTCTCCAAAGGTTTGCAAATTAAATTCTTGTTCATGATCGTTCTAATTAAAGTGAGTGAATTAGCCTTTTTTATTTTGAAACTTTTTTACCAAAATTTTGTTGAAGAGGGCAATGGTTGAGGTGTTTAGGGGCTGAAAAATTTGCGATCAAACCATTTTTCATCACAGAACACTTCAAAGGGTTTGCAATGAATTACACATATATGATCGGTTCTAATTAATGATTGAAAAGCCTTTTTTTCATTTGAACTTTTTTACAAAAAATTTGAGAAGGAAAGCAATTTGTTTCATTCCTTATGAAACCCAAGGAAGACGTTCATATAAAATCTAGGAATAGGTATCACAATAGCAAGTGCATATTAGTTCCCCACCAAAATCACATCCTAGATGGTCCAAATTACGTTAATGCAATAGTTTGGAGGGACCTAAAAGTAGTGAGCATTTATTTATAAATTTAAAAGAATTTCGAGTTTGTTACCCGATTGACAAGCATTCACCAAATTCTATCTTTATCAAACTTGAGTTTTGAAGTCCTCTGACTAAATCAGTTTTGAAACCTTTGAAGTATGCTCATTACTAATATGGACTAACTTTCTATGCCACAACCAACTTTCATCACTATCATTAGATTACAACGCCATTCAACTTTGCAAGAAGATAAGTCCTAAGTCGTTTAAATCAAAAAAAGAGTTTGCCTTGTCTATGCCCAGTGAGAAAATAGTATTGTTATATTGATGTCTATTACTTCACATTTATAGGATTCAAATGATATCATTGCATCCTTTATCACAAAATCTGACTAAATACTCAAAAGGGCAGCTTGGAGTCTATTAACAAGCCAATTACATTTCAATGGACAATGGAGGAATTTTTTCCAACACTACCTATTCTATGATTTTCCTTTGCTTTATCGCAAATTGGCAAGTCTCCATTTTTGGTGTGAGAGTTGTGAAGTGTTGCTTCATCTCCCGCATGTGTCTGAGCACCCCTATCCAGTATCAATAGTCTTTCTTGGATTTGCTTGAAGGTATACTTCAAAACAGTTTTATTTTTCTTTAGGTACCCAAACACCTTGGGTCCGGGGGGTTAGTCATCAATGGTCTTGTTGGGATCCATGCATTTTAGGAGCATTAGATTATGCATAGCATAACACTACTAGCATCATGTCCTACTTTGACAATTAAAGTATTAAAAAATTTGGTTTTTCATTTGAAGAACCAAATTTGATTTTGAACATATTTTCCTCGTGAAAGGAATAAAAACCAATCCGACTTTATAACTAGTGAAACACTTTTGTTTTTCAAGAATCGCATACAATCTTCCATTCCATTTACAATCCTAAATTAGAGTTGTTTTAAATTATTTAATCTTTTCATTGAAATTTATTGTTCTTTTGAAGAATCCTGTGAAAGATGAGGTTTTTCTTAACCCTTTCTTTCAAGACATGGGACTTTTATGTTTTCAAATCTTCATTTTTCTTTTGTAAATCCTATTTTCTTTAAAAAGAATTGAAGTTCATCTTTTACAAAGGGGACTATTTTACTTCCTACCTTTTTGAATTCAGCCATTAATGTCATCCCAAAAGGATCTTACAATTCATGAATTAAATTAAGATGAGTTTTAAAAAGTGGGATACCTCATTTTTCTTCCTCAGTGCCATGAGACAAAGATTGGCCTTATCTTTAGGTTCGACTTTCTCTCCGAAGGTCAAAAGTAACAGGATGATTTCTTCAACCACTAGAGTTCTCTATTAAAAAGACTCTATATGCTTTGTTATGAGTTGGAATATCCAATAAAAGTTGCCCTCGTCTCAGATTTTGCATCAAACTTAACAATGTCTTTGTTGTATTCAATACAAAACATTTGCATCCAACATCTCTAAAGTATAAGGACTTGGTTTCTATCTTTCCGAAGCTTATAGGAGGTTTTGTTAAAAAACGTTCTAAATTAAAATAGATTTAGAACATAAAGGTGGACGGCCTCAGTCAAAGTATTTGGCCAACCCATTTTCACAAAGTATGGTTCTTCCCATTTTTTTCAAAAATTAATTTTTAACCAACCCCTATTTGTTTAGTTGTTCTAGGGCTGAAAAGCCTTGCGATCAACACCACATTTTCATCATAGAACACTTCAAAGGATTTGCAATTAAATTTTCGTCCATGATTGGTTCTAATTACAGTGATTGAATAGCCTTTTTTATTTTGAACCTTTTTACAAATTTTGTGAAGAAGACAATTGTTTCATTCTTGTGAGTCAAGAAGAATTTCTATATAAATCTAAAATAGTCATCAACAATAACAAGCGCATATTGGTTTTCACCAAAACTCAATGTCCTAGATGGTCAAAATAAGTTTATATGCAGCAGTTGGAGTGGTCTAGAAGTAGTGAGCATATTTATATATTTAAAATAAATTCGAGTTTACTTACCCAATTGACAAGCATCATAAATTATATCTTTATCAAAATTGATTTTTTAAAGTCCTTTGACTAAATCAGTTTTTGAAACCTTTGAAATTATGTTCATACTAATGTGACCAAGTATTCTGTGCTACAATTAACTTTCATTCACTGTTCATAGCTACAAGGCATTAAATTTTTGGAAGAAAGATAAACCGTTAAATCAAAAATATATATGTTGCCTTGTCTATGCCCAGTGAGGAAATAGTCTTGTTACTATGATGTCTATTACTTCGATTTTATAGGATTCAAAATATAACCTTGTATTCCCCCTTTATCACAAAGTTGACTAATCCTCAAAGGTTGTACTTGATTCCTTTAACAAGCCAATACACTTTTAATGGAAATGAAGGAATTTTAACCACCAAAAACTATTTGATGATTTTACCTTTGCTATTATCTCCAAATATGGCAAGTACTACATCCTTTGGTGGAGAGATGTGAATTGTGTTTCATCTCACGTCATGTGTGGTCTTTAGCACTCACTATCCAAGTACCAATGGTCTTTCTTGATTTTGCTTAAAGCCATCCTACAAAGAGTTTATTTTTTCTTTATGGGGGGTACCCAACCTTTTAAGACCTTGGGGTTAGTCCTTAATGGCCTTCTTGGGACCCATGCATTGTTAGGAGAATTAGATTTTTGCATAGCATAACACCTACTAACAATGTGTCTTGATTTTTGATAATAAAAGTATAAAATCTATGGTTTTCCATTTGAAGAACCAAATTTGGTTTATGAAAATGTTCTTTTTTTGAAGGGATTATAATCAAGTCCAGCTTTATCAAGAGAACACTTTGTTTTCCAGAATAACATCCATTTTCTCCTTTCCATTTACACATCTGAAAGAGTTGCTCCAAATGTTTATTTTTCATTCAAAATTAGTTTTCTTTTGAAGAATCCGTTGAGAAGGAAAAGGGTTGTCTTCATTCTTTTTTTTCAAAACACAGACTTTAATTTTTCAAAACTTTAGTTTTCTTTTGTAAGTCCTCATTTTCTTTGAAAAGAGTAGAATTCAATCTTTTGAGAAGACTATTTTTATTCCATCTTTTTGAAATCAAAATATAAGTATCAAAAGTATTCTGGCAATTCTTGCGGTAATTGAGATGAGGGTTAGATGTGGATACTCATTTTCTTCCTCATTACCATGAGACAAAGGTTGGCCACTTCTTTAGGGTCCGTCTTCCTCTTCAGACTGGAATTTTTCGTCATCACTCTATGTCTAGCAGTCATTCCTTGCCATTTGTTCCTTTTTTTCTCTCTTCTTGAGTGAGCGCCCAATTCGTCCTTTTATATGACCTACCTTCTTGCACTCATAGCATATGATCGTTGATTCTTTTCAAAGTATCATTTGGCTTCATGACTTTACCACCTTTTTATTCTCTCATGAATCATTTAGATTTTAGTGTCTGTGATGAAAGCAATTTCTTCATCATTCTCTTACACTGTAAGATTCATATTCTTGATGGGTGGAATTGAATGCAATTGTCCTCTTTTCTTTTCTCATCTTCTGAGATGTTGCTTTGATGTAAGTGCATAGGTCATGAGAGAGCCAAGAGTCTTCAGAGCACTTTTGGTTGAGGTCATTTGACTTCCTGGATGGCTATGACCTTGGTTTCCCAAGTCTTTGGGTAATGAACCTCAACAATATTCTTACCTGCTATTGTTAGGATACAACTTTCCAGAGGATTTCAAGCCCTTAACTAATATCGATAAAATCTTGTGAAACATTTGTAATAGATTCATCAATTGTATTTTGAACAATTCATAGTTATGAACTAAGATATGAGTTTGACTCATAACCTATTTAGTTACCCTTTCATGTTACCTATAGTTATCCTACATTTCTTTCTGATTCACAAGTAGAGTACGATGAATTCATTAGGATCAAATACACAATACAAGAATATCATAGCCGTAGCATTTGATTATCGCATTTTCAAGTCAGCATCATTACATTCAAATTCAGGTTTAGGAACGTCTACTCTTTTAACTTCTTATGTGGAGTAAGTTTTAGGACATTTACAATATTCTTCATAGTCCATAATCAACGGACGAATATAAATTTCTCATCTATTCTTCTGAGAATTGTTGTTGCCATTAAACATAGATAGTCTATTGGTGGATTGACCCTCACTGAGAGACTTTAAGTGGTTGCCATAGATGATTCCTAGGATGTTAAGCCTAAATTAGGAATACAAACTATGATACCGATTGTTAGCCCAAGGCAACCCAGAAGTGATTAGTTTTTAAACTCTTAATTATAATTATGATTAATTAAATATAAAGTTAATCAATTGAAAAGTAACTCGAGATGTAAGATGTATTGCAAGCAATATAAGCAATAGAAAAAATGATGCAAGGCATAAGAAAGCACACCAGAGATTACCGATGTTCAACCATAAACTTGTGTTTACATCTTCACCCCAAGACCTCCGTTGAAGTCTTCTTTCCACGGCAATCACAATTACAAAGTAGGTATATTTACCAAGTGCTCAGCTCACTTTTACATAAGAACTTTTTCTAAGTTCTACCAGTGATTTGTCCAAGCACTCACTTTAATGACAAAATATTTATTTATACAATGGGACCATTAAACTCTCACTCACAAGAGTTATGAGTTATACAGTGAAATACAAACTATCTATCTAGAGAGATGGGAATTGAATAACTCCACTAAATGCAAACTTAAGGACAAAAGGAATTTTTTAGAAAAATAAGGAATGTCAACTCTTGCTGATCAATCAATAGAAATAAGTATGTCCTCTTTTTCTTTAAATACATTTAATGCTGTATATAATGCTGAAGTTTAATTTACCCATGAGGTATTAGGACTCATTAATGCGAGTTCAAACGTTTCAGCATTCAAAAAATCTGCGTAAACAGAACAGTCATGATATCTTATTAAATTGTAAAAGAGAACGTGACACCTCGAGATTTTATTTCTGAAGAATAATAAAATCTCAGAAAATAAACGCTCAAAATATATGTCAGTAATCTGTCTTTTTTCTTGGATATTTTTGATATGGAAATAGACTAAGGGTGGTCTATTTATAAAGCTACTATGCCACCCCTCAATCACAATTTCGTGTTGAGTTAGTGACTGTTTAGATAAATTCTTATGGTCACAACCTTCGAATCAAACTATATCTTCATCTCATGATGATTACTATTCAATGGCTTGAGATCCACACCCATTATAACTATTGCACCTTCGGTCCACCACGTGTGTCACATCATCCCAAGATCAATTGATTCTATGTCACACAAGCGCCATGTAATGCCAATTGTTTGCCAAGTACAATTAAGAAAAGGGGGGGGGCCTATAAGGTTGCCCTCGGCTTGGACATGCTAAGTGCAAAAGTGCACATCAAGCGACACATTGCAGCCCCAATAAACCCACTACCATGCACACGCACGTGCCGCATATGGCGCACGGTGAGGGTGTGGATTCATGGTGGAAGCACGGGCTTACCGGTTTATGGTGCAAAGCACATAACATAGCCCCTTTAGATCCAATTATATTTAATCTTTAAAATGTTTTCTATATATAAAGAAGAAAAAATTTTTCATATATATAATCATGGTGGGATAAAATTCACATACGAAAAAATGAGGCATTCTAAAAGGAACAATAAAACTTTATAAAAACCCAAAAAATAACACCCTAACTTTTTGAAAATGGAAAACTCTAATAATCCCACTCCAACCATTTTTGAAATACAAAAGAAGTGTTCAAATTTTCTCTTATAAAGAATTATGCATACATGAATAGGGCTCACGATTTCATTTCACAAACCACTCCATTTTAATTAATTATTTCAAAATTATCGGCAGAGCATAATAGATGCTATTTGAACTAGTCGATTCTCTAGCAATAATTGGAGATTTCTCACACTCAATCTTTAACATTAACAAATAATCCAAATCGAATGACCTACAACTGCCTTAGGTCTATATCTTGATTAATGAGCACTTTAAAAGTCTAGTAGCCATGTGACCTATAGAAAGTGGCACCACTTTTATATACTCATATAGGTAGATCCTTATCATGCTCCCGTAAATATTATCAAAAAGATCTATTAAGACCTAAATAGGTTAATCATTGTTTGTTTTTCATTACAAGTCAAACCTTTACCTTGGGATAAAAATAATTTACATTACTTTTTCAATTACGACGTTTGGCGTAGTTTCTCATTGACTCAAGAGATTGAGATTATCACTTGTTAGTTGAGTTTCCACCAAGAGTAATCAAATAAATGGGCAAAAGTCACATCTCACGTGATATTTCCACACATCAATTCCTTCAAGATCTTTTGTAAACGGATCCGCAAGTTTTTTGACTTGACTTTACATATCATCGGGGTTATCACCCCCATCATTATCGATTTCTCACATAATTAATGGCTAGTCCAATAGATCTGGATTTACCATTGTACACTTGGTTATAAGTATGTGACAAGAGTCGCTCACTATCAAATGGCAAAAATATTGGTGACATAGGCTTAGACCACATTAAGAATTTTTTCCAATATAAATTTTACATCCATCCGCTCTTTGCTGCTAGACACTATGCCACAAATTCGGTTGCATAGTCGAATCTGTAATGAGAGTCTGTTTCTTTCTTTGACCTCACGAGACTCTGCTCCTCCACCAGTGTAAACAAACCACCCACACTTGTTGAAAAGTGATCATCTTCTCATATCTCAACTGGCATCTGTGTATCCTTCTAATATCGGAGAAGATACCCACTAATACACTATTTCAAAGTCTATAGGCCTTTCATGTATCTCAATACTCCTATTTATTCTTTTCTGCCAATGCATATGTCCTAGATTACAGGATATCACTAAGTTTACCCACCGTAAAAAGCTATAGCTGGTCTTGGCATGTCATAGCATACGTCAAACTGTCTATCACTCTAGAATACTCTAGTTTGTTTATAACAATTCTCCCAGTAAATTATACCCCAATTGGCATGCGAATCATAAGGTATAAAAATCGATGTGCAATTGAATTGATTAAATTTTTGGTAAACAATTTCATTTTAAATTCTCCTGAGATAGAATTAAATGACCATCACGCTGTTTAATTCTAATACCAAAAATTACACAACAACACCCATATCTTTCATTCTAAAGTTAGCAGAAAGAAATCCTTTGTACTATGACTCGTTCTCTAGGTCTGTACCAAATATGAGCATATCGCTACATACAAACAAATAATTACCCACTCTTGCACTGAACTTACTATACAACACATTATCAGATTGATGTATCCCTAAAACCATTTGACAAAATTACTTTGTTTCATTTTCCACATGCCACTGCTTTGGTGCTTATTTAAGTCTATAAAATGACTTACCAGTTTGTATAGCTTTGTGTTTTATTGGCCTTGTACCACAAATCCCTCTGGTTTCTATATATAGATTTTTCGTCATCTAACTCCGCCATTAAGAAACGCCGTCTTGACGTCCATTTGGTGAATCTCAAACTTATATATTGAAGCAAATAGCATTACTACTCTAATTGTTGAGATTCTAGCAAACCGGAGCATAACGTATCGAAATAATCAATACCTTTTTCTGAGTACAAATCATTTTGCAACTATCTGGCCTTGAATTTATCAATAGTTTCATCAACTTTATTTTCTTTTGGAAAATTAATTTACATCAATTGGTTTAGAATTAGAAGGTAAATCAGCTAGAACCCATGTATTATTCCCATAATAGAATCCATCTCATCTTGTATAGCCTCTTTCCAAAAGGCAATATCTTGAAACTTCATGGCTGCCCCAAAAGTCAATGGATCTATTTTCACATGTAGTGAAAATGCACTATGATAACATGTAATTTTTTTAGTATTTCTAATACCTTCAAATAGATAAACTACAAAATTAAGCTCAAACGTTTTCTCTTTTTGAGCTCGTTTGCTCCTTCTTAATTCAACATGCTCCACAGGTTTATTATCCTTATTTGAGTCTTGTATGTTGTCCTCTACAGACATCAAGGGTAATGGATCCAAGTCTTTATTAGACTCCAAGTCCTTACTTGACTTTAACCTTTAAATTCTATCAAACTTATTTTCGATAAATACCGCATCTCAAGACTCAATGATGGTATTTATTGATACAACATCATTAGGCTCAGCCACTAGAAACATATATGTCTTACTATGTAAAACATATCCAAGGAATATACATTCAATTCTTTTTTCACCCAATTTCTTTCTTTTAGGTTCCGGCAATTAACAATTGCCCTACATCCCAAGTCGTTAAGAAAAGAACTTAGGTTTGGTTTCTCTTGATCAAAAAACTCCTATGGAGTAATATTAGACTTTTGAGAAGATCCTATTAACATATAAATGCGGGGTGGTGGTGGGTTAAGTATGGCTTCGCCCCACAAATCGGTAATAATTCAGCATGCTAACATAACATTTAACCATCTCAGTTAAAGTTCCTATTTTTTCTACAGTCACTCCATTTTGTTGCGGAAGTCGTATATGGTGTAGTTATTCAGTAATGATTTTCATAGTTTCAAAATAATCAGGAAGTAAATATTAACACCTCTATCAGACCTAAGAAATTAATCTTAATTCCACATTGTTTTTCAACTTCGGCTTGTATATTTTAAAATTTTAAAAAATCTCATCTTTTGAATGTAATAAATAAATATAGCAGAATTTTGAATAATCACCTATGAATGTGGAAAAATATTTTTTTCTCCTCTAGTAGAGGTACTATAAAAATCACATAAATCACTATGTACTAATTCAAGTAAAGATAATATTCTTTCAATTTTAGAAAATAACATTCTAGTTATCTCAGTTTGCATGCAAATTTTATATTTATCTTCCATTTCAATCTCATATTTAGGAATTAGATTTGATTAACCATATAATTTATTTTTCGAAGTGCTGATATGACCTAATCTAAGTTGCCTAAGAAAGAAAGTAAGCATTTTAGCGCAGAAATAATTTTATGATATTCATTTAAACATTCCGCTCATATATGTATCATTTCTAACCAAAAGTACTTTTTTGACAAAATAAATCTGTCCAACTAAACACTAATTTAAAACCATGTTATAAGCATGCTTCCAAATACAAGATTTTTTTTAATTTCCTTCCGTAAATGCTACACATCAGTAAGTATAAAAAGTCTTATCAAAAGTAAATTCCAAATCTAATTTGCATTTCCTTCCAGCCGTAGTTGACGAATTTTCATTGTAGGAATAGAAAATAGTGTCATCTGTAATTGATCAATGACAGGCTTATTACAAACCATGCGGATAATTCATAAAGTGACTGCAACAAGGAAACTTATTACTTGTTGCATCTCAATAGATTACTTCGCATGTAGTGCATCCCAAAGTTTTCTTGCAGTCTCTGCATTTTGGTATACATCAAACAAAGGTGTGGATAAAGCATTCAGAATATGTCCGCGAAAATGTAATTCATATTCTCCCATTAATCCCTTCTCGAGCCTACTCTAGTGTTTCATCATCAATGTGGTAAGAATGAATGCATCTTTTTCTCCAATGCCTGAAATTGGCCTCGATCGAACAGACCAAGCTGACAAAAATCTATTGGTCATCATTAGTAGAGATATCACCCATTGTAGAATTTTTTTTTACCATTTGGCTTTCGATTTTGAAAAAAATATTGGCTCTTATGGCAGGTGTCTTCTAAACAGTATACTTCAAGGCGTGTTGTTACAACGTCGCTTGTCTACGGACCATATTTTTTCCACCAAATGTGTGTACGGGGACAGAAATCTACCTTCAAGATACAATGAACTGACACCCGTGGTCTTAATGCATTGTTTGCATAAACAGAACAGTAGAAATCTACTAGTAAAAGAGAAACTGGACCTTAAGATTTTGTTTCTACAGAATAACAAAATATCATAATAAATGTTCAAAATAATATGTAAGTAATCTGTCTTTCTTCTCATGATATTTTTTATATGAAATTTGGACTAAGGGGTGGTCTATTTATGACTACTAGCCATCCCTTCAATCACAAACTTTCGCGTTAAGTTGTGCCCGTTGGATCAATCTGTATAGTCATAACCTTTTGGATTAAACTATATCCTTCAAATTATGCTATTATGATCAATGGTTGAGATCGCAACCCTTCTAATCATCGTACCATTTGGTCAATGCATGTGCCACATCATCACCAATGATCAATTGATTCGACCGCCATGCAAGCACCATGTCACTGCCACTTGTAGCCAAGTTGCAATAAGAAAGGGCATAAGGCGCCTCGCTCTGACATGCTAAGTGCAAAGTGCGCCATCAAAGTGCCATATTGTGACTGTACGAATTGATCAACCGGTCACAACTGATCGCTAATGGTTGTGATTAAAGGGGTGCGTAGTGACCTATAAATGGACCACCCCTTAAACCAGAATCAAATAACAAAAAAAAAGAAAGATTACTTACATTTTGTTTTGAGCATTTTTTCTAAAATTCTATTATTCTGTGAAAATAGAATTTCAATGATTCTCGGTTCTCTTTTATAAATTACAAAGATATTCTAACTGTCTCTTTTTGTCCAAACACGGACAGTAAGAAACAATAGTTCAAGTTTCATTGTATCTTTTTGTGCAAACACAGACAATAAGAAGTAATAGTTGAAGCTACATTGTATCTTGTTGAAGGTAGATTTGTTGTAACTCATGTTCACTATTTGGTGAGAGAAAATACTATCTTTAGAAAAGTAGCCATAGTAACGTGCCTCGAAATACAGTATTTACTGTGTTGAAGGATACCGTCAACCAAATTATTTCCAACATGTTGATCATTCCAAGAAGATAATATAAACCTGGTACTTATAAAAACAGGAATCAAATCCTAGATTTTCATTCATTATATTTATGTATTTTCCAAACGATGTGGTGTTTTAGAAAGATGGGTATCGTCTTAAGTGATGGGTCTATAAAATCGACATTCAAAAAGCGTAGAGAGAGAGTGCGCCGGAGAGAGAATACAACTTTTCAGTTGTAAGTGGGGCGGAAAGAGGATAGGAGAATATGGGAGATTCAAGGGAGAAGCAAACTTCTTTGAAAAAATTGGGCCAAACAAAAATGCTGACCACAAAAGCACAGTTTTAGACAGTATCTTAATCCAATTTTTAACCCAATTTTTTAATTTTTTTTTAAACCAAATTTCTAATTGGATCAGAGATTACATGACCGGAGAGTCGTTTTTTTGATTACTTGATCATAAATTTCGCCTCACGTTGGAAATAGGAGCTTTGTTAGAGAATGTAGAAAAAAAATATATCCGCCCCCCAAACACGGAAAATTCCAAAACAATAATTTTTATTTATAAATAATAATCTAAAATTTTAGAAAACATAAAATTACAGAATTGAAAAATTACAAACTGAAATGGAGATAGAAAACTAAAGAAAAAGAAACACAAATCGTAAATTATGGCCGAAAGTCTTGAATTCTTGCAGTTTCCTTAAGAAAGATTCAAAGATTAGCCAACGACCGAGGGTGTTGAAGGTTGAAGTCAAACAGGCTCCTCTCAGAAAAAACTGTGAGACCTAAATCCTAAGTTCTAAATTAGTTTCATTCCATGCCAATTTATATAGTAATTCTTGTTAATAGTGTAGTTATTGGACGTTTGACACAAGGCGTATATGTGTGTGAGTGGCGACGGGGATGAAAATGTTATTATGAAAAAATTATGCGGGTGAAAACGTAAATGACTTAACCTAGTGTGGGGTTACATTGAAAGATATTAAAAAACTCTGGATAAAATTAAAGAAACATAAAGTAAGAGGAGATAATGAAAATTATCTAAAGTTGTAAGGGAAAAAGTGTAATTTGACACAAAACTGGGTGTGTCATCACCACACCCGTCACTTTCCTCTTTTCCTCTTCTATACACCTGCGTATTGTTACACGTATGGCAAACCGAGACAGAGGGGGGGTGTGTGAATTGCGTTATGCAAATAATTGCCTAATTAAAATATCATAAATAACTTTTCCAAATTTAATTAATCATTGATTTGAATAATTGCAATGAGTAAATATGTCAAGAATATAAGCAAAGTATATAATGCAATGCGATAGCAGCTTAAGGAAGGTTTATGGGATTAGAGCAGTGCAAACCAGATTTATCGTGGTTCGGCCAATCTTTGCCTAGTCCCACTCTCCAAGTCTCCTTGGATTTCCACTATCTTCAAGCTTGCGGTGCTTGAAAAACCTTTAAAACACTAGAGTACCTCTAGTCTTCAAGAGATTCCCTCTCTGGAATACAACACTAGAGAACCTCTAGTCTTCAAGAGCAATCT
>VIGQ01001150.1:65000-66016 GCA_009663005.1 Actinidia chinensis
GCATAGAACCCTCAAGTCTGAAACTCTTTCATTTTTAGAGGAGTAGTTTTTGAATATCCAACAAGGGATAGTTTTATCAAAATAAGACACAACTTCCTCTAGAATATATTTTCCACACTTATATAGTACAATTAAAATCAAGTGGAATATGTCATGAATGTTTCAATCAATATAGATTATGACGAAGTTCAAAGTACATCAAACTTTTAATGCAATATATGTTATAATGATACAATGTCTGTAGTAAATATACAAATCACATTAATAACATGTTCATCAAAAAGTATATGCAAGAGTTAAAAATTATTTTTTATTTTTAAAATTTAATTGAATGAAGGGAAATAAGTAGATGCACTATAATTCAATCAATCATTTATCCTAATTTGTGCATGACTCTACTTATTCATAGAAATACAAAACGTGAATATCCTTCAATTGAAGAACGAGTAATTGTAATTCTAAAAATAAGGAATCATCCAAAAGGAAACTAGACTCAAAAGATTTTAAAGAACGCATGAAGTATACATCTAGTAAGCTCAATGTGAAGATTAGTAATGATGTATTTAATAGGGAAAATGATTTCACCTCCAAAAACATGATATCTAAACTCCAAATAGGAGTGTGTAGAAATTATACCATTATGGTTTGATTTCTACACTCCTATTTGGAGTGTAGATATCAAAAAAAAAAAAAAATGGATTTAAAAATAAAATTCCATTCTAATAATGTCAAACTAGTAATACGTGCCAAGAATCATCATTTTTAATAACTACATGATAAGTAAGAGTAGTATATCTAGTGAGCAATAATCATGAAGTTTAAAGATAAAAACGAGAGCATTAGAGAGTGCAAAGAGGTGTGTAGATGTGTATTTATCATCCTGAATTATTAGATTTGGCTGAAAGAATGAGAGAAATTTATGGTAGAGTTTCTTGTCTCATAATTCGGATCCCCTGTTCTGCAGACAGCTTTGTCGCATAGTACGGATTATTAGCCATATCTTCTCTTAGAAAAGT
>VIGQ01000321.1:5000-12500 GCA_009663005.1 Actinidia chinensis
GGAAAATTTCATTTAGACCGACGCAGACTGAGAGAGAAGAGAGACAACGGATTAATTCTGCATAGATAGGTAGCTTTTGGCCTTGAACCTTCCTTGTGAGAGCTATCGAATTTACTGGCAACCAGTGGACGACCGCCTTGAACTGTGCGCCGCCGAGTAAAATTGGAGACAATAGACGTTAACACAAGAATTTTTCCTAACACAGTAGTTTCAGTTCTTCACTGTTGTGTCCAATTTCGCCATGGAACACTCTTCCGGGTTCTGAAGGATTTTCTCGAAAATTTCGCCTCTCAAATTTTCAAAGAAGCGGCCACTTCATACTCACATAGGTGAACTTCGTATATTGAATATTTCACTATATCCAGTCATGGAACTCACCAGTGCAAAAAGTCATAAAAGCAAAAGTTAACCTGCTTGGATCCACAATCAATGTTGCATCATAGGAAATGGGTAGAAGTTTTCAACCCACAGTGATTATTTGTAGATAGACGCAAGCTAGGTGTCCCATTGAACCTAGATCTTGGGATCTCCCAGTCAAACTAGGTGGGTTTCCTTCACGATACCTTTATTTCATAGGGGCTTAGACCATCCTTTCGATGCTAGATCAACTAACTATCGGGAACCCTTGGTAAGCGGATCTACAATATTGTCCTTTGACCTGACAAGTCATAGCGACAACCCCATTTGAGCAGCAATTGCTTAATGGTATTATGCTACGACGAATATGTCGGGACTTTACCATTATACATATTACTCTGTGCCACTACCAATCGCAGAGACTATCGCACAATGGATTGGTAATTGACAGACCACAGGTCGACCATATTGCGATATCTTCCAAAAAACTGGCGTAGCAATTCAGCCTTTCAGTCGCCTTATCTAGAGCCAATAAACTTGATTCACATCGTAGAAACGTGCAATGCACGTATGTTTTGAAGATTTCCAGACACGCTGCACCACCAAGCATGACGACATATCCATCGTAGATTCGAGTCTTTCATATCGATATCCAGTTTGCATCGCAATACCCTTCTAGTACTGACTGGAAAATATGTGTAATGCAGTCCAAATCAGAGTATATCTTTAAATAAACGTAGCAACCTTACTACCGCCTGTCCAGTGATCACTTCCTGGATTACTGTGACCTGCTCAGTCTTGCTTACTGAGTAGGCTATTAGGCCTTGATACAACTGATCAAGTACATTAAACTCCCAATTAGACGAGAATACTCCAATTGAGATTGACCTTCCCCCCCATCTTGGATACAGTGGAGATTGACATTACAGGAGTTTTTTGGCCAATTAGATAGACTTATTGAATTTTGTTAAAATCTCTATCATATAGTGGGTCGGAGGAAAGTGCAGTCGCGTCAGATGTTCTGATAATTTCAAACCCAGAATCACATCTGCTAGACCCATAAACCCACTATATCCTTCATTCAAAATTTTGAATTTAATATGTCTTTGGTGATTTGATATTTATCATTACTAAAACAATGATCATGTCATAATGTAAAGACACAAAAGACGTACCCTCATTTGTGTCCTTTATATATACACATTTGTCACATTCATTGATTTTGAAGCCACTAGACAAGACAAACATTGTCCAACACTTTCTCATGCCATTGTTTTGGTTGCTTGCTTGAGGACCATACAATGACTTACAAGTCTACAGACTTTTCCTTCTTTTCCGGTGCAGAAAAAACCCGAGGTTGTTCCATTCATGTAGATTTCTTCATCTAAATCTCCATTTAGAAAAGCTGTTTTAACTCCATAGATGTATCTCGAGATTTACGCCAAAAGCTGACAATCGCAATTATCATTCCTAATAGATGTATTCTCGAGGACTGGTGAATAAGTATCAAAGTAGTTAGGCCTTCTTTTTGTCTATAACTTGATACAAGCCTAGCTTGTACTTATCTATTGGATCCATTGACTTTCATTTTTTTCTTGAAGATCCATTTGTAAACCATAGAGGCTTACTGCCGGGCGGTAAATCCACTAGTTCCCAAGTATGATTTTGCAGAATGGATAATTCAATCTCAGCATTAATAGCTCTTTCCAACAATATGGACCGTCAGGAAAGTTCACAGCTTCCTTGTATGTCTGATGGCTCACTTTCTAGTTTTTTTTTTTTTTCTTTTTTTTTTTAACATATAAGTTAGGAGAGTCTGGACCAAAAGATGTTGACGTTCGTAGCTCTCTTGCTACGTCTCATTCATTTCAAAGTCATCTTTTTGGTTTTAGTCTGTCATTAGCAGATGCAGAGTCTTTTTATTAACTCGACTCACTAAGGGATCTATTGGAAATATGTTCGAAGAACGACGCATTCCTAGACTCCATGTATGTAATTCTTGTGAAATATCTGGTATTGCAGACGTCATACACAAGAAAAAAAACCGATATGCATTACTATTTTGCCATAAACGATGAACACAATTCCAACGTTTTTTGGACCAATCTTTTCCTTTTTAGGAGGAGGGTATGGCCACCTTTGCAAGAACATCCCACGTGCGTAAAAAGTTATAAGTAAGGAATCTTATTTTAAAGAACTCATACGGGGTTTATCCAATTCTTGCCGAGCACTATATCAAGAATATAGTGGCAGTGAGAATTGTTCACCCACATGTTCTGAGGTAATCGAGAACTGATCAACATAGCATTCATCATATCCTTTAGGGTACGATTCTTTAGTTAAGCAGTTCCATTCTGCTGGAGGAGAATAGGTGCAGTGGTTTGATAGATCAATTTCCGGTTCTCCACAGATCCACCAAATGGTGATTCAATATCACCCACCTCGTCATTCGCACAACCTTAATCTTCTTGCCCCTAAGTTGATTTTCTAATTCATTCTTATAAAGATGCATTTGTCCAAAGCTCATCCTTTCTCTTAGCAAGTACACACAACAGTAGTTCGTACAATCTCATGCAATGTAATGAAATCACTTATTAGCATTGGGTGTTTGGATCATACTCAAATCACACACCATCAGTGTGAATTAAACCCATGTTCGGTACTTTTAATTGAATGTGAAACGAAGACTAGTTAACTTCGCTTCAGACACGGTCTCAACACTTGTGATGTTTATCCATTTGGAATGCTGGAATGTTGATCCAAGTTAATTAGTCTACGATATGCTCTCTCCCTCCCCCCCCCCTCCCCTCCCCCCCCCCCCCCCCCCCCCCCTTCCCCCCCCCCACGTCCCCCCCCACCCCCTCCCTCTCT
The DNA here is from genome assembly GCA_009663005.1 of Actinidia chinensis. Taxonomy (NCBI): domain Eukaryota; kingdom Viridiplantae; phylum Streptophyta; class Magnoliopsida; order Ericales; family Actinidiaceae; genus Actinidia; species Actinidia chinensis. The sequence goes on from VIGQ01000321.1 coordinate 8,229, forward strand.
CCCCCCCCTCACTCACCCCCCCCCCCCCCCCCCCCCCCCCCCCCCCACCCCCCCCCCCCCCCCCCAATTACCACCCCCCCCCCCCCGTCCCCCCCCCCCCATAAGAATCATACTTAACTTGTCCTAGTCTACACCATGCCACCAAATGGACGATTCTCAAGCCATTTAAACAACTGAGAAATTCTTCTTATATTGTAGGAATTTCAGTCATTACATTCATTTTGAAAGACATCAGTATGATAACTTTCTACATAATTCCAGCCTTTGACAGAGTAACTCTATTGCCTAAAAACCATACGAAAACCATGTCTGCTCAACAGAGAGCCAGGACACCAGATTCTTTCGGATCTCAGGCACAAACAAACACATTGTTCAGAGTCAGCTCTTTTCCTGAAGTCATTTTCAGGACCACCTTTCCAATCCCCGCACAACGTCGGAGGTGGCGGAATTTCCATTAAACAACTTTCTCACCATTGTCGCTGGTCGAAGAGGTAGTGAACATCGTCTATCGCCCAACAGACATGGCGTATAGCCCCAGTGTCATCCACCATCTTGTGGATTTGATCCCACATGTTCACTTCAGAAACATGCCGAGAGTTTTTTCATCTCATCTTAACACCCTCGTGATGACCTCAGTCATATGTGCATGAGCTCGAGGTTTGCATGGTTTTCTGCATTCAGAAGCACGATGCCACAAACTTGTTAAGTTAAAGCATGTACCCTAAAACCCTTACATGGCTGCTGGAATCTGTTTTTTGGTCCCAGTTGCATTTTACTTTCTGGTATTTGAAACCACTGTCCTTTGACTTCTTTGTCTTCGAGGGGACTGACCATGCTCCATTATGTTAGCATGGCCATGTAGGAGGGATGGCACCTTGTTTCTTGCCCTATTTTCCTCCTCAACATTGAGCTTGAGAAAAGAGCCTCCAAGGTCATCTCTTGTTCTGAACATGAGATAGCTCTTGAACTTTTCCATGTCTCTGGGAGCTGTGGATGACGCAGCCACACAGAAATGCCTCACTCAATAGCAGTCCTTCTGCTTTGTTTCATTAATGAGAAACCTGGAGTTCATGGAATGAGCCGTCACTGATCTCGGTGTCCAGCATTACATAGTCAAGGAACCGGCCACAATAAATTGCTTGGAAACCAGCCCCCGATCTGTATTTCCGGTCTAAGGAATCCACAGTTCCTTAGCCAGATTCATATCATTGTACACCGAGTACAAAAGAATCCTCCAGGCATAAGAATGTAATTTATTGAATAGATAGTCAGCATTCTTCAGGAGTGATCTCTTGCAATCACCTTCTGAATACCGTCTCATTTTCAGTACAACTGGAGCTTCTTCAGTTAAGCATCCAGCGAGATTCAGAGTTTGTAAGATAGAAATCATCTTCTGCTGCCATCCTTTGAATCAAGCCCCACCAAACTTTCCCGCGTTTGTCACAGAGCCATCGGGGATCGTTGGACCGCCAGGGGTTGGACGCAGCAGTTCCCCAGAAATTGGATTGAGTGCTGTTTCAACAGCATTCGTTGACATATTTTTCGCTGTGAATGTGAAAAAGATCAACAACGTTATAAGTTCATAGAACTTCACAATATCGACACATGAATAGATAAAGAATGAAAAATAATGACCAAAATTGATGAACACCAGGTATACGCGTGTTTTTTGTTTGCGGGGGTTTTAGCTCCCTTATCGGAGATGACCCTTGAAACTAAATGGTATGTACGGGTACTCTAAATTGGTTGAGGAAAACCTCCAACCAACCAACATGACAGAGGCTTTCAACGCCTTGTTAAACAAAGGTAGCCGCGCACGACAGCCTCAAGCCCGTAGCCTATTTCAAATCCGATCTCAAAGTCAAACACGCACGGTTACGGTGAGCATAAGGGTTTAAAATTTATAATTTTTCAGCACTTTGGCCAACAATGATAATTGCATAAAATCTTAGATATAGATGTAATTTTTTTTAAAAATGGGGTACAGCTCCCCCCCCCTTATCCATTCGTCACAACCCACTTTTTTATCGTCCTCCCCCCCCTCCCCCCCCTCCCCTATAATACCAAATAGTTTTTTTTTTTTTTTAAGAAATTATTAATTACAGTAACGAATTAGGGTTAATCTGTAAATTATTTAAACTTATGAGTTAAATCAGTAATTGTAAAAATATTTTAGGTGAAAACGGCCATTAAAGAAAAGTTTAGGACCGAACTATATTATTATTTTTTAAAATTTTGGCGTGAAATCCTGTAATTTTCAAATCTCTATTGTAATAAATACAAAGTAAAGGTGAAAAATTGTAATTATTAAACATAAAGGAGCTCATGCGCGGTTTTTTTTTTTTTTTAATTTAATTTAATTAAGTATTTAATTAATTAAACATGAATTGGAGATCATTTTTCCGTAATGTCGCCATGCGTATATATATATAATTTATATTATTATATAATATATATATATATATATATATTATATTATATTTCCATTATATATATATTATTATATTTCCACTATCCTTTTTTTTTTTTTTTCCTTATCAGAACCCATGGGAGTGCTCCTCCCACCTCTTTTTCCGTTCCCTATATAATACTCAATTTCTCTCTCTGAAACCACACGACACAACCCCACCATTATCACACAAGCTCTTTTTATTTATAATAATTATATTTCTCTTCTCCAATCTCTTTCTTCCTTTCGATGCAACACGTGGCCATTTAAATACTCAAAATTAAATACCCCATATCTCCCATATCTGTGTGTCTCCTTTCTTCTTTTATCACTCTTTTTCTTCCTCTCTTATTCTTCATTAGGTCTTCAATTAATGAGAGACTCTCTCTCTATCTCTATATATTTGTTTGTTTTTGTTTTTTTTTCTTTTTTTTTTTCTTCACACTCGTCGATCCGCGAGGTCGACAACCCATTGCCGATCCAAGATGATTTTTCTGGTAAGTTTCGAATACCTTTTTTTTTTCTGAAATAAAATATATAGGAAACTAGTATTTGAAAAAAATTTAATTGAAATCGGCATTCCGCAATGATCGAAATCAGTTTTCTGTAAATGAAAATCATATATATATATATTTTCTTCCAAAACAGAAATGATATATTTTTTTTTTTTCAAAACAGTGTTTTTTTCTTTCTAAAACTTTTACAGTATAGGATTTGTAATATCAAAAGAGTATTTAAAATTTCTCTTTACATGTAAAATCTGTATCTCACATTAGTAACCTGAACAGAAATCTTTTTCTGAAATTCGATTGCATCACAGATCAAAAAGGAGCTTCTTAAGATTGTTGGAAAGGAAAAAAAAAAAAAAAAAAAAAAAATTTTATTCGGTCAATACAATTATAGAAATGAAATTAAGAAAAAACTGGAATGTAAGAGATACAAACAGAGTAAGCCGAGTCCTGCAAATCGCCAGTCTCCTAGAAAAGATTCGCCGCCTACCGAGGGTGTTGTAGGGGGTTGTCGACGTCTTCTCCCAGGATAAACACGGCTTAGTAGAACCACTAATTTGGAACACCTCCAAAGCAAGCCTTGGCGAAACTTTAAACGTATCTGTCTTTTCTCCTCTAAAGAACTCAAATGACTGGTGTGTTGGTTGTGTTTGTGTTTTGTTGGTGTGTTTTGCTTCAGTGCATAACCTCAGGGCATTTAAGGCAAACAAATGCTCTATATTATAACTTCAAGTGGGCATTATCCCTATCAGAAGTTGACTAGGGATTCCCCATGGTAGCCATTAGAGGCTGAGCATGGCCAAATAAAAGCAGTCATTAGTGACTGTAATGGAGAGGCCATGTGGTTTTATAATAAATCCTTAGGAGTTGTTTAAAACCACTCCTCTTTTATGCTTTCAATTCATACTAAATTTCTAACAGTTATATGTTGCAAACTCTACAACGAACGAAATCTATTTATACGAATCGCTTAAATTCACAATTGAATTTCACCAACACATTTATCGAATCATGTGATATGACTATAGATTCTGGTTTGGATCCTCTGTGTCCATCCTCAATCCCCATATAACCACACCTTTGTGACTTTGCGGTCACATGTTTCTCTAAGATTGAAAAATATTTACAGAGTAGTAGGATTTGGGAATATACTAACCTGGAGCGTTTGGAGCAGGAAGGCGCGAGTTGCAGCAGCAGATGAAGGAGAGAAGAGCATCTCATCGTTGGGGGGGGCGATGCAGTGGGCCGTACCCTGGACCACAACCTGGGGGATGAACATGGTGTCCTGTTTCAGAGGCCTCGACGTAGGCCTTT
>VIGQ01000321.1:20000-32500 GCA_009663005.1 Actinidia chinensis
AGCATTTTAACAAGTTGAATTCTAGTAGCTTGGTTCTTTTAAAAAGTGAGAGGAGGCAAACACATGGTGAATTTTATGATCTAAATTTAATGATCAACACTACACAGAGTACTAATTCTTTTTAATAATCGAGTGGCTTCGGATTAAGCACTAATTTGGGGTAGAAGCCGAAAATTGGTGTTTGGGTTAAGGTTTTTTTTTTAGTTTTTCGTGCTGTTTTGATTTTCGATTTTATTTTTATGTTTTTTAGTGAATTTTTGTCAATTAAAATTTAATACTCTTGTTTTTGTCCTCTTTAACAAGAAAGTTTGAAAACTTAAAAAAATGCCTTTAGTGATTTTTTTTTAAATTCAATAAAAATTTTACCTTTTAAAAAATTGATAAATTCTTTTTCATCGTTGAAAATAGTTCACTAAAAGACAAGATATTCAATCACGCTCTTTTTTGTTGGCCTATTTGTTTGGCCTTTTTCTTAAATTATTTCCTCAATTTAATATATTCATTACACAAAGTTTATCAAGGAAAAATCAAGCAGGAGAAATGTAGTTATTTGCTGAATTTAGCTTTGTAATTTCTGCATAATCCAATCAATTCATTGAAACTAATTTGAAAATGAAAACCTTGGTACCAAAAATACAAATAATTTCTGAATAAATTCAATCAATCTATTAAATGAAAAAAAAAAAAATATGTGAATGGATCTGTTTTTGACAAAAATAAGTCTATCTATATATATCTATAAAAGAAATTCTAGTTTAGGTACGAACATGCGGTTTTTTTTTCACACTTTTTTAAAATGATCTCCACAACGAGTAATTCCTAGATAAATAAAAAAAAAATTAATCTATTCGTAGCATCGTGTAAGCGCCCAACACTAGTACTATGTAAAGAACACTCCAATTTGTGTAAACAACATCTTGAAGCAAACTATATAAAATTATCTATTTAAGTATAGTTTACACATGTATCGGAGTGGACACTTACCACTAAAAAGTACCATGTGATATAAGATTTGTCTTTTCTCCAATCTCCATGGATTTGTCTCCTTAAAAATAAAAAAATTGCAATCTATTCTTAAAAATCCTGAAGACCTATGGTACTGGGATTTTCTTCTCACCCCTTCAGGCAATCTCTTCTTAACTGCCAAATCTGAACCCCAGCTCAGCCGAACGCCGCAACCCTAACAAAACTAACAAAATTAACGGTTTTAGAGAGAGAGGAGAGGGGGGGAGAGACTAAGAGAGAAAAGAGCTTGAAGATTTCGGATATAAAACCAGACTCGCCTCATTAATTTCACCTATCAAATCTTATTTCGTCACTTTCTCTGCAAACGAAGAATGGCGACAATCATTCTCATTTCATACTGTTCAGATGGACGAATTTCAGTATTTCAAAAACTCATCCAGTTCGAAACGGAATTACAAGGCCTCCCAAGAGGTCACCCCAAAAATGACAGATCGCCAGTTTCGGTCAGTTTGCCGTGTCGACATCGAAGAGAGGTCAACAATCGGTTTTCGATTTGGTTTTTTGTTTCATTGTCTCGTTTCCGTCAGTGTCTCGATGTGTGAGCAGTTTGACGCGTTTGTTCCCTATTTGCTTGAATACTTCGGCTGCTTCGTTTGAAGGCACAAACGGCCGGTAAATTTACGAGATCACTGTTTGATTCCTTTTGTTGCCTAAGAAAATGAAGAAAAATCACCTAGAAAATCTGAATCAATTTCTTAGTATTCAAGTGAACCGAAAGGGGCGTCAAGAGTTTAAGATTCAAAGTCTTGATCTGTTGTTTAAGATTCCTTTTCAAGGCACAAGGTGCTGGTAAATCACGCAGATAAACTGTTAATTCGTTGTTTGTTAGAAATGAAGGAAAATCAACATAGAAAATAAATTCTGGATCAATTAGTATTCAGTTGAACCGAAAAGAGGCTTTAAAAGTTCAAGATTCAAAATTATCGATCTGTTATTTAGCCGTTTAATTGTTAGTTTTGGTTGATTGGGCAATATTTTATTTGGTAAACTGAAATATTGTCTAGAAAGTTTCCGATAATATATGAGAACACAACTTTCGTGAGGTGTTGCCTTAACAATTTCTTGGAAGATGAGGATGAAGCCTCCACAAAATAAACTATTTCAGGTAATGGAACCTGTTGCATTCTTTCTTCATGATTCTGATGATCTGTTAGTTTTCCTATTTCAATAAATTGGATCAGATCATCATACTACGAACATAAACTTTTGTTATTAAACATCCAACAGTTGTCAAAGAACTTTAGCATGCCGGGAAGGATGTATGAGTATGGAGTTCGTTAATACTCAAATATCTGCAATATGAAAGCGATGTTGACTACAATAAGCTTTTCGGGATACTTAGTTCAATGTCTTCAGTCGTACTCCATTGAGGAAGGTTGAAGTATAAACTTGATTGATCCAAGAAAAATATTAGAAGCCCAAGACGAGAAGTTACTTGTGTGTAGAAGGTTCTAGAAGGATCTAAAAAATTGTGAGAAGTATTTGTATCTAGAAGCATTCTATAAAAGTCTAGGATAAAATATCTACATATTTTGTTTAGAAGAATCTAGACAATTAGCACACATAGAAAAGATCTAGTGTAACCTAGAATGTTCTTAAGAAATATCTTGTAAAGACTAGAACATCCTTTGAGTTCTATAAATAGGATGGCATCTAGCCAATTGTTGTAATCGAAGAAAAAGATTAAAAGTGAGGTTGAGAGTCAAAAAAATCTTTGAGTGTCCCCTTACCTCTCTTAATTTTCAAAATACTTCCTCTTCATAAACCAACATTGACATCCTCCTCCTATACTTCCAACAAAGTGGTATCAGAGCCATTGGTTCGTTTGAAGAAAATGTCACCTAAGTAGTCCCATTTCCTAAGTTAACCAAAGATAACTACAAGTCGTTGGAGCATTCAAATGAAGCATACATCGGAGGAGAGATGTATGGGACGTTGTTGAGAAAGGCATTGAAGGGTGGGTGCCAACTACCGATAAGCAAAAGCATGATGCGAAGGTGAAAGACAAAAAGGCTTTGTCATTCATTTTCAAGGATGGGTGATGCCAATTTTGAGAAGATTGCAAGGGCGGGGGGGGGGGGGGGGGGGGGGGGGGGGGGGGGGGGGGGGGTGGGGGGATTACACCGCCCAAAGGGTGAAGCATGGAGATCCTCCAAAATTCATTCAAGGAGGTGACAAGTAAAGCGAGTTCTCCCAAACTCTTCGATGGTGAGTTTGAAACTTTAAAATGAAAGCTTCCGAATCAATTTCGGATTATGTTCAAGAGTTTTTGCGGTGTTAATCAAATGAAGCAAATGGTGAAAAAACTTTGGATGATGTCCGGGTGGATTGAAAAAATATCCGGTCATTGGATCCAAATTTGACCATGTTGTTGTAGCCATTGAGGAATCAAAAAATCTTGATTTCCATGGCTATTGTGAAATCATGGGATCATGGGAAGCCAGGGAGAAGCATTTTCCAAAATTTTTTTAAGAAGGAGGAAAGAGCCACGGACCAAGTTCTTAAACAAATCTCAACCTAATGGAAGATATGAAACAAGCAAGATGGAGGTGGAGAAGGACGCGGATATGGACGTGGTCGTGGCAAGGACGTGGACGTGGTCGTGGCCAAGGCCAAGGAGGGAGGACAATATTATAAATGAGGAAAGAAGTCAAAATTTTTAAACCAATAGAGGTCGTGAAAGAGGAAATTATGCCAACGGAAGGCAAATGTATGAAAAAAATCCCAAGAAATGTGATAATGTCAAAATTTGGCCCATTTTGCTTGGGAATGTGAACATGATACTAAACCATGTGCAAGAGAAAGCTAATTTTGTTGAAAGCAAAGGGGAAGAATAGGAATTACCGTATATGGCATAGTAAGGCAATGAAGGTGAAGACAAGAATTACGTGGTATCTTGACACCGGAGCAAGCAACCTATGTGCAGAGACAAAGGCTTGTTGTGGAAGCTGATGACATAAGCGGCAATGTTCATTTAGGATATATAAAAATTCCGGTGAAGGGAAGAGGTAAAGTTGATTCGCTTAAAAAATGGAAGGCATCAATTATTCAAATGTTTATTAGTCCCCAAAATGAAAACTAATATCTGGAGTATTGACAACTTTTAGAGAAGGATATGATAATCCACATGAAAAAATCGTAGTCGCCTTTTTAAGGAGTGATAAAGGAAAATTGCATTGCCCAGTGCCACTGACAAGCAATAGAATGTTTTTGCTAAATATTCAAAATTGATGTTGCAAAATGTTGAAAGCTGCTACAAAGGAACAACTTTGGCTTTGGACATTTTGAAGATTTGAGCATTAAATTTTGGGGGATAAAATTGCTATCCGACAAAGGAATGATAAAGGATTCCCTTCTATCAAAATCCGGATCAATTTTGTGAAGGGGGATGTCTTCTTGGTAAGAACTTTCGAAAAAGCTTTCCAAGAGAGGGACAACATAAGGAGCAAGCAAGCCTCTGGAACTTATTCACACCGATGTGTGTGGACCAATTGATCATTTTCTCTGGCAAAAATAGATATTTTATCCTCTTTATTGATTGATTTTAGCGAAAGAACATGGGTCTATTTGTTAAACAAAGTCGGAAGTGTATAATGTGTTCAAAAAATTCAGGCGTTTGTTGAAAGCAAAGTGGCTATGATATAAAAAGCCATGAGATCGATAGAGGAGCGAATTCCACTTCAAATGAAGTTATTGAATTTTGTGAAGGAAAATGGAATTCGCCGACCTCTAACACTTCCGTACTCCCCGCAACAAAAATGGTGTTGCTGAAGAAAAAATAGATCATTTCTTAACACGGCTCGACGCCATTTTTGGGGTTAAAAGCAAGAGAATATCGAAAGAATTCTGGGCGAAACTGTGGATTGTGCGGTTATTTATCAAATCTCTCTCCCACACGAAGTGTATGGGAGAAGATCCGCAAGAGCATGGAAGGAGGAAAGCCGGGGATTTCACACTTGCGAGTTTTGGGAGCATTGCTTAGGCACAAGTGCAAGAGCAAAAACGATCCAAACTTGATGATAGAAGTGAAAAGTATGTCTTTCATTGGTATGATTCAGTTCAAAGGTTACAGTTGTCAATCCAAGGCAATGGGAAGGTGATCTCGAGCCGGACGTGGTCTGTTGATGAAGAAAGCAATGGGATTGGGAGACTCAAGAGAGGAAGCAATATGATTTCTTTCCACATGTTCGAGAGAGTTTCAAAGAAAGGGAAGAGCCACAAGAGTCAATGACAACCACCTTAATCACCCCTACAAATCGTGAAGATCATCTTGGGAGGGAAGCTCAAGGAAAGGCGTGACGCATGAGGGGAACCTACAAGAGTTTATGAGGTAACGGACAAACCAAGACAATCTCACTTTATTTTGTCTTTTTGCCGAATTGTGAACCATCGGTTTTGAAGAAGCGGTGCAAAGTAAGCAATGGAGAGATGCCATGACGAAGAGATTCAAGCAATAAGGAGAAAAAGATAAATGGGACCTAGCCGATCTTCAAAACCACAAAAGCAATGGTGTAAAGTGGGTGTACAAAGAGAAGAAGACTGCCAAAGAAAAAGTGGAGCGATTATTAAAGCAAGGCTGTAGCAAAGGATACAGCCAACGAGCCGGCATCGACTATGATGAGATGATTGTCTTCACCTGCAACAAACCAAAAGAATGTTTGAGAGTTCCAAGAAAGCAATGGCTCGAGAATTTGAGATGACAGACATGGGCCTCATGTCATACGACTTGGAATAGAAGTGAAGCAAAATAAACATGGCATCTTCATCATCCCAAGAAGGATAGCAAAGGAAGTACTCAAAGGGTCAATATGGGCAATTGTAAACAAATTAGCACCCGGGGAATGCGGAGTCAGTTGTCAAGGCTTGGGTGGAGAAAAGGTGGATCCACCTATTTCAAACGCTTTGGTGGGAAGTTGCGTTACTGACATGCACAGACAGGGACAAACTTTTCGGGTTGGATTAGTGAGCCGTTTTTGGAGGAGCCAACCACCAAGTCACTTAAAAACAGCCAAGAGATCTCCGTTACATAAAAGGTACACTTGTATTTCCGCCTATTTTATTCATCATCTAAAAAAATTTCCGACTGTTGGATATAGTGATGGGGTTGGCCGGGAGGAGAGACTTAGATGATGAAAGAGCACAACTGGTTTTCTATTCTACATGGGACACTCGCATTTTACTTGGATTTCGAAAGAAAAAGAAAGAAAAGAAGAGAAAGCAAACCGATCGTCACCCTTTCTACTTGGAGGCCGAAATGTAGCTGTTGCCTTCTGTGTATGTATGCAATGTGCTAAGCGAGTTTACTAAATAGAGCTGAAATTTGCCCCCACAAAAGGAAGCACGGAGATATTCTTGACAATCAATCGGCAATAGCACCTAGCAAAGAAGCTGTCTTCCATGATCGAAGCAAGCACATAGATACAAGGGATCATTTATAAGAGTGCATGGCTAACAGGAGCGTCCAATTGACCATTTACAAGACACAAGATCAAATTGCAGATATCTTAATCAAGCCGCTCAAGCATGACGGCTTTTCAAGCTAAGCGCTTTTCTTGAAATCACTAAATCAAGTTTAGGGGGGAGTGAAGTTATAACTTGATGATCCAAGAAACTATAGAGCCCAAGACTAGAAGTTACTTGTGTTGTAGTAGAAGGTTCTAGATGATCTAAAAAATGTGAGAAGTATTTTGTATCAGAAGTTCTATAAAAAGTCTAAGGATAAATATCTAAATATTTTGTTTAGAAGAATCTAGAATTAGCAATATAGAAATATCCTATTGAACTAGATGTTCTTAAGCAATATCTTGTAAGGACTAGAAACCCATCATTTGAGTTCTATAAATAGAGAGATGGCATCTAGCCAATTGTTGTAAGAGAAGCAAAAGATTAAAAGTGAGTTTGATGAGTTCAAAAAATCTTGAGTGTTCCCCTTACCTCTTATAATTCCAAAAATTACTCATCTCAAAACCAACATTGGACATCCTCCTCCTATACTTCCAACAAGAAGAGACTGGCTCAAACCGTCGATTCGTTTATCGGATCTCTCAGAGCTCAAGCAGGGTTTTATACAAATTTGATGTTGCGTTCATTTTTTTTCATTTTTCTTGGCTCCAAACAGAGCATTGAGGCTCCGGTTGGCACTAGCTTTTTCAGTTTTTTTTTTGAATTTTGGCTTCTTAAAAATAAGCAAAAAGCCAATCAGCGTTGGCCTTTTTTGCTTTTTTCTTTTGCTTTTTGCTTAGTTTTAAACTAAAGTAAAGCCACAAAAGAAAAAAGTCAAAAATTCTTTGCCTTTTTGGAAGCACGCTTAAAAAAAGTTTGGCTTTAAGCATACCAAACGGAGCCTGAGAGATTACTAGGAATTGGAGGGTTTATGGTAATTAATTGCTTTCTTTGTGGACAATTGGATACGCAATTAAGGTCATCCATAATGGGAACACTCCTGTTTTCTTTGATCGTTAAAAGCTGTTGCCAGATAAATATGACCAGGTCAGAAGAATCGTCTTCCTTTGAATTTATTGAGCGAAAAATAGTAAGGGTAATTTTGTTTTGAGAATTTAGAAATAAAAAAAAGGGTAAGGGTAATTTTGTCATTCATATTTTTATATTTATTTAAAGGAATTATATTTTGCCCAAACAACAGAGACAACATTACTAGACCAGTAATAGTTATTCTTAGTACTTATTTTAGTACTTCAATTCACCCAATATCCACTAAAATATTATATCCCATGGGATATAATCCGGCAAACAACGATCCTATGAGGCGAATACCAAACCACAACATATTTCACGGGATCTATTGAGCCTTCTATGTTATGATAATGGTGGGAGAAGAAGTTCACTATAAATTTTGGTTTGAAAATTTAAAGGATATAAAAATTATGAATCAAATTTTACTTATTTATCAACGGATGATCTCATACAAACTTTAATCGAGCTATTCACGACCCGAGCTCAAGTAACTTGTGTTTTAAAAACAATATAATCTATCGAGTTGAATAGTAGATTGTCAAATTTGTTTTAAAACTAAACGAAACTTTAAAAAATAAGGTTCGAGCTTGATTTCTTTATGGAAGTGAACCGTTAGAAAGAGCATTTTAACGAGTGAGTTGAAGTAGTTGGTTTATTTTATCGGCACTATATGTGTACCTGGATTTAATTTTTTATGTGGACAAGTGGGAGGGAGGCCACAAATGGTGGATAATAATCTAATCAAATGATCAACACTACACTCAATATTAATTCTTTTTAAATAATCGGTTTTGATGCACATCACTTAATCTCAGAACTCGAAAAATATTGACAATAAATCTTCAATGACTGAAATATTTAACATTTGTAAGATTCGATCATCAACTATAGGAGACGAATCTAGTAAGACAAAACATAATTTAGTGTGGATAGAAATAAACACTACTAATAAAGAGCCAAAATAAATTTTCAAATGGATATTCCGCACGTAGCGAACAATAAAGAATTAATACTATCGAGTCAGCAAGTAGAAATAAGCCAAACCTATAGTGCTATATCGAGTCAGCAAGTAGCAATTAAGCCAAAACCTATAGTGCTATATTACTACGAAAAACTAGAAAGCAGACGATTCGGAACTGGTTCAAGCCATGTACCACAATCTCCACCCAGACCACTCGGACCAGCACAGATTCCGCTGCCGCTACTCAGACCACTAGGACCAGCACCAATTCTGCTGCCGTGCTCAAACTACTCGAACCAGCACTGCTTCTGCATCCGCTTCCGATGCCGTCCCTCCCCAATATCACCAGAGCGAAACCCAAGCCCCCGTCTTCTCTCGAAACGGACCACACTGCCTATCATTACCCCCTTGAGTGTTTCCTATACCGAACCTGATTCCACTCCCCAACAAACACCTAGGTGTAGCTCGCTTCCCTTTTCTTCCTTCTCATTCCCACTCTAAACTTTATCAACTCAAACCTTTCACCACACGTCTCCACCAGCGGAACCTAACCGCCGTTCATTTTACCGTCTCGTGTTCCCAGGAACAAATTCTCTTCATCAGTCAAGAACTCCGACCTCACTTGCCAGAAGCGGCATGCCAAACGGTTCTCGTATCCTTCATGTCGGTTCCGGACAATCCTTCTGAATCCACAACTTCACATCCGTACCGTTCAGTTCCCGAATCCGGTCTTGAATCGTTGGGTAGCTTAGGCGGTGGTTCGGCCGTTATCGATTGCCTTTTTACTTTTCCTTGGCTTCTTTTTGACCTACCCTCTCTTCATCATATTCGTCTTCGCTTGTTGATCTCTTCACGTCGTCGCTCAATGAAGATGGTTTCTTCTTTTTTCTGGGAGTTTCATCTATGACAGGCCTCTTGAAGCAGCTTCTCTTTTCACTATCTTTCCTTGCCAACAAAATTATTATCAACGGCAGATCGACGGGCTTCTGCATCGACTCTCTCTCGCCATTCTTTCTCCTGTGGATATGTCGAGCTTCGCGCTAGGGACAGAATTCTCAAAGACATTACCCCATCTCCCATTCGCCTCTCAATACTTACATCCTCATACTCATGTATTTGTTTTCTCTTCATCTCTCTCCTTCTCGAATAAATTATTTTCCGAGACTTCTCGTTTCCATAGCTCGTCCTCTTCTTCAGTCTCTCTTCCGCGTTCCATTAAAGCAGCCGATGTCGTTTCGTTTCTTTCGGCGCCTCTCGAGCCAGTTTCCTATCTCTCAAACTGCTATCACCATGGAAAAATGCACTTCGGCATTGAATTCGCATCTTCTCTCAATCTCATCTTCCTCTTACGTCGTGGGTATGCCGAGCATTGGAACGGGAATTGTTACAGACTGATACTGCGTTATCAAAGAAAACTCTCTGACTGAATTGTTGGCTTGGATCGTTTTATTCGTTCCTCTCTCATCGATTTTTCTTTCTCGAATAAATCTCTGGCGATTGTGCGATCTGTGAGATGTTTGTAGGCAGAGTCTTCAGGACTGGGTTGACGTCCTGACGCTTTCTAGTTTTAGCATGTCGTCTTCAATTTGGTCGGTGATGGAGCAGAGAGAAAGCTATGTAATTCTATATAATGCAGAAGAACTCGCATACGCATATATGTAATGATGTGAATATATACATTAGTACGAATTTAGAATCCACCAAGGTTTGGGTTTTACTAATAGAGGAGGAAAGGTTTCCAATTTTGAATTGTTGCGTATATGAAATAATATACTTAGTAAGACGTGGAATCCACCAAGTTTTGGTTTCCTAATTAGCGGAGACAAAGGTTTTCCAATTTTGATTGTTTGCCTATTTGAGTGGCGTTCGTTTTCGAGTACAATGCTAATCACGAAACCGCCAGAGATAACTTTAATGTTAAGTTTCATTATTGGTTCATTTTAGTTTTATGAAAGTTCCACTTTGGTCCCTTTACCATACAATTTGAACAATTAAATCTTATGTTTCAATTAGTCCATTTTACTTTGATTAGACATTAAACAAAATGTTGGGTGTAAAACAAACATTTTTTAGGTTGCCAAAGTGAAAGTTTTGTCATATTTAGGGGACAATAGTAGTAAAAAATTATTTTTAAAAATGACCAAGTTTTACAGCTCATTTTCTATCCAAAGTATTAACGAGTATTGTTGGAACACTGCATTAAAACCAATTGAAACTGTGGAGTTATTTAATGTTTAAATCGGACAATAGGACCAAATTGAAATTTTGAAAAAATTACAGGAACCTGCGTATTTTAAATTACCCGAACTTGAATGGAGTGGAATTATATTAGGTAGGCCCATTTGTAATGCAGGGCTTTGAGGTCCAAAAGAAATCACCCCGGTGGTTTAGTCCCAGTTTCTTGGCTCAGAACAGAGCATTGAGATTTCGAGAATTGAGTTGTATGGAGTTAATTACTTGCTTTCTTTTGTTTGGCAGACATTGGTTTACGCAATTCAGGCCATCCATAATTGGATCACTGTTGTTTCTTTCTTCGTTTAAATCAGTTTCCCGAGAGTATGAACATGTTCGAGAAATCGTTTTACTTTTGGAATTTATCAAAAGGTCATCGTTCTCATATTAAACAACAGAGCCATCAGATTGTTCACTTTCTTTTCAGTTATCTTTATATTTAAAAACAAAGCTATGAACTAGAGTCCAAAATTTCCTCCTAGTATTAAACTATTAACTTCATTTGGGAATCAAGGAAACGAAAGCTAAATTACACTTTTCATCCCTATATTTTTTATGGATTTCTCAGCTTGCATTGTTTCTTTATTGTGTTATTCAATTACGTTGCAATCAGATTAAGTATTAATATGGTCCTTTCTGTGTTTCATTGAACTAATGAAGGGCCACTTGAGTTTCTTTCCATAACTTATGAAGCAAAAAATAGACAAAAAAATTACATTAAAACTACATAAACTCTTTACATTGAAAGTGAATGGGAAAGTAAAAATTGGGGATGCTGGGAAAGAAAACTTCAACCTAAACTTAATAAAACAAAAGTCTCCATAAATGAAACCAAGCATCCGAACATTGTTTGTTTCATGTTTTAAATTTAGAATGTTTTAATACATATCCTCAGGGGAGGTAACTGTCCTTTATCCAAAACTAACTAAATTTAAAAACAAAGCAATAATCTGTTAAAAGAAAAATATTCCAAAAATAGGTTTTAATCATAACTGTGGTTCATATATGTAAAGAGCAACTACAACGGATGCTATCTATTACCGTTTAGATAAAATGGGAGTATTTCTCCATAATTCTACTGTAAACTGATCCGAAATGAAGGGTGAGACAGTAACTGACACTAGACTAATGAAAACAAAAGGAATATTGTATTTCGGCTACGACAATCGAAACATCATCTTTCCTCTTGAATGAACAGTAACTCCGTCCCTATCCCAAGCAATAGGAGACTTCAGTGGACATCAATAGAGAAAATAAAAAAAAATGAGAGAAAAAAGATGAAATCCTTTTAGAGTCCCTTTAGAATCTCTTCAAATTAATCAAAGATATCCTTGGAGATGTGGAGGGGACAAAACCGAAAAATGAAATCAGCTTCATGGATCTCCCACCAACAAGATCGGTGATAAATTGCCAAAGTCACAATCAGATCGAGGAATACCTTGTTGAGATTGTAGAGAGAGAAAGAGAGAGAATTATTTGATTGATAATATGTGGTATACAAATCCTCTATATATAGAGAGAAGCTCAGAATATGCTCAGAATATGCTAAGTAAAGATACAAAATATATTACAATATTGTTATAAAATAGTATATTCTAACATCCCCTCAAACTCAAGTGGTACCGAGCTACTCTCGTATTCACCACTTTCTCATAACTCTTCTCCTGATTATGATCATATATGGGTTTTTGCTTCATCACCATCCTCTACCTACTATTGGCAAGATCTGTGAACTCAGATATGAGGAGATCGCAGAAGACTAGATTTATCGCACTCCAGAATGTTCTGACCACACTTTCCTGGACAC
>VIGQ01000321.1:37500-57023 GCA_009663005.1 Actinidia chinensis
CAATATATTCCCTATCCCGTAGGATGTAACACTTGCTACCAAAAGCTCGGAAATATTTAAGGTTAGGCTTCATACCATACCACAATTCATCTGGAGTTTATTTGGTACCGGGCCTCAAATAAACACGATTAATTACATATACTGCGGTATTGACTGCCTCGGCCCAAAATTTTATGGGTGTTTTATTACTTACTAAAATTACACGTATCATGTCTTGCATAATCCTATTTTTTATTTCAACGACTCCATTTTATTGTGGTGTTTTTGGTGCAGAAAATTCATGGAAGATACCTTGTGCATCGCAAAAATTAAAAAATTCAGAATTTTCAAATTCCTTTCCATGATCCGAACGGATACGAACAATATTTCCAATTTTGCAACCCCGTCGTTTTGCAACCGGAGACATAAGGCTTTAAAGGCAACAAAAGTATCAGATTTTTCTTTCAAAAAATGTACCCAAGTAAGTCTAAAAAAATTATTAACTGCAACAAATATATATTTCTGACCTCCCAAGCTCTCAACTTTGGATGGGCCAATACGATCCATTACATAGTTACAGCACCAACCGGACATTGACCCGTTCAAGCACCGGTCAACGGTTTCAACTGGTTCAACCACGTTTCAACCGGTTCAACCGGATTTATAATTAATAAATAATAAAATTATATTTTTATTATAAATAATAAAAAAAAATATTTTTTTACCCATTTATAGTAAAAAATTAATCATAGGAAAAAACTATTAACAAATTAAAAATTCAATTCAAAATTTTTAGGTCAAACTATAAAAATTAAAACTTCAATTCAAAATTTTGGGGTCAAACTGTAAAAATTAAAACTTTAATTTTTTCTGTTAAAAAATCGGCCGGTCAACCGGTTAAAAAACCGGCCGGTTCAACCGGTTCAATCCGGTTTCGTCTGCATTTCGGTAAAATAGTTGTACCCGACCCGGTTTTTAGTGTCCGTTCCCGTTGAACCGTTTGAACCGGTCGGTTCGGTCCGTTTTTAAAATATCCATATGAACCAATTCTAAAATAGATTGGAGGACATGATTTTTATTTTTTATGGGAAACTCTTATTTGTTTTCCAATTTGACAAGGTCCACAAACAGGATTTTTTTGTTGAGTAATGCTACAGTCACCGCATAATTTATCGTATTTGTTACCGCGTGACACCAAAATGACATCATTTTGGTGATAAAATACCAAAACAATGTCGTTTTGGTTTTTGAAACATGTGGTGCTTTTACTTGAATGACGTCGTTTTGATATTTTATCACCAAAATTACGTCGTTTTAGGCCGCAAGATAACAAATGTGATAAACTATGCGGTGATTGTAGCATTACTCTTTTTGATTTTCCCAATTTTGGTATCTCATTGATTACATGAGAGTTTACCAGTTTTAATAAAACTTTAAAATTCACATGGCCCAATCTCTTATATCAAAGATCAACATCATCAATAGCAGATGAATGACATGTGAGATGACTAGATGGATATAAGCCATAACAGTTGTCAGATGTGCGAGTACCATATAAAATGCTTTTATCATTCATATCAAGAATATGACATTTAGATTTTGAAAAATGGACTTCATTATTTTCATCACACATCTGACTAATGCTAATAAGATTTGCTCTTAGTCCATTTACTAAAAAAAAATTGTCAAGTTTGGGAATGCTAGGTACAGAAATTGACCCTATGCCAACTACACTAGTTGTTTTACCATCCCGAAAAGTGACAACACCCCATCAAAATCCTCAAGTTTAGTAAAAAAAGATTTGTCACCTGACATATGTCGAGAATAGCCACTATCAGGATACCAAAAATTTGACTTGAATGCCTTTAATGCAGTATGAACGATTAGTCCTTTGAAATCAGATTTCTGAAACCAAACAACTTTAATTTTTGGAAAAGATTTTAAGTTTGAGTTTGAAATTTGCTATTCAAGTTTGGAAACAACTGATGTCAATTGAGTTATTCGATTATGTATAACATACATAGGTTCCTTGGTGTTTTTATAAAAATTTTGTTGACTGTTTTTATCAAGAAAACGACACTTCGGCCTAATATGTCCTACACTACCGCAATAATGGCACACTGGAACAAAATTTTGATTGTTTTTCCAGAAAGCGTTCGGATGCATAAGTTGTGCGTTCTAATGTCGGGCGTTCGAAGAAATTATGTTAGTGTTCGAACCCTTTTTTAAAGAATTTCCAAAATTTAAAGGAACGTACCTTTGCAAATTTACCTGTTTAACCACTTGTGTATTCTCTGAATTTTCTACATTGATTGTTGTGGTACCTATTATTTTTGTCATTACCATTCTTTTTATTGGCTTTTGGTTTGTTGAATTTTTTGAAATTTTCGTTTTTCAAAAGGGTGAAAAAAACGATTTACCAAATAACTTACAATTTCAGGATCTTCTTCTTGTTCCTCATTAGTCCCGTTTTCATCCTCCATTGTAGATTTTAAAGCAATACCTTTTGATTTTTTGAATGAACGAAAACTAGACTCATAAGTCTGAAGATTTCCAACAAGTTCTTCAACCTTCAATGAGTCAATATCTTTGCTTTCTTCTATTGCAGTAACTTTAGGAAATTTATCTGGTAAGGATCTCAGAATCTTTTGAACAATACGGGATTTTGGGATTCTTTCACCAAGATTAAAGCTCGAATTTATAATGTCACTCAATTTAGCATAAAATACATCAAAGGTTTTAGACTCATCCATATAAAGATTTTCAAAGCTAGTTGTCAACCTTTGAAGTTTTGCAATTTTAACGGCAATAGTGCCTTCATGAGTAATTTCAAGTAAATCCCTTGCCTCTTCAGCAATCTCATAAATACTGATACGTCTAAATTCTTTTGCAGGGAGACTATTATAGAGTATATTCATAGCTTTACTATTCGAGCCCGAAGCTTCTTGTTCTTCCTTAGTCCAATTTTTCGATGATTTTAAGGTCTCATTACCATCTAGGGTAATGGTGGGAGGTTTCCAACCATTAGTAACTGCAAGCCAAACGCGTTCATCGACTATTTTCAAGAAAGCTCTCATGCATACCTTCCAGTAGGCATAATTTGTGCCACAAAAAATAGGAGGTCTCACAGTGGAGTGTCTTTCTCTAAGCATATCCATGTTTCTGAACTATTAGAATCTCACTTGTAATAATTTTGAAAGTAAAAAAAAATTTTAAAAATTGAGTGAACCTACTCTAATACCAATTAAAAAACCGTTTGTGTTTGAATATTTGGATTTGCATAGAGAATAAAGAACAATCACACAGAAATAGGTAAAGAGATAAGGAGCACAAACACAAAGTTTTTACGTGAAAAACCCAAATCGAGAAAAAACCACGGGGTTCGTTTGCCCTTACTAAGCTATCCACTATATCATTGTACAATTACAAGACTCTACTTACAACTAACCCGTTGACGCATTCAACTTTGGTGAAGCCTCTGAATCTTGCTTGTTAGAATCCACGATTCACCATTCCCTACGAAATAGCCACCTCACTTGCTTTGGATGCCTTCCAAAGACTTCTTCGTGCCTTGGACCCTTCCAAGGACTGGTTGCTCGACTGAGAACTAGTACATAGTATGACGCTGCCTGTGTTGAGTGTTTCTATTATAGAAAATTTTGCACTTAACTCCAAAAATTCTCAAGACCATTAGTATATCTCACAAATATCGTTCAACCCCCTTACTTGAGAGGCACGGATATATATAAACTTGAGTGCAATATAGTCTTTTTTGAAATTAATTCTGAAGTAGATAGATATCCAAACTCGTGTTGGTTTAGAATTCCTTGTGAAAACAGACTATATAGGAACTGTTCGAACCATCCTGTGATATGTTCGAATGCTTTCAGAGTTCAAACCATTTTGTAAATTGTTCAAACCTTTCAGCGTTTGAACCCAGTTCGAACCTTTTCTGTGATTTCTTCCATTCGCACACCTTAGTTCATTCTTATCACTTAGAACACGACCCTAACCTATATGAATTACATCCAAAGTGCTTTTGTTTAGAATTAGCTAATCTAAAACCTAACACGGAAGAACGACGCGCTTCTTTATCGATCTCTCATTCGTCATTCTCTCTCCTTTGGATCAAGCTTCACGCTCGGGAAATAATTCTCAACGACCTTTACACTCATCTCCCATTCGCTGTCAAATACTACATACTCATTCTTATTTGTGTTTCTCTCTCATCTTCTCTCCTTTCTTGAATAAATATTTTTTCCTAAACTTCTCTTTCACCCTAGCCTCATCCTCTTCTTCACTGTCTTCACTTTCGTGTTTCCATTTAGAGCAGCCGATGTCGTTTCTTTTCTTTTAGCGCCTCTCAAGCCAATTCTCTCTCTTCACACTATTTTCAACCATGGAAAAATATCACTTCATCATTGAATTCGCATTTGCTCTCAATCTCATCTTCCTCTTACGTCGGGGTAATGCCAAGCATTGGAACAGGATCGTTACAGAACTGATCTGCGCTCATCAAAAACTTCTCTAACTCAATTGTTCGGCTCTGGATCTTCATACTCGTTTCCTCTCTCATCTCTCTCATTGATTTTTCTTTCTCGAATAAATCTCTGGTGATTTGTGTGATCTGTAAGAAGATTTATAAGGAGGAGTTTCCAAGACTGGGCTTGACGTCCATGACGTCTTCGAGTGTTAGGATCTTATTCGTCTTCATTGTTTGGTGTGAAGGAGGGAGAAAACTATGTAATTATATATAATCCTCGCATACGCATGTATGTAATGATATGAATATATACTCTAGTACGGACTTGAATATTTAATTATAATGTAGAGAACTCACCTACGCATGTATGTAATGATATGAGTATATACTCTAGCAAGACATGGAATCACCAAAAGGCAAACCATTGGTTGATAAGAGAAATAGAGTTTGTGTTGAAGTTTACTTTCATTGATCTTGTGGTAGAATGCCCACCACCCATTATTAGTAAGAGATAACAAGATTTAAGGATGCAAAACTCCAAATGAATATTCATAGATACTAGATCTAAAAATTTAAAATTAAGAAAACTAAAAATTAGGGAAGATATCCTTTGGAGTCCCTGTAAAGATTCATCGGCTAATACTCCCCCTCAAGATGGAGCATGGAGGAACATAATGCCCAAATTGGACATGAGAATCCAAAAGTGTTCACCCCCGAGTGCTTTGGTGAAGATGTCAGCTAGTTGGTCAAAAGAAAAAACATGCTGAAGATGAAGGAAGCCTTGCGTTGGGCAGCGCCGACAACCACAATAGTCGGCTTCGGCTGTCAATCCACCTCATTAGTCGAGCAATATCTAGACAGAATCTGCATCTCCCCATTACGGATCCGTATGCCCACTGTACTCATGGACTGTAAGGTCACTACAAATCTGGATGGTTCAAATCATTGGTTATCCATACTGTTCTACAAGCACTATCAATCAACCGCTCCCCCCCCTGCTAATCAAAGTATGTAGGATAAGCATCAGTGGCCATAGACCTCATCAATGAGCTCACCGAAGGTCAACTCAAGCACATGAACTTTCTATGATTTTCATCTACCTTTTTCATTGAATACTATTTAGTTTACATGTCATTGGATCATTGATAGTGGAACATCCCTCATGTACACACTCACTAATCGCTTGTGCACCTCATTCGGTTACCAACAAATCTTACTAGTCCGTTCGGCCGGACGGATCTTCACATACATAACACCATTGACATCATAGTTACCCCTTCCATCACACTCTTTTTCCGTGTGAACTCATGTGCCCAATTTTCATGTCAAGTTACTCTCTGTTTCAAAAATTGTGTCAATCTTAAGTGCATTTTTCTCTTCTTACTTTTGTTTCATTTCCAGACCCTCAAAGCGAAGACTGTGGTTGGGTGAGGTGAACTGCAGTGGCTATACTATCCTTCGCGCCTTCTTCGCCACTGCCCTTGTCTCCTGTCTCCCCCGCTGATAACCACCCTCACCACCCTCTCGCACGCAACGCCTAGTCATCCGGCAGCCGCTGCCGCTCCCTCCGCTTTGTTACAATTGACAAAGACCCATATATGGGGACCATTGTGATGCTTGTGTGCGTGGCAAACACCTAGACTTGCCTTTTTCATTGAATTTTCTCAATAAAAGTCACATTCCTTTTTCCTCCCGTATTTTTGTTGACTTTGTGGTGGATTATCAACATTCCTTCCATTTCGTGGAGCCTGTGATTTTCTCTTACCGTAGTTGATGAGTGCACATGTACTACTTGGGTTACTTGTTGCGCTCAATCAATTGCCCTTTTCAAAATCAATTTTTTCACAACATGGTTCAAACACAGTTTTAGATGCCCAAAATAAACTAGTTTCATTCCCGACAATTGGATCTGAATTTTTGTCCTAAACCCAATTCAAAATTTTTTTCTGACCATGGCATCTTACATGAATTAAACCTGTGTTTACACTCCTCAACAAAGGCGTGGCCGAATGCAACCTCGTCGCATTTTAATGTGGCTCGCTGCTTACATTTCCAGTCCCATCTTCCCTCAATTTTTGGGCAATGGCTTTTAACTCTGTCTACCTTATAATTGGCACTCCTTCTCAAGTTCAAAAATGGTTCTCTCCTATGATCTCCTTTTTCATCACCACCGCACCCAACTACAAAATGCTCTGTTTTTGGGTTGTCTCTGCCTAGCTCAGACTCCATAATCAACTCAACTGCGACGAATTTTAAACCTCATGTGTTCCATGCATTTTTTTTGGGATATATCCCTCACCACAGTGGATATGTCTCTTTACTCTTTGATAACGACACTTTTTTAGTACTGGGATGTCACTTTTTTGTTGAGAACATTTTCTTCCCCTTTTCAACAATCTCAAAATTCCCCTTGTTTTCCACCACCCACAAACCCAATAAACCAAGTGCTACTCTGACCTATACCCAGTCAAACCCCTCGCTATCCTAGTCTAACATTCGTCCCCAACCTCGGCGCCCTCCCTCCACTCATCGATACCAACCACCACATTAGCCTGCCCGTTCCACACGCTAATCGACGTCCAACTCCATCAACTTCCTCATACGCTTCATCCAAACCATACACTCGTCACCCCTTCTACCTAATCTGTCGACAATCCACCCATTGACTTTGCCACCTTCCTTCCCCTCTGTGCCTTCCTACAGCTGGCAAAAAAATAAAACCCGAAATTACCTCAAGACTACCTTTGTCTACACTGCCTTAGGCATCTACTAGTTCCACACCTACTCCTCACAGAAGGCAGTAGGCCCTCCTCTAAATCACTTTCTCCTCCTACTCTAATATCTCTCACGCTCACTTTTGTGCCTTCCTCTCAGGCATCTGCATCTCACGCTCTTCCCCTCGGTACAATCAGGCCATCCAACAGCCTCACTGGCAATGATGCCATTTCCCATGAAATCAATGCCCTGTGTATCCAATCACACTTGGTTTTCTACTCCCCTTCCCCAACAAAAAAACAATCGGTTGTAATGGGTTTTTCCAAAACTAAATTAAGGTAGATATTCTGTAGAACGATACAATGCCACTTGGTTGCCAAAGGTTATACTCATTGAAGGATTGGACTAATACGACACGTTTTGCTCCTATCACAAAAGTGGGTCCATTCTGATGTGTCCTAGCTATGCAGCCACCACCCGCAACTCACTGGCTCTTACATCAACTAGATGTTAACAATGCTTTCCTTCCATGGCACTGTCGATGAAGATTTTTCATGTCTCTTTCATAAGGATTGGCCCGCAGGGGGAGACGCGTGTGTGCCGATTAATAGAAATCCCTTAACACGGCCTTAGCATGCTTCTTGCAATTGGTATTTCAAACTATCCATATTCGGCTATCCGATGGCTTCCGGTAGTGCGGCGTGACTACTCTCCCGTTTCAACTCGGCAAACTGGCTTTACATTCGAAGTTTAATGCTACTCATGATCCTGGGCAATGCTCATGGAAAAAACTTCTTCGTGTTCAAAGGAGGATGGGGACTTGTGGAGAATGGGTTCCTGAAGTGCTGAAGTGCATTCTCCAGATGCAGAGAGAAAAGCCATTGAAGATCACTTAAAAAATTTGAAGGCAAAGAACGTCTTTTCAGTCCTTATGATCGTTCATCCTAGGACAATTCTAAACAATAGACTGCGGAAGGAAGCTGGGATTCCCCCTAAACAATTAAGCAGAAACATTTAGGGTCCACACGAGTGAGCATGCAATTGCAAGCTCTGCGGAAGGAATTCAAATTCTTCACAGGAAGCCGGAGAAAACGGGAACGAATATTCTCTCGCATCTTACCATTGTCAACAAAATAAAGCAATGGTGAGGATACAGGAAAATACTGCTGTTGTTGAAAAGATTTTACATCCTAATGACTTCCAAATTTGATTATGTTTTTTGTTCCATTGAATATCTAAAGATTTATACACTTTAACCATAGATGCGTTGCAGAGTAGTCTTATTGTACTCGAACACAACTGCATGAACTCTCATCTGTGAAAAAGAACAAGCTTTGAAGCCACTCCTGGAGGATCACTCTAGAAGTAAAGACCAGGCTTTGAAAGTCACTCATGGAATCATTCTGGATCAGAGTCGTGTCGTGAAATTATAGAGGAGATTAAAGGGCGCAACTGGAGATCTTTTTGATAAGGCCACAGTGGAGGCTATAATTGTCACAAACTAGGACAATTTTGCAGTGGGGACGTCCAAGCCAGAGACCAGAGGCAAACATTGCAAAATCAAGAGAGATGTTGTTGAGGCTTAATGTGGATCAAAACAAAAGAGTTGAGAAGATGCGTGGGTTTCTTAGACTCTGGATGCAACAATCAATGTGTGGAAAAAAGGAGTATTCTTCCATTTTGAATAGAACATTTCGAGATTCAGTGAAGCTTGGGAACACACAAACTTTTGGCTGTAGGAAGAAGGAAGGTAAGGCTGAAATGAATAAATGACACAGATCTCACATGAGTCTTTTATTACTGAGTTTGAAAAATAATTTGTTGAGTACTGGACATTCAAGAAAAGGGCTACCACTCTTTTTTCACATGGCAAGTGTAAGTTGTTTTCATTCGCAAAAAGGTTTTGATTATGGATCCACATGTCTTCAATCGATAGTTGTGTGGCATGCTCTATCCCAGCCTATTTCATCTACTTTGTTTTAACACAGTCACAGAAGATTTCCAAGCTTTGGTCATTGGTCGATATGGTCACTTGAGTTTTCAGGTTTTAAAGACTCTTCATAAAGGAAGATGGTTATGATTAGCAACGAATTTCAACCGTCCCTCTGACCTATGCAAAGATTGTTTGGGTGGAAAACATCAAGGTCCTTCAATTCCAAAGAATTCAACTGGAGACTGCTGAACATTCTATAACTATGCATGTGGACATTTGTGGACGATTAATCCCAGCGCAAAGAGCACGAAAAGGTACTTGCTCACTTTCACGAAGAGTTTGAGAGTAGAAAAACAGGGTTTTTCTTGGTAGAGAATCAGAAGCCCCGGGTTGTTGTGCAAGAGTTTTAAGATTCAGGGTTGAGCAAAGAAGGAAACAAGTTCATTTCTTAGGAACTTTGCCTACGGGCGAGGAGGCGAGTTCAATCCCAGAAGTTGCAAGTTTTGGGTGAGGGTCATGGCATATCCGACGACACTTAACAGCCTCATACCATCCACAACAAATGAGTTGGGAAAACGCAAGACATAAACCATTATGATCGGGTTCGTAGTAAGCGATCCCGCGAAGAAACGTTCCCTAAAATCGTCTTGCTGAAGCTATAAATTGGCCGCGCATGTTTTGAATCGATGTCCGACCGTGGTAGTACAAACAAAACCGGAAGAAGCTTGGGGTAAAACTCAAACAGCATTGGGACTAGTTTAGAGTTTTTTTGGATGTATTTTCAAGGGGCAGGGCCTGACATTAAAAGAACAAAGTTTGATGATAAGATTTTTCAGTTGTGTATTGCTGGGAGTCAGTGAGAATCAAAGGCTACAGAACTCGAGTGACCCAATTCACAAAAGATCATCATTCGTAGGGATGTTGTATTTGGAAGGCATGAATTGGGATGGGAATAAAAGGTAAGAAGAAGCCATCATTTGTGATCTGGAATGGGTGATGATGGGAGAAGCAACTGTGATGAAGAAAGAGACCCCGCCTCGCACCACTGAATCTGATGAAGCTTGTTGAATGAGAAGAAAACAGAGAGACTGCAGTAGCCACTGAATCTGATGCCACAGTCACTGCAACAAATACCCCTTTAAATTCAATGGCAAAGGCAGAAATTAGAAAAACCACCTGTTGGTGACAATTATGAGATAGGAGAAAGACTTTCTGAGGAGAGCATGAAGCCCAACTTGTATGTTTGCAGCCCGCCGATCCAATTTACTTTAAAAAGCGTTAAAAGTTAGTAAATGGAGAACCGCTATGGTATAAATGGAAGTGATAAAAAAATGGCACTGAGAATTGATAGATTTACCTAAAGGAGAAAACAATTGGAGTAAAGTGGATTGACAAACTAATTTTAATAAAAGGAGAAGTATAAAAACACAAAGCTCGTCTTGTGGCGAAAGGTTACACCCTCAGCTGTAGGGGTAGAGTATACTGAGTTTTTTCACTGTGGCGCGTATGGAACATTCGATTAGTAGTTGCACTTGCAACTCTAAAGAGGTGTTTTTCATTTAATCAGTTAGATTTTGAAATCCTACATTGTTACACGTGATTGAAGAAAGTCTGTGTCGAGCAGCCGTTGTTGGTTCTGTGCAAAGAGGAACTGACAAAAGGTTTATAGCAAAAGAAGGCACTCTAAGGAGCTCACGCAAGCACCCGTGCTTGGTATAGGGTAAAGAAGCAATGTTTTTCTTGAAGGAAGGATTTTGAAATGTGACTATGTGAGCATACCTTGTTCATCAAAACCAACAAGACGTAAAGTTTTTTGATCGTTAGTTTTTCTGTTGATGATCTAATTATAACTGGATGTGATCTTAATATTTCCATGAAGCCTGAGTTTGATATACTGATCTTGGTACGATGAGATATTTCTTGGTCTTGAAGTCTTACAAAAACTGATGGTATTTTCATAAGTCGAAAAAGTAAGCTTTAAAGGTATCTCAACAAGATTTGAATGATAAAAGTACCTTTAACTTTGTTTTTTTAAATTCCTCATTGTTTCCGGGTTGTAAGCTTGTAAAGATGAAGGGGTGATCAAGGTGTTAAGACTTACTACAAACCATTAGTTAAGGGAGTCTCATGTACCTCTCACAGCTATTCGACCAGATCTAATGTTTGTAGTGCGCATCATGAGTAGGTATATGGAGAATCCTACTGAGTTACATTTACATGCGCAGAAAAGGGTGCTAGGGTATTTAGAAGAAACAATGATTTTCGAATTTTCTATAGGAAGGGAGGAGATGATGAGACTGGTTGCTTACACTGATAGTGATTATGCTGGAGATTTGGAAGATCGAAAGAGCACCTTAGGTTATGTTTTTTTATTGAGTTCAGGGGCAATTTCTTGGCCATCAAAATTGGATTTCAACAGTAGTGGAGTGTGTACTACCAAAGAGGCAAGAAGGAAGGATGGTAGGTAGCAACTGCATGTGCATGTCAGGAAGTATGGTAAAAAGGGTGTTGGAAGCTAGATCAATTATAAAGTAGGTCATGTGTTATTCAATGTGAGACTAGTAGCCTCTACAATAAACTTTCAAAGAATCCAGTAATGCTGATGGTCGAAGTAAGCACATAGAGTGCGTTTCATTTTCTTCGAGGACCTTACAAAGGATGAGTTACTGTGGAATTAGTAACGATGGATGATAAACGAAGAGCAGTTAGCTGATATAAGGACTCCTAAAGCCACTAAGAGTTGAATCCTTTGTCAAGCTGCGAGGACAATTGGGAGAGTTGCTTTGAAACTGATGTAAAAGAAGCTTGTAGTGTTCAGTTTAAGGGAGGAAATGTAGATTTTAAATGTTTATCTTACTGGTTTAAGTGGTTAGGTTCCACTACGTCTGTAAATACCCTTTTATTTTGGGTTTGTATTTGCTGTGTGATTTGGATTCTTCTCACAGTTGTAGGGTTTGTTTAGACTGGGGAGTATTTTCACGTTGTCAGTTACTTTTATTTGCTCTGTAAGGCTATATAATAGCAGTTGTATTCAATGGAGTTGAGTTGTTTCCTCCAGTTTCATTTGTACTCTTTATTCAACTTTATTTCTAAACAATGATTAATTCTGTTCTTGAGAGTTCATTATGATAGGCCTCTTAGCAGCTTCTCTCTTCCTTACACAAATTATATCAACCGGCCAGACGACGCGCTTTTCCAGTGAGCTCTCTCTCGCCATTCTCTCTCCTTTGGATATGTCGAGCTTCGGCTAGGACAGAATTCTCAAAGACATTTACACTCATCTCCAATTCGCTATCAAATACTACATACTCAAACTCATTTCTTATTTGTTTTCTCTCTCATCTTCTCTGTCTTTCTCGACAAATATTTTTCCTCGTCTTTTCTTTTTCCCTAGCCTGTATTCTTATTCACGTCTTCACTTCCGCATTGCCATTTAGAGCAACCGAGTGTCGTTGTTTCTTTGGGGGCATCTCGCGCTGTTCTCTCTTTTCAAACTGTTATCATCATGGAGGACCATAGTACTTCATCACGAATTCGCATTTGCTCTCAATCTCATTCTTCCTCTACGTCTGGGTATGCCGAAGCCATAGGAACGGGATCGCTACGAAACTGATCTGCGCTTATCAAGAAACTTTCTGTGATTCAATTGTTTGGCTAGTGATCGTCATACTCGTTTCCTCTCTCATCGATTTTTCATTCACGAATAATCTTGGCGATTTGTGCCATCTGTTGCAAAGATTGTAAGGCGAGAAGTCTCCAGGACTGGGTTGAAGTCCTTGAATTTTCGAAGTGTTATCCTGTGTTTCGTTTATTCATTGTGGTGATGGGGAAGAGAGAAAGCTATATGTAATTAATATAACGCTCTCGCATACGAATGTTATTGTAATGATATGAAGATAAAACTAAACAATTTTTTTAAATGATGGAATAATTACTTCAAATATGAAGTAGAGAATGAACCTCCTAACTTAGTATAAAAAAAAAAGTTAAAATACACCCCCCGATCAAAAAGAACAAAAATGGAATCACATGAGTATTTCAACATTGACCTATATATAATCTTGAGGATGTTTGTTGTAGCTCAAATGAAAAAGCTCTCAACCAACTTTGTAATGTGTGATTATAAGGTTGTAGTGAGAAGATCAATGTGTTTCATCCTTGCCATTCTCACTTGTTTGCTCATGTTACTTCCATGAAAGTTATTGTAATTAGAGTCTAGCATCATTTGTTAAAAGATATAGCAAACCAAAAACCAAGTTTCCATACCATCCTATACGATCCTACCACGATCCGAGTCGCGCTCCTATACGAATCCCATACGATCCTACCGATCTACCACGATCCTATCCCACTGCGATATTTTATCGATACGGATCGCTTCATCCATTGGGATAATGGAATCGTCGATCTACGATCTGGGGGATGCGATTTTGAGAACCATGAGTACGACTTGAAATGAATTAGAAATGACAGAGAACGCGCCTCCGCAGTATGTAATGATATGAGTATACACTATAGCAAGACTTGGAATCCACCAAGGGTTGGTGTTTTCTAATTAGAGGAGGAGAAGGGTTTCCAATTTGCTTGTGCGTATTTGATGTGGATTTCGTTTCAGACGTTACACTGTAATCACGAAACCGCCGGAGAGAACTTAATGGTTAAGTTTCCATTATTGGTCATTTTAGTTTTATTAAAGGTTTACTTTGGTCCCTATACTGCCAAATCTGAACAATTAAAATCATTTAAAATAGTTTGAATATAGTCCATACTTATATTGCCCACAAGTTCTAACAGAAAACAAACAGTGATACTCACAAAGCCATTTTTAAAAAAGGGTGGGGGGGGCCAAAGGAAAAGTTTGGCATAATATGGGACCAATAGTAAAAGTATCTTTTAAAAATGACCAAGTTTACAGATGATTTTCTATCCAAATTATTAATTGAATATTGATGGTAGACTAATTAAAACTAAGTTAAAATAGTGGAGTTATAATGGTTTAAATCTTAACAAATGAGACCATATTGAAATTTGTAAAAAACTACAGAAACAAATTGTGAAATTTAATAGAACTTAAATGGAGTAGTTGGAAAGGTTTAGCAGCCCATTTGTAGGTATGGGCTATGGTTTGGATGATCTATTTGAATGCCCTAAGTTTCTCTTTAAGCCCAGTTTCTCAGTACTAAAACGCGATATGTCGTGATTATGTTATTTAAATTCCTGTTTAGAATTGTATTCCACTTTGCATGCCTCATCATTTCTTGGAGCTTTTACAGCTGACAATGTTTTTAATATTTTAGGTAGTTTCTTGGACCGAGAATTATGCGGCTTTGTTGGTGTTTGCGCCAGTAAATATCTGGAGTTAGTTTTAAATATTGTTTTATAGTTCCGACACATCATGGTCGATTTTTATTAGTTGGAGGTTGTAGGCTTTGCTAATAGATTAGTTGGTTCATGGCCGCGTCAGCTATCGGATGTGAAATATTTAATATGGTTGATTCCCATAGAATATTGATGATCATGTTGTATCACCATTGTGATATGATTGTTGATGCGTGATTATTGTACTTTGAGATTATGAGATTTTATATATTACCCCATTGCGAGGTCAATATTAAATCTTGATTAAACGAATGATGTCAACTAATTCTCTGTACCCACAGTATTGCCGTGATTATGTTATTTTAAAATTCCTATTTTCTACTATGCATGCCTGAACTTTTCAATTAATGTTTTTAATATTTTCAGGATAATTCCTGGACCGTAGAAGAGATTATGCGGAATGTTTGGGCCCCCTCTGTGGACCCCCTCTAAGGAATTCTAGTTTTCAATGGTTGTGTCCGTTAGTACATCATTTTAGGTACGTCTAATTTTTAGACTATTTTTGGAGTTGGTTGGCTAATGGGTGTTGTGCCCACGAGATATTCTTGAATGACGTGTGGTTTATAGTTTAAACAAATTTATGGTCGATTGTTTGTGAGTTGATTATTGGTAGGTTTTGTAATCCTTGGTTGATTCACAGCTGGTCAGCTCTGGATTTGAGGACGTGACATTCCAAATTGTTAACGAAATATTACATGCTGAGCTATAGGTCCAACTAATCACCATATCCCCAAAACCTGAAAGGCCTAGTTGCCGCAATTCCTCTTTTTTTCCTCACCAAGGTTGGCATACTTCAATAACCTATCAAGGTTAAAAACACTTTAGTTTAAGTTTCTTTCATTAAGTTTCTAAATATACATGGGTCGCATGGTGTAGTGCTGATAATAATATATTTTTTAACTATTTTATAAAACTAATTACATTAAAAACGTACAAAATTTCATTTTTGTCATTTTTTCTTTTTCTCATTAAAAAACCACAAGATAGAAACACAATCTAATATTGGAGCAAAGGAAATAAAATGAAAATAAAATCCCATTAAGCAATTAAAAGCACAAGGAGACTATTGAAAAAAAATTGTTCTGATTAAAAGTTAAAAAAAATATTAAAAAATAAAAATATACATATAATCCATTTCATTCCAAACTGGGGCCTACCTAAATACTTGATGTTACATGTAGATCATTGATATTTTAATGGATAAACAAGAAAATCAATGCATACACCACGCACAATGAAGATTACCAATCTCCTTTCCCGTATCTTGGTACTGATTTTCAATCGTCAATGAATTCTTGTCTCGTTTTCAAAAAAAAAGTATATTCCAATCAGCAATAGATAGTCTAGACTCTATGGGATAATTCGATTATTTTTATTTTTAGAGAACTTCTTTCCTATTTTGATCTTTCTCTTTTTGCTTTCCATTTTTCAGATATATATATATATATATATATATTACAAGAAAACCACTAAAATCAGATTATGGTAAAATAAAATTTGAAAAAAACTAATTTTTGATATCGGATTCTAGTACTGTCCTTTGGGAAAAAACTTGAAATTATAAATTCTTCTAATAGAGACGAACCATAAAAGTAACATATTTTGATCAAAAAATAAAAAATTCAGTAATATAAAAATATTTAAATAATTGTTTATCCCAAACCACACCTAAAGGGTTAAACAAGTCACACTGTCCTTCCTTAATTTAGAAATCAAACTCATCTTGGTTGGGCTTGGGTGAGTGAGCAACGGGGTAGAGTTTGAGACTGTTCCTCGCCCAGTGAAGCGCACCACGACGCTGGCCTTCTTGGCCAAATCGACGATAGGCATGTCAGTGTCGACCGGTGCTTATACCTCCTCCACAATAGCTGAGGATGGCAACGGCCGCCAAGTCCTCCAACCGGGTGAGTAAATATCTCGCACTCCTCTTCACCTTCTCGTTCACGAATGTGTATCGAAAAGTGTTGCGTGGACGTAATTCACATCCTCGGCCTCTAGGCCGAATGCCTCGGGTTTTCGAGAGTGATTAGGGTTGAGGAAGATGAGGTCGGCGGTCCACAACGGGGCGTCGGAGGCACCAGGAGAGGAGTCGTCACCACTGAAGTTTCCGGGGCCTAACATGCAGCAGCTTTGGGACGCCGTCTATTAGGACTGTCTACTATGGAGGTGACCCTCACTATGAATATCATTAGCTGGACTGGTTCGCCTTCTTTGGTTATCTACAACCAAAGTCAATTATTATAAATCTCAGTAATCCATATAAGGTTCTGTAATGCGTTCTTTGACACCGGTCACTAAACAAGATGGGACTGCTTTAAATCTATAATATTGCGGGCCATTCAGATTTGTTACAGTGATTTAAATCATCTCTTATAATTTCATCAAGCAAATTCTCTATACAAAAGCTCATGTTATAGACTTAACCCAATACAAAGAAGAGTTCTTGTTTCTTGTTGCTGGCCAAGGTATGGAGGTAATAGTGGAACTTTAATTTCGAAAAATTGGAAGTGGGAACTTACAATTTAGCCCCTATTTGAATATGAGGGACTTGACGAGGTCACAATATTTCTAGGACCCGATTATCCACTGTGATGAAACAAAGGTACCCTGATACAAATTTATTATTAGAACCACACATTTACCTGTTTTTGCTTCAATCGACTGAGGTTTCTTTTAACCCTGCCTCACCAAGTCCAGGAGGAGGTACTGATGTCTCTCCTCAGCCCTTCAGGGAGGTATCGGATCATGTCGCACTCATCGACTCCACGAATGGCGCCCACTGCTGCCGCTCATAGTACGAACCCTCTGCCGAACTGCGGCGGCAAGTTCTTCTCCTCATCCACCACTCAATATTTCTCATCTTCAATTGCATTGCGTGTTTCTTTGACTTGGTTGCCATGCCAGAAAACCTATTCTACATTACCATACATCATAGATATAGATATATATACACATACATACATACATACATATAGATACAGATAGGATAGATAGAGAGCGAGACATATAGTTATCAATTTTGATTCATTTGAAAGCACCATGGATTCACTTGTTTGACAAATAGGTAACTAGCGAACTAAGCCGGTGTTTGGCTTGTGTACGTAAAAAAATTATTCTTGTTATGGCATATTCTATTGGCAGCATAGCTATACTTGTTTTGTCAATTTTTTTTTGGCACCAGATTTTGGCCTTAAATTCTATATTCAACTGCTTTATTACACTCACAGCCGCACATACAAGAGGGTAAATATTTTAAAATAGACAATCTTGAAGCAGAATTATATAATTATGAATATAATGATATAAGAGTACAAACGATTTTAGGGCAGAGGATCATGCTACATATCATGCAAATTGCGCTATACAGTAATAAAGGAGGTCCGCAGAGAATAGGCTACTAAACTTTCAAAATCATAAAACTGCCCAACAAACCATTTCGTGTGAGTTTAGTTTTTTATTATAACAGTTTGATTATGGTTACAAATTATAAAATTATAAACCAACAGTTTGTTGCAAAACACATACACAAAACCGTTGACCGGGGTAGCTGGTGTGTTGGTGAGAGTGAAACAAGGCCACCACTCTAAGTTTGACAAGACTTTGATTTTTAAGGCATCTTTATAATACATCTGGTTGGGAAAACATTTGATATTTTTTGGGCTCACATCATGGCAGTCAAGCATGTGTGAAGCTTAAAGCATTAACTTTAAATGAAACCTACATACTATTTTATTTAAAATTGATTTGTCTAACCTTTTAGATGCAAAAATATATATCTTTGTTCAGTATTGCTAATAAATTATTTTTAATTGATAGTACAGTTATTTTTTTTTTTTGTCATATTGTACATCTCAAATAATTTTTTTTTATCATTTTTATTTTGAAAGCTACTTTCTGCAGAAGTAGCTGTAATAGATATTATCAATAATATATTAACAATTATTTGAACTACTTTCAATTGAAGAAACAGATTCATCGACAATAAATATAATATAATTAATTTAAAAAATTTCTTTCGGTGATTTATAAGATCTCATGCATCATCACTAGGACAAATAGATTGATCCTTCCATCTAAAAGAGATATTTATACGATTTGTACTAATTTTTGGGCCTTTTTTTTGAATTTTCTATTGTGATCAATATTTTTAAGCTTTATCTTTTTTGATGGGCATTATATATATATATATATATATATATATATATATATATTATATATATATATTTATATTTATTGTGGGGCTTTTTAACTAGCAAATTATAAAACAATTTATGAACCTACATAACTTTAATTAAAATTTGGGGCCTTCTTAAAATCGGGTGCCGAAAGCGATAGCTTTATTAGCTTATGTCCTGCCGTCGCTGGCTCACATAAAACTC
Source organism: Actinidia chinensis (assembly GCA_009663005.1). Taxonomy (NCBI): domain Eukaryota; kingdom Viridiplantae; phylum Streptophyta; class Magnoliopsida; order Ericales; family Actinidiaceae; genus Actinidia; species Actinidia chinensis. Next base: position 56,369 of record VIGQ01000321.1, read on the forward strand.
TTGGCCTCACTTTGTAAAAAAAAAAAATTTCAAAGTTGAGATTGATACAAACCTACTTAGTTCAGATTGATTATGCCACATGAAAATTAAGTAAATAAGAGATATTATAAGTAGAAAAGATACATACCAAAAACGAGTTTGGTCGTATTGACTGACTAAGGCTTGTCGTTGAGCAGTACTCGCTCAATATAGACTTGTCCGTGGCTCACGAGTTCAATTCACGAGGATTAGGCCTGGAAAGCTAAGCCCAAGGCGGATGTGTAAGTGAGGGGCCTAGAAACAAGGAGATGTTCTTTATCCCGAAAGTCGGCAAGAAGAGGCAGATTCCGTGAGGAGTTTTGTGTCACTAGGAAGATCTACCTCCTTGTTGGATAAGGAGGAATGCTGGCATTACGCTCATAAAAGTGGATACAAAGTGGAGGAAGTCGAGTTCGACTAGGACTCAATGAGTTAGCCATAAGTAGAAGGACTCATAGGTTTTCTGGTATGCAATTCAAAACCCTAACTCTCTACCTTTCTTGCTCTCTTTCATCTTTCGTATTCTTACTCTCACACTAAAGGATCTTTGCGGTCAACCCCAGTCGAAAAATCCTTAACGATACTCGTTGTGGTGTACAGGCAACCTATATGGAGAAAGCGGAGAGGTAGCACGGAT